>JAHWFO010045083.1:1520631-1634796 GCA_023313115.1 Rhysida immarginata | reverse complement strand
GGGGGGCTAGCACGATCTCGAAGCCTGCCTTCTCTGCAATACACACAAGAAAAGATCGCTCACGCTAAAACAATGACGTTTAACCTTGGACTCTGTTGCTGTCGCTCTTACCCAGAAAAGCTGCGACAACAATGTTTACAACGAAGTAGGCCAACAATTGCTGCAGCTTCCCTGGGATAATCTTAAAGTTTAACATCGGCAACAATCAAGATAAATAAAAGAAAATAATCTACGATAAAAACCATAATTTTTTTACAACAAGGAACACATTTTTAACGATTTTACCCCATAACTCTTACCAATTAAAACACATAAAACAAATCATTTACCCGACTCTAAATAACACCAAGGACTACAAATACCGTTTGTTTACCACTAAACCACACCAAACAACCTACAAAACAAAATAATAATAATCACCCACGCACGACAGACCAAAACGAAATACAAAACCAAAACAAACACTGACACCAGTCACAATATAATATTGGGAGGGGTGTGTAACGATATATTTAAATTTCAGTTAAATCCAAGCTTAACAGACCTGGTCCTCCCTTTGTGAGTCCATGTCTGGAAGTCCATGCCGAGTGTTCTGTAGGCTTTGCGGGAAATGTCGTCGATGTGAGAATTGGGACCTAGGTTAGAAGACAAGGTTACTCCAAAATCGCGTATGATCGTCTTTCGTGGCAGCAAAGTATTTCCTTTGTAGTAATCTGCAGACTAATATGATAGCACTGAGAAAGAAAGTTACAACTTCACATTTCCCAAGGTTTAGCTACATCGAATTCTTAGGACACCATTCTGCGACCTTCACTAGAGAGTTTTGAATCATGCTACAATCTGAGATTTTGGATACCGTGCTAAAAATCTTGATGTCATCAGCAAACAAAAGGCAACGAACATCGAGGCTACTTACAATGTCATTAATAAACACAGTGAACAGACAAGGACCAAAAAGGGAGTTTAGAAACGCCTGAATCCATTATAAACGGGGTAGAAATAGGCCCATTAAACTTGACAGTAAGACTACGATTGATTAAGTGTGATCGGAACCACTTAAGGAGACTACCACCAATTCCATATGAGTTTAACTTGGCTAATAGGTGTTCATTACTGATGGTATCATAAGCTACGGAAAAGTACACATATATACTATTAACTTGTAATCCCTTAGATTACGCAGACAAGATGTAATTTTTATACCACAAGATTTGTGGCACTGGATCTTCCAGATGTAAACCTGTGTTGTTCTTGGGCAAACAGACACTTTGCGGAAAAATTGATATAGTCAAGCACCAAGGATTCTAATGCCTTTCCCAATGCAGAGTGAGTTATCGTTATTAATGATCTGTTCCTTTTCTAATTCATTCAATGTGCTTACACAAGGACATAAAAAATAATTTGATTTATCTTTTTTCTCTTCCTTGAAAAATATGATCTTTTCTATTTATATACTTCTTAATATTCTGTATATACTTATCTACAGAATGAATTACTATTAAATCTCATTTGTCATCAACTTATTAGATTTCAAGAAATTTTTAGTAATTCAACTTCCTTATTTAAATTATATAAATAATGCTGGGAATTATTTTTTTATCATCGTTCTTATATATCTTTTTCATTAACTGCTCCTTATTAATATAGAAAATAGCTTCTAAAATATATTCCATTTCCCCAACCTTGTGAATTTTGTTAGAAGAAAATTATAGTTAGTATTTGAATAACTGGTTTATTTAATTTGAAAATATTTTGTTGGTTGAAGCTTGGTAAGAGTTTTGTGTTTGTCAATTGAGAATTCCTCAATTTAAAATTTAATATAGCATTATTGAATATTTTTTATGAAATATTTCTGATTTATTTATTCTTGAACTCGTCACTTTCGTATTTTCGTCACTCTCTTTGTTGTTCATAAATTCAATTTTGAAACATACGAAGGGCATTCAAATTTGACCGTGACTATTTTTTGTAAATTTCATTGTTGTAAAAGTCTATCTTATCTTATCTGGTACAGAGGGTAGATTATCGCAAGCGATAATCTGCGGCACCTACTCCTACGAGGGAGTTTTGCACCATCCCATTAATAACGACTGCTACGAGATGACAGTAGCAGTCGGGACCGACGGCTTAACGTGCCCTCCGAAGCAGGGGGGGTTTCATGATGGAAGAGCTGCTGGGGATAAACGAACCGGAGGCTGTCACCAACTGCTGGAACACCAGCTATGGTCAATCGGCAAATGGGTCAGACCAAGGTCCCCCAACAGCCGCGCCCCAAATAGCTGTCCCGCCAGCGGTGGCCCTCAGGCCCAGGCCGTCACCCAACCAGCAGCTGGCCGCGCCTGAAGTTGCTGAACTCCATCGATTGGCAAGCCAACCGACGAGACAACCAGGCCACGGCCACCCCCTGTAAAAGTCTAAACTTTCATCGTTGGGATGGCAACTACCGCCTGTTATGCAAATGCAGCACCACTCATCCGGTTGCCATAACAAACGATTGGTTCTTTAAACATAATGGCGGACAACGCGTTGCAACGATTTGTTGACCAAAGTGGAACAACGAATAATCATCAAATTTCTCCTCAATGAAGGTTTGAAAGCATCTGAAATTCATCAGAGACTACTAAGACAGTTCATCTAGTCATGCTAGTCTCATTTATCCGTCTTTGCTTGGTGATGAAAGTTTGAAGGAGGGCGAAAATCCACCAGTAATGAGCCGGCCAGGTGGCCGAGAGGGCTAGGGCGTAGGCTTTCTAGTTCTCGAGTCCGTCTGGTCGTGGGTTCGAATCCCGCCGTGGGCATGGATGTCTGTGTTTGTCTCGGGCTGCGTACAGATATAACTTGTGTAAATGGCGCAAAATGACCTTATTAGTCGACGCCAATATTTCTAATAAACCAAACCAAACCACCAGTAATGAACCTCATAATGCGAGGCCAGCAACTACTAACAACGATGGCATCATTGAACGAACAAATGAGCTGATAAGGGACAACAGGCGGATTCATGTCCGAGAATTGGCTTTAACACTGATCATCAGTGCTGGCAATGTGGAGACAATAAGCTCAAATTCAACAATATCTGTACCAGATGGGTCCCTAAGCAACTCTCCAAGGATCACAAAACCACCCTGGTGGAGATCTGTTCCACGCTGCTGCAGCGATAAGGCAGGTAAGGTGTTGTGACCACCGACGAGACATGGATTCATCACTATACTCCTGAAAGCAAGCGTGCAAGCATGGAGTAGTGACACACTAAGTGACTGCAACCCAAGAAATTCAAGATGACACCGTCGGCAACAAAAGTGATGGCGACTGTATTCTGAGACATTAAGGGTATCATTCATGTAGATTTTCTGGAAGGACGTCGAATTATAAATGCTCCCTACTACGGTGCGTTATGAGGAAGTCCCTCATTTCTCTCCTTTCAACTATCACCTTTTTGGACCATTGTAAGAGTTCTTGGTTCTGCTCCAAGCTTGAAAATTTCTACAGAACCCGTATCCAGAAGTTCCCAGAAAGCTGGAAAAATGTGTAGAGCACCAAGGCGCGTTCTTTGAGAAATAAGTTATATGTGTGGGTGTGTGTGTTTTTCTTTGTAGTTTCCTGAATTTATAAAAAATAAAGTCCAGGTCAAATTTGAACACCCCTCATATCTATGTATGACTGTTATTTTGTGCAGCAATGCCTTATCTACACCATTCCCCCCCTTCACAAACAGCCAAACTGGCAAAATAAACAAATTATGACAACAGACTGCTTCACAGAAAAAACTCCATAGAGATGTAAGAAATGAGAATGAGAAGCGAGCGTCATTTGAGAAAAACTTTCAATAAAAGTCACTTTACTGCAACGATAGAAAGAAAGAAGGGAGAAACAATGGGAAACTGTTAGATATTCCTAAATAATAATGCATGGCTGAATATTTGAAATCGTTTGCATAGTTAAGAGAAAAGTGCTTTAACCCTTAACTGCTATGGTGGGGTCTGTGAGATTTAAAGCTCATTTTATTTCCATATAATTCCTCAACCATTTAATAATTGGAGGTAGTATGTAAAGATTAAAAGCTTGCATAGGTGATACTGTCATAAATCGATGCCTTTTTCCGAAGGAGGAGATAAAGCATAAGTTGAAGTGCAGGTCATTAAACATTGTATTGTATAAAATTGGGAATAGGAATTGTTATTTTTTGATCAATCAATAGTTCATTCATTTAGGGTAGATAACTAGTGATTTTTTGTTATTTGAATGCCTGGATTGTTGCTCTGAAATCTTTTGGAATCCATATTTATATGTGCAAACAAGGTGTTGACATGGCTAATAAATGATAGAAGCAAGAGAGAGAGCTAGTAATCAAGATTAAGGAAACTTAATGTTTTTCTTTTTTAACTTTAATCTTTCACAAGTTATGTAACATAAATATGGAGGATAAATTTGAAAAAAATCAGAATAATTAATTCTATAATTTTAAGAATTCTAGAAAATTTTAAATTATCTTTTATATTAGAGCTGGAGCCAGGCAGCAAAAGTTGTTGGTGTAAGAGGTCGAGGCGGCAAGAAGGTGTTAGTGTTACTCTCACTTTAATAAAGTGCTTGTATGGCCCTCTCTGTCAAGAACAGCATTTTTTTTCCACTTGAAAGTATAATTTTCAGATAAAAGGTTTTTTATCTTTGAAAGAAAACACGATTCTTGATAATTACCTTACTTTTTAAATGTACGAGGGGCGATTGATAAATAAGGTCTCCATGGCTGTAACTTTTTTATTTGTTAACCGATTTTCAAAATTCTTTTTGTATCTTATACTCACATTTGTCCTCTATGTAATGCATTATTAATGCGCCAACGCGTGACTAGTTGGGTGAACCCGTCGGAGGGGAATTCCGGAGTTGTTGTCGACACCAGGATTGAATGGCAGCATTGGACCCTCTTCTGGAGTACGATAACGTCCGCCCGCACACGAGTCACCACACACCAGAGGCGTTGCAGCGCCTACAGTTCAAAGATGAAAAATTGCAGTTTAAAAATGAAAGACTGTGCACATTGCGACTTTCACCACTTCCCAAAAAAGAACGAGCCCCTTAGGGGACATGAGTTGGTTCAGAAGGCGAGGTAAACGCTGTCCGTTAACTCAACTTCCAAATGATATTAGAGTAGAAAAGGAAGTTTTCAACATTGATAACAGAGCAACAGTGAAAACATTAGGATTGCAATGGAACCCAACAGTGGACATAATTGTATTCAAGGTTAGTCTTGCTTCATGAACATTTTATCGAAACGAAGTACTTTATATGTAATAGCTCGATTATTTGATCCTATCGGGTGGCTTTCTTCAGTCACAGTTTATTGTAAAATAATCATGCAACAATTGCGGCTGGCAATGATCGATTGGTACGATCAAGTTCCTGAGCCCTTGTATTAGCGTTTCCGAAATGTGTTCTCAAAACTGCCACTTCTGGAAAAAATTAAAATTCCTCATCATGTTCTCATAGCAGGAGCAATTGTTGAATTACATGGATTATGTGATGGATCGATTAATGCATATGCATCATGCATTTATGAGATCCATCGAGGCTAATGGACATATCACCGTTCGTCTGTTTTGTGGTAAAACTGTAGTAGCCCCACTCAAACAAATTTCATTAGCATGCTTAGAACTTCGTGGAGCTGTACTATCGTCATGCTTGGTCAAGGCAGTTCAAACTTCAATTACAATCAAACTAAGTAGCATCAGGGCTTGGGCAGACTCTACCATCGTCCTAGCAAGGCTTAGTCATCAATCAAAACAGTGGAAATAGTTTGTCGCTTATCGCATTTCCAAAATACAGTCTCCGGTAAACTCAATCCTGCTGATATCACTTCAAGGGAAACCCTGAATCGTGACCTCTTAACAGAGAAGTGTGGTGGACAGGCTCATCATTTTTACTTCACCCAAAAGACACTTGGCCTGCTCTTCAAAAACCGGAATCAACTAACCTTGAAGAAAAGAAATTAGGCATCATGTCATATTCACCTTCTTTCGCAGATGATCTCATAAATCGGCACTCAACACTTAGCCGTCTTCTTCGATTGGTAGCTTACTCTCCACGGTTTTTCAATCACCTAAAAATAAACACGAAGGTTCAAGAGAAAAACATATCGGCGTTACGAAAGAAAAAGAAGCACTAAATCATTTGATAAAAATTGTCCAACGTACCGAGTTTAAGGAATTGTACGATTCATTAGAGAAGAAGGGCAAAATTGTAAAGACTTACCAGAGGCTGAATTCTTTCATTGATGCCCAAGGTATAATTAGAGTTGGAGGACGGATTACTCATGCAAATGGTCAATTTGATTACTCATGACTTACCAGAGGCTGAATTCTTCCTAGATGCCACCACTTAGTGAAATCGGTTGTACATCAATATTACAACCTGTTATTACATCCAGCCACCGATTTATTGCTCCGGATGATTCGTCATAAATTTTGTATCTTTGGTGGACGGAACATACAGTAGCGCTCAAAAAATAGTACACTTTCATGTTTATTGCTATAATACTTTCAAAAATTAAGAACATATAACTAAACTTTGTATACATATTATCTATATAAATATACAAAAGTAAAACTAGAAATAAGGTCACTGTGTCACATGTTATTATAGCTAAAATACGAGTAGCGCAGTAGAATATTAAATAACATGCAACAGTGCACTGATTAAAATAATAAATGAAATGTTTATTGACATGAACAAATAAAGGCAAAAGTAAAATAATAAGGATATATGTAAACTCCTTCTGTTAAAGGTAATCTATGCTATTCACTAGAATAAACATAAAGGCAAACATTAATTCAAACGCTGAAATTAATTTTAACCACACCTCTACGTAACAAATAATTAGTACTTAAGCCTTAAACTCCTTTCAAATTTAAAGGATAAGTATTCTGAATGCAAAAGCAATTACATAAACTGAATCTAGCCTATATTTTAAACAAATACTCTTCAGCTAGAAATCAATGCCCAAAAACTTAAATGCTAAAATTGTATAGCAAAAGCTTACTGGCTAACAATTAAACTGTAATGCAACATTCACATCGAATATGGCTTAACTGCAACAGTAATAGGAATGAATAGGTTAATAGCTAAAAGTCTATCCGTAGAACTACAGACGTATAGAGAGACTTAATCTTGAAACAGCATTTTGATTGGGTCGGTCACAAAGTTACACAAAACCAAACCAACCCTACTTTCGTTTTCTTTAAAACAACTAAACACAAAATGCCAAAGCATACAAATAACACATAGCTTTCAAAAATATTCACTTATACAATCAAGGTAGATAACACTTGTACATATAAGTAGTTTCATACAACTCATCCGAATCAGCACGTTGCAAAAAAGCAACCCCTTGCAACCGAAAACTCTAACTGCCTAAATAAAGGAATGAGTGTATACAAAATTAGAAAGTCACATAACGGGATAAAGTCTAAACTCCGATTAAGTCACCATAATATGAATATTATCAGTACCAGAAAATTAAAGCTTACATTCAAACATTTTAACAACGTAACAGCTTTAATGATGCGCACACACAAATGCAAATAGTTCTGAGTTCTTTGTCAAAGTATCATTAAAGCTTACCTTCGAACATTTTAACAATGCATCAGCTTTAATGATGCGCACACACAAATTCAAATAGTTCTGAGTTCTTTGACAAAGTAGCATTAATTAATAAACACTTGAGGTCTAAGAATAAACACCAAAATAAGCCTGAATCTCAGGTTATACGTGTATGAAATAATAAAATGAGAAAGATCTTATGAGGATGGGTAATTGATTAATTACTTAATTACCTAACTGCCTAATGCGGCACATGTCACATTAGCTACGCCCAGTTATGGTGAAGCCGAAATCACCGACAATATATGCCCGCATTCCGCAAGGCCACAACCCATACAGTTTGGTGTCTATGCGAAGTTCCCGGCGACACAACTCTTTAAAAGCTTTCTTTATTAAAATAGCTTTACAGCCCACAATAAACGAAGCACTTACTATTGTGAAGCAACTGTCGGCCACTGAACCTCTAGGAGCACGGGGAAGAAACCTGAACACTGAGGAGCAACACCCTTCGCTCCGTCACCTCTCTCGCTTTGCGTCGGCGCAAACTTCCGCCCGCTTGGCTTCTCCGCACGACTTGGCGTTTGCCAACGAAGCAGTTGTCGGCTCCGTAGTCGTCTCCGTCGTGGCGGCTTGATGTTTCCCTTTCTCGTTCAGCCTAGCTTCTCCGCACGACGGGACGTTTGCCAACGAAGCAGTTGTCGGCTCCGTAGTCATCTCCGTCGTGGCGGCTTGAGGTTTCCCTTTCTCGTTCAGCCTAGCTTCTCCGCACGACGTGGCGTTTGCCAACGAAGCTAATGCTGGCTCCGTAGTCGTCTCCGTCGTGGCGGCTTGAGCTCTCTCCTCCGCCCGCTTAGCTTCTCCGCACGATGTGGCGTTGTCCAACGAAGCTAATGCTGGCTCCGTAGTCGTCTCCGTCGTGGCGGCTTGAGCTCTCTCCTTCTCCTTCAACCTGCCGATAGCATAGCATTCTCTATGCCTTCCAGCAGCCTTCGTCGGGAGCTTCTTCCTCTTTAAACCTCTCTCGATCGTCCTATAACTCTCTCTCCCGATCTCTCTCCTCTCTTTCCTCGAGCCCGCACTCGTCAGCCTTCCTCCTCTGTGATTGATGCTCCAATCGACGCTGATGACGTTGCCTCCGTTATCGCCCGGATTTGTAAACTATTCTAGAGCGAAAACGATCGTCTCTGTCACCGGAATTATTAATAGAATTAAAATTCCGTGACACACTGTTATTTGTATTTGCGAGGACACCATTAAACTGCCAAAATACAAAAATCATAAAATAGTACACACGCAAAAAAAATCCCAAAAATGAAGTAAATACAATGAAAAAAAAAAGTTAGCAGATCAATATTTTGTTGCAAAACCTTTTGCATCAATAACAGCTTTGTAGCATCAAAATCAATTAGTTTAGTGATTTTGGCCATTGGAATTTTTTCCCATTCTTTTCATAAAATTTCAAATTTTCCCAGTGAATTTCGTGCTTTCTGTGACTTGCAGCTGCGGTCTAATTCTTCCCGCATATGCTCAATAGGATTTCATACCTTCTTTGACTTGAACCAGTCTTTGACCACACAAGCGGTATGTTTGGAATCATTGTCTTGCTGATAAATCCATCCACGAGGCATATTTGCTTTGGCAAAAGGAAGCATATGTTGCTCTAAGATATTCTTATATACTATTTTGTCCATTATTCCATCGATCTATATCAGCGGGCCTGCCCCTTTATGACTGAAACAACCCCATACCATAGTGGATCCTCCACCATGTTTAACGGTTGGTAATTGGTATTGTGGATCAAATCTATGGTTTGCTGGACGGCGTACATACTGGATACCATCAGATCCGAATAGTAAAAACTTCGATTCATCACTAAAAAGCACTTTATTCCATTTTTTGGAGGTCCACTTCAAATGATCTTAGGCAAATTGGAGGTGGGCTATCCGGTTCTTCTTGGAGATCAAAGGTTTTTTCACGGGACATCTGCCAAAGAAATCTGCATCCCTCAGATATCTTTTCGTGGTACTCACACTAATGTTAACATTATGGAAGGTTGCCATTCCGTTATTAAGGTCAACTGCAGTTTTCTTCGGGTCAGCCTTAGACAGCCGTATCAAGACTTTATCTTCTCGTGGAGTTGTTGATTTTGGTCGGCCGACCCTGGCTTACGAGTTACATATCCTTACGTGCAAAAACGCTGAAAAATTCTTGCCACCGTGGACTTTGGAACTTGAAATTGCTCCGAAACTGAGGTGTACGAGTTGCCATCGTTGATTGCATCTATAATGTGCTTTTTTATTGAAGATGGCAGATGAACTCGAAGCGACATGTTAAATATTGTCAGCAACAGCAAAATGTCAACATCAATATAGAGAATATGAGAAAAATCTACATAAAACTCCGTGTGTACTATTTTATGAACTCGCCTCTATCAATAATGGATGAGTCTTCAAATACTAATTAACTCTAAAGGGTTTGAATTTCTTTCAATATTCAAATATTTATGCAGTCTATATATTATTACAAATTCTTTAATTAAAATTCAATACTTTAGAAGTTATAATGATAAAACATAAAGTGTACTATTTTTTGAGCGCAACTGTAGTTCGTTAGTTTACACATAAATGTTTGAAATGTTATCAAAATAAAGCAACTGTTATTACTCCCAATTCTGTAATAATGGGTAATTTAACTCGGAGTCGTGGAACATTCACGAGAGCATTCATTACCGTTGGGATGACTTAGGCGGCCCTTTCTCAATTAGGACAATGAAGGGTAGAGGAGAAAAAATTTAAAGATGTACATCGTACACTTTATTTCTTTTGCCACAAAGGCAATTCACTTGGAATTAGCTACAGACTTATCCACAGAGATCTATTTGGTGCATTTAGGCATTTCATTGCAAGGCGTGGAAAGTGCAAGGAGGTTTACAGTGGCAATGGAACAAATTTTATTGGAGCAAACAGAATTAAAAAGACTTCACCAGTTTATAACAAATTCAAAAAATCAACAACCAATTAACAGTTTCACAGTGGAAGAAGGCATTGAATGGAATTTCCTTCCTCTGAGAGCTCTCTACTTTGGAGGACTTTGGGAAGCAGGCATCAAATCAACAAACACCTGCGTAGAATCCTTAGGAACACTATTCTAACTTACAAAGAATTGTATACAGTGATGACTGAAGTTGAGCCGTATTTAAATTCAAGACCATTATGCCCATTGTCTAGAGACCCACTTGTTTTGCAGGCCTGGATCCCAGGCTATTTCTTGAGAGCAAATGCTTTTTGAAATCAATTCCAGAACCAGATTTGACAGATGTGCCAGTTAACCAACTCTAGCGATGGCAGAAGGTGCATCAATTAGCTAAATATGTTTGGCAACGTTGCCATCATGAATATTTAAATATATGGCAACAACGCCCCAAATGGTAAACAACTAAAGAAAAACTATATGTGAATGACCTCATGATTTTAAAGGGAGATAATATCCCACCAAGGAAATGGCTAATGGGCCGAATCACAGAGTTGCATCCTGAAACCGATGGTATTGTTACAGTTGCATCTGTAAAGACTTCAACAGGTGTTTTCAAAAGACGTGTGATAAAGATATGCAAACTGCCAATAGAACAAAAAGAATAACAATATTCAATCATGCAACTTCGGGTCGGGGGGGCCCCCGCCAGGATATGTTACGACTAAAAGTGCTCATTTTATGTATGTCTGTTTATGCAATGAAACATTATTTCTTTTGAACTCATTTTTATTTTAGCAAAAATTGTGCTCATTTCACTCAGCAATTTCAATAACATGATTTCGTTTTGTAAATTTCGTTTTTGTCTTTATTTCGATCCACTGATTTTCCTTCTTGTCTGTATGATTAGAGATTAAAATGTAGAATTCCATAACAGCACTGTGAGCAATGATCATTTGTGCCAATCTACATTCAGTTAAGTAGCAATTTTCCATCATACACTCAGTATTCAGTGAGACTCATTAATATCCAAAAATTCACATCAGTTAGTGTTTCAAGAAACAATATTGATAATAGCATTGGCTATACTTGGACAATTGAGGTTGTTTATCAGAATTCCTTTAACTACATCTTCAAATTATTTTGTACTGTATAGAATCCTTATCTTACCAGTTGAAAAATCATCTGTTAAATTGTTTGCATACATTCACTCATATTAACCATATTTCGCAATATCTAGAGACTCACAAGCGGTTTTTTTGTTCATAGAGCAGGATTTGGTTACGTGTACTATTGACCCACCTTTTCGAAAATGTTCTCCAATGTCAGTCATTTATAGGGCTCAGAAAGCGGGATTCTTCGGAAAAAACACTCGTTGGCAATCTGCACGCCTGTCTCTATGTTCAGTACCGCATTGCAGCCGCAGGCGTCGATGGTTTTGCATTAGGGGAACCTTGTATAAATGAGTTCTTGCACGCGTCCACGGTGCAGCAGTCGTTGACAAATTGATGAAGCAAACAGGGAGACACCTGTCAACTGTCTAGAGAAAGCTGTACGGTCCATGTGGGCCATGTGTCTATCATCACGCATTGATTCATCTTTCTCCATCCACTCCCGGATTTCCGAGTTGTTTGGTTCTCGTTGGTCTACTGCTTCCAAACTAGCTTGCTGCGCTGCTGTTACGCCTGCACACGAGTTGCTATTTCACGATAGGAATACCCTCCTTCAGAAAGGCTGATGATTCTCCCCCTTTCAAACCATGTAAGTTGTGAAATGCCACCATCTTTCCTCGAAGAGGTATCGTTACAACTCTCCTAATGTTTGCCACTAGCAGATAACCATACACTATTTTCAATATCCTGCTAGAGCCTTCTATTGACCCTGATTCAGCAGAAGTTCAGAGGGTGCTGCTTATACCACGCATGCCTGGTAACTCTAAAGGTTTAATCATTTGGAATTTTAATCATTTGGGGGAGGCTGTGGCCTGGTGGGCTTTCACTGAAACATAACTTCTGTGAAGTTAAGCAACATCAGGCACGACTAGTCACTGGATGAGCGACCATCCGTGATTCATGATCTCCACCCCCCCCCCCAGCTGCTGTGACCATCATACAGCAGTCGTTAATCCAGGTCCATTCAGGGACCCAACTCGTCGGCCTCAGGCCATACAGGCCCTGGATATTTGTATTGGATTAATAGTACTAATAAAAAAAACACTCTATAATTTGCATTGGCTGAAAATTGCTGCTCGATCGCATCAATCGTTCATTGTGTTGCAATTTCACAAACATGAGTTTATATTATTTTCCATGTAACTGTTTTATCCTACAATTTACCTTATGTATGTTTAAATAACAATTACAATATAAGATACTTAGTGAATAAAAAGATAATAAAAATGCCAGCGCTAAAGGTGAGTTGCCTTGCATCCAGAGTGAGAGGATGATGAGAAGACTGAAGATGGCTAAACAGTCTTCAACAGCATCAAGAAAAACGGATCCAGAAAATATGTACATGTACACCAAGAGAAAGAAAAAAATTAAATGGAATGTTTTTTCATAGAGAAAAGGGCAAATATAAGATCAGAGCTAAATCAGGAAAAATTGGAATATTAACTAATAACTAATTAAATTAAACTATTAATAGTAATAGAAATGAAAATCGCGTATTTTAAATTTACTTATCAAGAATTCTAAATTATAAATAATATATATGATTAATAAGTTAAACCATAAAAAGATAAACAATCAAGAAATATGTGCCATTTGAGGTATGGCAAAGTCAGAAGCCCGTATTTTGATCATAGTTACGGGTAACAATGACAACTGTTTTTGTCTTTGTTAGCTTGTTGGCACAGCATAATCTTTTGTTGTTTATATTATTATCTTCTGTATTTGTTAGTTTTTTTTTGTTCCTTTATGCAATAAAGTCGAACAGTAAAATCTCTCATCACTGCACCTTATCAGCATCCCATGCAATTAACTAGCACACTTTCGCACCCCGTACACCTTTATTAGAATCTTTCACACTTGAATCCGCATAACTTCAGTTAGATATTTTTTAGTTTACTTATATCAATTTGGAATTCAGCGAAATCGTTATCGTTGCGCAAGAGTCACGAAAACTCTCACATCCCGCATCAACATTTAAGTTACTTCAAGCTAGATTGATATTTCGCCCACTTTGCAAATCAGATTGCCATTTCATACGCATCAAATATATATTTTCGCCTGCATTATCATTAAGGAAATAACATTAATCTAAAGAAAAGAGAATTTTATGGTGCTCATGCATGAAATGCACCAAATTCATGATGCAGCGTGCGAAATCCAGTATTCCAACATAGCAATAGAAGCTCAACACCAGAAGAACTTTCTCGCTGCTTTAGAAAATATTAAAGTTCTAAGAAGTAAAATTCTGACACTATTGGATACACAATTTTTTAGAGCTAGAATTAAACGAGGATTTTATTCCTGATTTTTCAGAGAAGTCAATTGTCAATTTTCAATTTGGAGTTACTTTACTAGTCAGGTCTCGCCTTATCGCTACAAATTCGCAACAGATCTTACCTAGTGAAGTAAGAAACCAGAGGATACCAGCTACAGAACTTTCTACATTTAACAATGGTACTATGGCCCTTACTTCTGCAAGTATTCGTAATTAGCCTATTTTCTGCTAATCATAATTTAAAGCAAGCGATTGTACGCTCGGACTCTCTCTCTACCAGCAAAGGTGTAGATTGTATCTATGTCGATCGTGTAAACTTATGTAGGTGTACGTCATTTATAAAGTTATCCGCGAGATCTCGATTTGAATTTTTATAAAGTAATGCGCTGTGCATCAACTGCTAGCGTCCAAGACAGGCTTGCCACCTGCAAATCCTTTCGTGTTTGTCAGCACTGTCAAGTCAAATACCACTCTTTGCTGCATTTTGGAGAGAAACTAAATAATCTATCTGTGGACTCTTCATCGGTGAGTAGTTGTAGTATTACACAACCTTCAAGTAACATTTAGACTAAAACTGTTTCTTCTATGAAATCGTCGTCTGCTGCTAATGGTCTTTAAAATCAAACTTCAATAACCTTGGAATTGCACACAGAGATATGTACTCAAATGCATCGATGTCAGTTCCACATCAACAAATGCCAGCTAATCCAACAATCGCCATTCTCGCAGCAATTGCAACGATAAACATTAGTGAATCGAACGCCATTTCAGCAAAAGGGGCATAAACCACTTCCCAACTAAACTGCCTCTCGGCAACAGAGACAGCAGCTGCCACTGAGTCGGGTTTCATCTCAGAAGTAGATGCAAGCAAGCCAGTGTCCACTGCAACCATAGATGCAGACGAGCCAGTGTCCACTGCCACAGCAGATGCAGCCGAGCCAGATTCCCCACTGCTACAGCAGAAGCCATCGAGCCAGTGTTAACTGCCACAGCAAACGCAGTCCAGTCGGTGTCTACTGCCGATGCCACCAAGCCAATGTCAAGTGCTGCAACAATTACAATGTTTAATGCACCAGCAGGTGCTACGAGTCCCACTGAAGATTACCTTATCACAAACACTTCAGCACAGTCTCTACCAAAGTTTCCCCAACAGCTCGCGCAGCAAACCAACATGAAGGTTCATTGCAGCTCCCTTCATCACAATATTTCCAACAAGTGCTGCAAGCTTATTTTATAAATGAGGGTAATTCGTTGAAGAATTTGACACTCCTTCAGATATTGGTTCTTATGCTGCTGTTGTGGACTGTTAAGCTAAATAGCAAATGGCTGTTATTTCCTTATACAAGGTGATTACAAAAGAACTTCACACTTTTAAAAATCTATTACATCAAAGCTGTTCAGAATACAGACACAGCAAATACGGATTCTTAAAGAAAAACTCTTGTGACACAGTTAAAGATGTTCAATATTCCCCCGAAATGTTCTTAAAAAGAAATCAAGATGTTAAGGATGTGAAGTTTATTGTGACACAGTTAAAGATGTTCAACATGCCCCCAAAATGTTCATAAAGACAAATCACAGTGGTGGATTGGTCGAGCAAACAATAACCTGGAACTTGCAAAGTGGCCACCGCGGAGCCCCAACCTCACACCTTGTGATTTCTTTTTTTGGGGTGTAAAGGACAAGGTCTTCACCATATCCCTTCCCTGTGAGCTAGACGAGCTAAAAGAATGCATTACAGTAGCAATACGTGGGATTGATGGAGACATGTTAATGCGGGTTTGGGACGAATTCGACCATCGCATTGATGCATGTTGTGTCAAGACAGAGGGGCATATTGAACATCTTTAACTGCGTCACAATAAACTTGAAGTTTTTTTCTTTAAGAATCTGTAAGTGGTGTGTCTATATTCTGAATAGCTTTGATGTAATAAATTTTTAAAACTGTAAAGTTCTTTTGTAATCACCCAGTTTTTTGTTAGTTCAATTTCAGCTATCATTTAATGTTGCATTGAAATTTCTTATTTGGTTGACTGCTTAACTGTTGCATTCCTATTGGACATACTCGCCCCCTGCTGTTCAGCTGCTTTGCCACTATGCCCTTCCGCATTCCTAACTTTAAATGAATATCTGGAAATATTGGCCTCTGTTACTGCATTCGACTGGGTCTGGCTCTTCCTTTGACTTCTTTTGATCACACGGCCTTGAGTCCCCTGCCGCTGCTTGGAAAAAATCTGGCTACGAGACCTTTGTAGCAACATACATTGTTTTCTGGTTCCCAACGATGGTTGGGCATAACCCTCCTATTTTACCAGGAACTGCCACCTGGGAGTTTTGCCTCGAACGTCCAGTATGTCTTACAGTATGTTGAGATAATCAGGGTCCTTAATGGGTCCAAGTGCCTTATGCTGCTTCGCAGAAGCTCTTGTCCTCACCTCCTTGACCTTTTTCAGATAGGAACAATAGAGTGTCCTCGCCCCCCCCCCCCCCCAGTTTTGTGGGATGTCTACCTGCGCCGATACCTTATTAATGACCCTGGTTATCCGAAAGGGCCCTAAATATTTATTTAATAGTTTTCTGCCTGCCACATGCATGAGCGGTCTGATACGGCCAGCTCATACCCAAACTTTATCACCCACTTAAGGGTCCACAAGAGGTGTCTCTGGTCGTAAAACTTCTTGTAGCACTTATTCGCTTTGATAATGTTTTTCTGGCCTGACACAATACTCGCAGCAAATTGGCTGTATAAGCCCCCTTTGTTTACTTGCTGCCGCATACTTGTTGACCAACCGAGCTATTTTAATCTCCCTCACTAAGTCAGCATAATATTGGGTCATTCTGGATGATTCTGAAATCGAGGCATTGATTGCGATTTCAGTCACTGATAGGAATTCATCCCAGTCCGACTTATCCAAATTAACGTAACTTCTAAGGACCTGAATAACGGTTTGATTCGTCCTTTCGGACTGACCGTCGGACTGGGGATGATATGCGCTAGAAAACGTAAGAGACATTCCTAGTGTTTTAAAAATAAATTTCCATAAGTCCGCAATAAGTGGACATCACGGTCTGAGATTATGGCTTGAGGGATACCATGGATCTTAATGATATGATCCACTAAGAATTTGGCAGTACCCTCAACTGTAATGTTGTTCTGGCATGGTATAAGCCTAACCCGCTTCGTCATTGAACAAAAGAGCCTCGTACCTCCGCGGGGTAAGAGGAAGCGGCATTATGTAATCAAGTGCCAACGTGTGCCAGCGCAGAGGTGATACCTCTAGGGTTTGAAGGTCTCCGTGGGGCTTCTTCCTCTCGATTTTGTTAGCCTGGCACTTTGGACACTCACCAATGAACTCTATTCTGTACCTCTACATACTAGATCAGGTAAATTGCTGCTTTACCTTATTGAGGGTCTTCTAAGGGACCTGCCGTTGGGTCCTTATGCAGTGCTGCAATCACCTTATGGGTTACAGCTTTCGTGCTAGGAAGCAACAACTTTATGCCTTCCTGGATTGTTTTATATATCAGCCCTTCCTTTATGAAATATGGGTCTTTAATTTTAGCCATACGAGTCTTAACGAACTCACAACGAGAATATCCTTTACGGAACTCCTTAAGCATTTGCTCGTCTAGCTGGCATTACGAGACAGCAGCTATCGAGTCTTGTTTGCTTTGATTCGCACTCTCCTTTACTAACAGCAGTAGTACGGTTTGTTTTTTGTTAACTTCTTCAGTCTCGCATAACAACGCGATGGCTTGCTCCAATGACTTCGGATTATTGGCCCTTATTTTATCTCTAAGTGGACCTTGCAGCACATTTATGTACAACTTTAACTTTTCTTTTTGGGGCATGCCCTGCAATTGATTGGCCAGTAATAGGAAACAATGGTTAAATTGCCCTAGGTTCTCTTGTTTTAACCTAGTTTGCTCTAGCATTTTCCTGATCGCAGCCTCAAGCTTACCCTGCTCGTTATGGTTTGACTTAGTCGCTGACGGCTTCGAAACTGAGGAGCCCATGCTCCTTAATGTCTAATCTAAGGTAGAAGACTAGACACCAAAAGAAATTTTGAAAATGTCTTCCATAAAATCAACACTAACACATGAACCTCATTGCTTTGACCCCACGCTCCAATGGCACAACGCACAAAGATATGCTCAAGTACCATAACCAATGGGTGAATAAAAAAAATTACAAGATCTAAACTTGAATTTTCGAAGCGCAATATGTGAGGTGCTTTAAAAACGTAGAACACTTGATTTTAATTGAACGGTACTGTATAAATAAAATCCTTGCCCCGGATTGGTATTACATGAATACACAAAAAAACAAAAAAAAAGAACTTTGATATTAGGGCTAATATAAGAAGACAGCTTAACGAGAAAAAAAATCTCTAATATGGGATTAGGGTAAATTAACATCGACCCTCTAATGGAACGCTGCCAAGTGAAAAAATTTTTTTCCCCCCACGCACAAATGCCAAATGTTAAATTACTGTGGCCCATCTGCATATTGTTGCCACACAGAACGCTAACCACAACGCACAAAGAGAGAATTCTAATGCAAAAGTTCCCTTTCTGAAAACGCTCAGTCAAATGCTAACACAATGGACAAAAATGAGTCAACTTAGTGTACTGGACACCTCCGTGGATTGTTGCCATGCTAACCACAGCGCACAACGATATGCTCCGTCACGTTAAAATTCGTCAATGCACAGTGGAAGCTGCTAAAATGTATGTGGACAGAGAAATAACATACTTTGTGTTTTAAAGAAGAATGGTTTATTATCATGACATACTAAGATTAAATAAAATGTTTACCTAAGGGTACGCCAATCGCACAGTCGAATTTACTATGGTAAAACTACCTATTAGTTTTAACAATGAAAGGTCGTAGTCCGTGTTTGGGTAAAGGGGCGGAATCCTACTTACACATAGGAAATCCGCCTGTATGAAAAAAAGAATCATAGAAAGTTAAACTAAGCCAACTACTTAAATTGAGTTAACAAATAAACTTGTATACAAAAGTTTCAGCTATGCCGCTAAAACTATTGGCCAAAAAAAAACAAAACAACTGGAACGTCCATAGAGATAACGTTAACCTCGTACTGCGTTAGCTGGTCCCATTTTCCTTCCGTAGGTAGCAAATTTCTATTCACTGCTGAGGCTTACTGCAAGAAAAAATTAATTTCCCTCTCTTCCTTACAATTTGGGCTATTGTACTGCCTTACAAACAGTTAGTGGTGACGCACCGCGTTTATGATTGTCTTACAACGTAAATAACTGTAAAGGGAGAGAAGAGACTGAATTAGACTTTCAAACAACCCTCAACGTGCGAGAAGTTAGTTGCTTCATTAATTAATAGAGCGCAGTATAAATACAACATTTAAGTGGGCTTCATACGCTTATTAACATTTGTAGCTTGCAAAGCATTACGCTATTGAGATCAGGTCAACTGCATTAACTGAAACATTAATTACGTGCTCGGGAGTGTCATTGCGTATGAGAGTGAGAGAGAGTATTTTTTGTAAGCATGTAATTTGCTTACCTTGTATATATGATGATAGCACCGAGAGAATCCTGAATTAGGGCAATAAAAGACCAAGGGGCGATGCAAACGCCCCTCGCCTCTAGGGCTTCCTTCATCTCCTCTCCAGTTCTTGGCACTGCACACCAAATTCGGCTGGGCACTTCAGTGGCAACCACAAGCACTCGGATAGCGCTCTCGACGAGCACGGGCTTAAAGAGTACGACGTAGTTGATCCTGCTGGCACTGGCGGATACTCGTACTGGCTTTTTCTCCTCAGACACTTCGTTGACGTACTGCGGTTCGAGCGAACGTTGATCGGCTTCCTTTGTTGAGGCTCCTTACTGGCTAGGCTGGCGACGGTCCTCTTGATTGGAAAAATACACTGACAAAGACAGTCGGGTTAATGACGAGTAATCCCATGCATGAGTCCTTCTTGGCGAACAGAAATCTCTAGCATTACGCTGCACACTGTCTGTCAGTTCTCTTTCTGGAGTTCTATTTCTGTCACTTCTCTACGAGATACTTTCCATACAAAAGTCGGCTGCCTAAGAGCTCTTTTAGATCAACCATTTCGTGTCGAAACTCCACCCTCTCTCCTCAATACGCTATCCTCCCGAATCGCCTTTTGAAAACCGCGCCCTTTTCTGCGCCGAATCCTTTTTCGCTCGCTACTTCCTTCCGCTCGCCCCTCCATTGCTCGCGAACTGTTCCACTTATGCTGGACGCTATCAATGGATGACGGCACCTGGAAGCCGACATTGCTCCACAGCTGATTTGAGCGGCTGGAGACATCGGACTGCATAACTGTCTCATTCCTATATGACACTGCCCTTTCTGCTCGCCGTCGCGTAGGATGTCAAAATTATAGCTCGGTTCTATCATATTTTTTGTCCGATTTCTGCACTCCTGTGACCATTTCTAACCATCGAAGCTCTGCGGTCGCGGAATCTGTCGTATTATGAATCCGGCTTTAATATCTGTGGTAATAATATTAAATCCTATAATTACTAGATATGCTTATGAGTACAGTTTAAATGTATATTTCTCAACCAATATTATAACATATTTATTGTAATGTGCCATTAGACAATTTGATAGTGTTATATAATAGAATAGCAATAACAAATACAACAGGAGTTTGTACTTAAAATAAAAATACGCGTTCTGACAAGACTGATTGAAGCAGCATCATATCCAAAGAGAAAAGGTTCATTTTATTTAACCTATGAAATAAAAGATAGGTTCATTATCTTACCATTGCAGCAGAAATCCAAAAAAGTTGATTGGCTGAAAAATGCAGTCCAGGAAGAATGGCTTCAGTTCCATGTTGTTTTATCCACTGTTGATAGGCCTGTGGTTTCAATTAAAAAGAATAGAAATATAAGTAAATAATAAGCATTAAAATAGCTTAAAATTATGTTTAACTTATTTGTGTGGCTGAGAGCATAGGGCACGAAAGTAACTCGCAGGTTCGAATCCCGCTACAGGCATGAACTTTACCATTTACTAAAAATTCTCATGTTTGGCTTCCGCTGTTGGTATTATTAAATAAATAAATTATTTTCAGTTCAGGGAAATAAATTTAGGGAAAAGCTACTTATAAGAATGCATGCTTGGTCTGTATCTTTATTTGGCTGACCATCTGCCGTTTGCACGATAACTTGATAACAAATAACCTGTTTAAATTCTCGACAAAATGATCATCAACATTTTTTCTCGGTTGTATCAACTTTTCAGGCATTTTTGTTGACCCTTTCAAATTGATTGCTAGTTCTAAAACAGAGACCAAAATAAGAATACCAAAATAATGAATTGTCATATGAGCCCTACACAAGACAAATCGATTAACTACACTTTTTTATTTTTCCAAATTTTTAATTTGTCAAATAAATAAATATCAGTTTTGGCTCAGTGCTACATGTTTTGATTTATTTTAAAAACCATGGGCTCTTGAAAAATGACTCTGAAGCCCTTCTTGTGAATTCGACTTCCATGGTTAGGGTTTCGGGAGCGAGCATGTTCTATAGACCGGAAAAATTGTTTTCTGTAAAAGAAATATGGTGTGTCTTTCCTTCAGGGAGTGTTTCTTTAACTGATTGTTTTTGATGATGCAAACCATAGTCTGTTGTTACATCGATGGTGTTCAGGGAAAAGAATGAATTAAAAAGTGAAAATCGTGATTGTTGTGAGTTGTTTCCTGGCAATGGCTAAGGTAAAATAAATTATTTTGGCTTGAGAAGCAGTAAAAGAATAAAATATTTTTGGTGGTTCATATAGGCAGCCACGACACAGAAAAAAGAATGGTGGATGCACCACATTAAGCCTCTCCCTCTATTGTTAAGGAATTAATAACCTTGTGTTTTTCCTGAACACAGTCGTCCAGTTTTTCCTTAATAGTCCAAGTCGTGGTTCTATAAAAATAAAATGAAGAATATTACTTAGATGAACGTAAATGCCTAGATAAAAGGCTACAGAGTGAATTTCTTAATTTCACGTTTTATGAACGTGAAAAGGCTTTTTGACGCTCGAAAATAATGTTTGGAGTTGGTAAATAAAAGCCAGGAGTTGTGAAATAAGAATGGAGAAGCTCGTCTTCATGGAATACCTGTGTCAATAAAGACTTTTGCTCAAGAGGAATCTGGTAAAGAATATTCATGATGGACACAGCTAAGATCATATTTATTCTCCTTAAAAGTTTGATTTTACTTTTACTATTTACTTACCTTATTTTGGAGCAGTGACTGTAGTCGAAGCAGAAAATTTGAGTAAACCAATGCAGTCGCACCAAGGAAGCAGTGCTTTGACTGCCTCATCCCAGTTCCTGGGATTCATGTATACCATCCATTTCTGAATATAGAGCAATAACCCTGCAATAAATGTTTCTTTTGATCGATTTACCATAAATTCTTTTCCATATTCTCTTTTAGCCTCCTGTACCAGTCCTTCACCCTCAACTGGCATCAATAAACGTCTACCCAAAGCTTGAAGTCTAGTTGGAAATTGTAACACACTCTCATTCCTCTCCTGATGACATTCTGAGAACAATCGTTTATTTTTATCCGGAGTAGGAAAGTGAAAATCTCGCAATCATTACTCTCTTAAACGCCGGATATGTGTCTACACCCAACATGTCTCCACTCTTCCGGGCATAATATAATGCCTCGCCTGCTAAGCGGACTCTCATCATCGCCAATGTTGCATCTGGCTCCCAGTGTGCTACTGCTGCAATCTCCTCTGGTCTACGGAAAATTCCATGACACTTTGACTCCCATCAAATATCGGAATTTCCACATAAAGACCCAGCAATTGTACATTCGCCGGTACCTGCACATTTCCTCCCATCATCTGATCTCCCTCTACTACTCCTTCCCCACCCTGATTTGCCATGCTAATAAAAAAGAAATATCCCCAAAAGACTTAGATTAAATATCCTTAAAACTACTGCTAAAAGAACAAGATTCATGAAAAGTCAATAAAAGCAATGTGCTGTAAAAATATTTTTTCCCTTAAATGCAATCAATTTACCCTATTAAATATATACAAAACATGATTGATCATTCTTTAATCATTTATTATTTTCCATTGTGTCTCTAGCATCAATGTTAATAGAAAATTAACAATCCTGTCACGATTGCGCCATTGTGGATATTTCTTCTCGTCGGGCTCTGACCAGTGGATTAAAAAGGTAACAATAAGAATATTAATACTGAATTTTATTTGGTTCAACATGGGGAAAATAAACTGAGTAACAAATAAAGGGTTTCTGTGAAGAATTGCTTCACTCTTAGCAAAACGTAACTATTTCTATTTCTTTCTCAACTGACGACGAACATCAAACATTTTTCAATTGATGGCGGAAAATCAACTACTCTCCAACTCCTCGATTCCACAATATCCCTCCAGATTTGATAAGGAGATGCTGATCACTAGGAGTTGAATAAACATCGCTGATTGGCAATCGTCACAAGTGCACAGGGTTCATTGTACGAGGAGGAGAATGGGGGGGGGATCTCCACTCAACTCGACTAGCTCGCTGTCGTACAACTCGGCTGCTAGATAATATGTTCGTCTGGTAAAGGAATTGTTAAAGAATGTTTTATTGGAAACTATACGAGGTCTGTTCAAAAAATACGTAGACTGACGTCATAAAACAAAATATACTTTATTCAGAAGTTACACATCTGGGTTCCCTTGAAAGTACTCTCCTCCCCGACACACACACTTATCCCAACGGTGTTTCCACTTTTGGAAACAGTCCTGGAACGCTTCTTTTGTGATGTCCTTCAGCGCCTTCGTCGCATTTGCCTTTATGTCGGGAATCGTCTCAAATCTCCTTCCTTTCAAAGGTCTTTTGAGTTTGGGAAACAAGAAGAAGTCACAAGCAGCGAGGTCAGATGAGTAGCGTGGGTGAGGAAGAACAGTGATCGAGTGTTTGGCCAAAAACTCTCGAGTTCTGAGGGCTGAAGCGTTGTCGTGATGAAACAACCAGTCACCACTCGTCCACATTTCTGGCCTTTTCCGCCGGATAGCATCCCGCAGACGTTTGAGAACTTCGATGTAGTAAATCTGGTTCTCTGTGGAGCCTTCTAAAATTCCGCCAAATTCTAAAAATCCGCCAAACGAAAAAAACACACTTCACAAACAACCGCGTAGCTAATCAACCAATACTGATATTTGCAATCAAAAAACTGCCTTGTAATCAGCGGATCTGTCAGAAGATGGCGACACCAAGCGATTTTGATTGGGACCAGCAGGGCCCGCGCAATTCAAACAGTCTACGTATTTTTTGAACAGACCTCGTATTACACAAATATTCTAAATCGGAGTAAATTACAAATGTTCTTTAGAGGAGAGCGGGTCTTCACAGTTTATCACACTAGCAAAATCTTTTACCCAAATCATAACTCAAAAAACTATTGGTTGTGTAAAAGAGCCTAATAATAAGCAAGCAACTGCAATGAACCGCAGCATTTTGAAGGGAATGAGGTGATATATAACTCCATATGTATATGGTCTTGGATCAAACTGATGCTACCACTTATCCGGTAGACTTTCCTATTAAGTGCATCCGGATTTCCGCGCATAATATCGCCCAGAAAGTCTGTATTCCGATGATGCTACTTCAGAACATAACCCTTCAGAAGTTGTGTAATGGAACACGGCTTAAAGTAATATCTCTATAAAATAATATTATTGAAGCAGAGATCCTAATGGGATGTGTTGCTGATGAGATAGCATTCATACCCAATATACCTCTCATTCCTAATAACTTTAACTTTCAATTCTGTGCGTGCATTATCCAGTCAGCGTCTGTTTTGCTATGACCATTAAGAAGTCCCAAGGGCAGATACTCCGGGCCGCTGGCCTCGATTTCAGAACCAGCTGCTTCTCGCACGGACAGTTATATGTAGCCGGCTTTCGAGTCAGAAGCTCATATAATCTGTTCATAGCAGCTTCTATGGGGAAAACGAAAAACGTTGTTCGTAAAGTAATCCTTTAAATAAACGGCAAATTACACTATACCTTACGTGATAATAAACGTGTTGCCTTACCTTTTTTATTCTGTTTTATATTCTTTGTATGTGTTCGTTAGTGTCAATAAAGAACTTCTAATTTTTAATCATTCACGCAGATGAAATCGCGGGCATCAGCTAGTCAGTGAATAAATTCGACGATCGCACATGGAAAGAAGAAACAGGGAGAAAAGGAAGCAAACGAAGAAGCCACGGGAAAGGAGAAAATTTCAACTGCCCGCCACCCAGAAAAGAGAATAGAAGAGCCAAAGAGAAGAAGAGACAGAAATTGGGTCGTTCATTGGAGGAGAAAAAATAATATTGAGGAGCAGGCAATTAGGAAGACGAATGGAGGAAGGTAGGCAAGGACAGAAAGGTGCTGATTTCGAATAGGGGAGTTGAAAAGAATGGAGCTCCGAGGGAATTTGGAAAAATAAAAAGGAACGTATTCGACTCCGAGGAAGAAGGAAAATTCGGCGAGGTATCGGCCACTGAATAATTTCCGATAATAGGAGAGAGCGAAGCCGACCATGGAGAGACCGAGGTTTCCACTGGAGTTGGAGTGAAACTAGCGAAGTCAGCGTGGAGACCCCGAGCCCAGGAATCACGGAGCAAGGGAACCAGACTTTACGAAAGTTGAAAAAATACCATGCCCACCGCATTGCACAGGCAAGTGACTTTAACAATGCTTCACCGAAAGAACTTTTTATAATTCTGCTCAAAGTGTTTTTCCTCGTGGGAAGAAACCCGCGTGCACATATCGAGCCTGCCGACAGCCTAGCTTTTCGCCGCTGCTCCTTGTTTAACCTGAGACACTTACGGTTCCAGATATTACGGACGAATCTCCCGGCCACACAGAAGCAGTGTCAACGAACTGCGAAGGAGCAGAGGAGTTAGCAGAGAATTTGAAACAGGACCCGGGCATAAGCCAAGACATGCCGATGAGCCCCGACCACGCAGATAGACTGCTGATTCAGCCACATGACAAGGCGTAGATGCCGAGCAGGAAATTCCCGCCGAGCCACACCCAAATCTGTTGGAGGTAAAGGAGACTCGTCTGCCCACCATTGATTTTCTCAACAGCCAGACATCAGAGGACGACTGATGTTTCCAATGCCCGGATAGCTTTTTATCTTTCTTTTGCAAATTTCACTGATCAAAACTCCTCTTGCCAAACACAAATTTTTTTCATTCATCTGGTCGTTTTCAGGGAGCTCAAGGGAGACCCGTGTGATTCCTAATCTCCTCGATAAACACTGCCTTATCTATGTCCTATCATTGCATAATCATATCTATGCTCCTTTTTAATAATTCGTTACCCCCTCCCTAAAAAAAGTTAATATGATTAATCATGTAGTGCCACAAGTAAATGCGTTACGTTTGTAGTGCCAAACCAGTTAATGTGTAATCTATATAGTGCAACACAAGTTAATGCGTTAAAAATTTTTCAACTCCCCTTTACCCCTCTTAGGGGTTGATTTTCGAAAAACCCCTTCTTAGAGCTCACTTACATTTTGTAAAGAATCTCTGTACAAAATTTCAAGTTTCTAGGCCTTATAGTTTGGGCTGTGCGTTGATCACTCACTCAGCCAGTTTCTTCTGTTATATACAGGGTGTCCTGAAAAAAATGGTAAATATTCATACACATGAGAGAATATGTATAAAGAAGCATTTTTATTCCTATGAACATGGTGTCGCAAGGCAACCCCCACAGATATACAGGGGGGATTAAAGTATGTTGCGCTGGTTGATTGTTGGCATCCCGCGAGCAACTAGACAATCTGGTGCAGCCCACATTGGAGCCTACAGACCTGTTCGAAATTGTTGATGTAATGGAATAAAGTCAAGTCACATCACATAACATTAAATTACGTAGAAATAAACAAATAAGACGCTGTAGGATCTTTAGGTAACATCTTGACTTAGACTATGAGCAATGCACATCAAGGTGTACATCCAATCTGTGGGTAAAAACAAATGTGAACAAAACAGACGCCACACAAATGTCCCTTGCGTAACAAGACTCACAGCAGGTGTTCAAAGGTCCAGCCATGTCTTTGCACGCACAGGTTACAGCGCCGTAGTAGCGATTCCCACGGTTCGCGGATTGTTTCACCTGCCACGGCAATGCGAGCGACCAGATCATCAACGGATGGAACAGGTGTTTCGCACACCAGTGACTTCATGTAGGGAAATAAAATGCGGGAAAATTGACATATCTTGAACAGATGTCGGCTGCACCACATTGCCTAGTCGCTTGCGGGATGCCAACAATCAGGCAGTGCAACATACTTTAATCCCCCTGTAGCTCTGTGCGGGTTGGCTTGCGACACTATGTTCATAGGAATAAAAATGCTTCATTATACATGTTCTCTCACGTTTATGAATATTTACCATTTATTTCCAGACACCCTGTATATAGATCTATAATTTATATACAGAAAATAAAGAAATTACCACAGATTGTATTCAAAACCTGTTATAAGAACAATGTAAAGAATTACAGCAGATTTTGAATTTTCATCAGAGTTCAATTCAATGACATTTCTTCAGTATTATAAATTAATGTTTTATTTTATTTTAAGTTTTAGGAAATAATTACTTACTTTTCAAACCCGCTTATCCGTTAGGATCGCGGGGGCAGCAGCTCTATGGAGGATCTCCAGCGATCGCGACCTTCTGCCATCAGGCGCATGTCCTCCCTGGTAGTACCCAAGCGACTCGAACCCAGATTCTCCATGTATTCTGGCCACCTGGTTCTAAGCCGACCCTTTGGTCTCTTACCCACCGGCTTGGAAAATAACAACTGCCTAGGAAGACCAGTTTGCGGTATCCACACTGATCTTCATCCCAGCTTCTTCACATTTGGCTGCAAACCGGTCTAGTGCAGGCTGAAGGTTCGAGCGAGAAGACCCAAGGAGGACAAGGTCGTCAGCAAAGAGCAATCTCTCCTCCAGGCAGTCGCCCACACAATCATGTTCATCGCCTCAGCTGCCCCTGTCTATCCAGTCTATAAAGATAATGAACAACAGGGGCGACAGTACGCACCCTTGGTGGAGTCCAACACTCACGGTGAACGGTCTTGACTTAATGCCATTTATCCGGACACACATCTTAGAGCTTTCATACAGAGACATGATAGCAACCAGTAATTGCCCATCCACTCCATACTCTTGCAACATGTGCCAGAGCTTCTCCCGAGGAACTCTGTCATATGTTTTTTCGAGGTCCACAAAGCAAGCGTATACCTCTTTTGCATAATCCCAGGATTTCTCAAAGATTTGCCTTAGAGCGAAGATATTATCTGTCGTGCTTCGGCCAGGTCGGAAGCCACACTGCTCCCCCCGACAGTTTGGAGTCGACTATTTCCCGACTTCTCTTCTCCAGACACTTAGCGTACACTTTCCCAGGAGTGCTGAGCGATAGTTGTTGCAATCTCTCTGATCTCCCTTTTTGAAGATAGGGATCACAATTCCTGTCTGCCATTGCTTAGGGTACTGTCCAGATATCCAAGCAAACTGACACACTCAAGTCAGCCACAGGATCCATCCTGATTTAAAGCCTTTAACATCTCGGACCGGATTTCATCATCACCTGCAGCTTTGCCAGTCTTCAGGGACTTAATTGCCCATTTGACTTCTGCTTCAGTGATATTACCATGACTATTTTCCGCTCCAAACTGCACCTCATGTGCCTCAGTTGTTACTGTCACCGGATTAAGAAGAGATGCAAAGTATTCCTTCCACCTATGCAATACGCTTTCCTGCGTTTTCAGAAGCCTCCCATCTGAACTCTTAATAGTTTGTGATGAAAGAGACTTCTTTTGACGGAGGCGGCGCACGGTCTGCCAGAACACCTTGTTTACCGAACCATAGTCTGCCTCGAATTTCTCCCCGAACTTCTCCCAGGCCTTGGCTTTAGCTGTTGATACCGTCTTTGCTGCTGCTTTTCGCGCCTCAGTGAACCGCACTCGACTCAAAGTTGACTTATTTGCAAGCCATAGCAAATAGGCTTCCTTCTTGGACTTCATCGTTCCATCATGCAGTCCTTTTCTCACCACCCTGTGCCACACTCAGCTGCTTACGACCACAGCACAATGCAGCCGAAGTAATCACAGCAGTTTTAAACAACTGCCACTCCTCTTCAACAGTACCACGATCACTTGGTAGTTCTTTAAAACTTGAAGATATGTTATCTGCAAAGGTCTTCCTCACAGCTCTATCCTCCAATGCCTCCCATTTGATGCGCCAAGTTTATCTGAACCTAGTATTTCGCTTGGTTGGCATGGATTCAGAGAACCGCAAAGTGCAGATAACAAGGTGGTGATCAGTTGATAGTTTTTCCTCTCCTGCTGAGAGCAGCATCAACTTCATCTAGAAAAAGTGGGTACTCTGTGACTGCATTCGGAGCATATGCAACGAATAGAGAGAGAGACCGATTCCCTATCTGAAGCCTCAGGAGACACAGTCTTCCACCTAAGCGGTTCCAATCTGCAACATAATCCGCCAGCCGGGAACTTATGAGTATCCCCACTCCCGCCTGGGCAATCATGTTCGGGTCGACACCTGAGTAGAAGAGTTTCCACCCTCCTTCTAAGTCCACAGTTCCAGAACCCGGAAAAAGTTTTAGGAAATAAGTAATGGAAATTTCAGATGGAATTTAGGATCAAAATGCAGAATATCTTCTGCAAGGTTTCTAAAATTTTGTATTTTTCAAACATATCATATCAGATATAATAATAACGTTATTCTGTCCGTCATCATTGTGTTTCCCTCATTTATGACCAAACCACAAGAGTTATCTTCATGAAACAAAAATGCTGTATAAGTCGATAATAGACAATTAAAATGCATTTAAGTTAAAAAAAATTGACTTTAGGTTTGGTCCAGATAATCGATTTTATGCCAAATTCTTCACATTTTTTCAATTTATAAGGAGGTTTTTAAGATAGCGCGACAAAAAATAAAAAGTGAAATGTAGCTTCTAATTAGCTCTATTCATCGAGGTATAAATAGTATCAATCAGATTTTTCATTGGAAAATTATAGCCGTTTTTTTGAATATTTCAATTTCAATTTCAATTCCAATTTTAATTTCATTTCAACCTAATAAAAACGTTACTAACTTTCCCTCACTTCTGACCAAACCATCAGGGTTATCTTCATGAAACAAAAATACTCTATATTTTACAAGTAATATATTTTTTTAAAAAATTAAACCGACTTAACAATGAAATTAATATGGGACCATCTTGGTGCTAAACCGAATCCAATGAAAAAATAATTATTAAAATCGGTTCATAAATGACGGAAATTTCAATGAACATACATAAAATAACACATACTGACGAACATAAAACCTTCTCCTTTCTGAAGTCAGTTAAAAATGCATATAAGTTTAAAAAAAAATGACTTCAGATTTGGTCATGATAATCGATTTTTGAGAAATTCTTCACATTTTTTCAATAAAAAGGTGGTTTTTAAAATATGTCGATAAAATAAAGAGGAAATATAGCATGTAATTAACTGTGCTCATCGAGGTATCTGTCAGATTTTTCATTGCAAAACTATAGCTTTTTTTTGAAAATTTTAAAAGTAACATTTTAATATTTTTAACTTCCATTTGGATCATAAAAAAATTGAATTTCGTATGAAATATGGTCTTAAATAAAATTTATTTTAACGTTTAATTTGTTGTGCTATCGGTCAATTTTTGTTTTTATCAGTGAATTTATACAAGGTAATAACTATAATTTATATGAAAACTAAAATTGAAATTTTTGATGGATGATTTAACGAAAAATAGATCTTAGGAAAATGTGTTGGCTATGTTTATACAATTGAGTTGTTTCCAAAAAGAGGATTGCCTCATTCACACATTCTTATCACAATTGATGAGGCTGACAAATTCAAAACTGCAACATTTATCGATCGAGTTGTATGTGCCGAAATTCCAGATCAAGAAAGTGATTCAAGATTGTTTGACATTGTTACAAGATGTACGATTCATGGGCCATGCGGTCAAATTAATCCAAATTCTCCATGTATTGAAAATGGAAAGTGTAAGAAAAATTTTCCAAAAGATTTTCCGATGGATAACATCAGTATTCAACTCATCAGGTTGAAGACCAGAAAGAACTTCCAGCGTGAAAAATGTTGAAGTTGATTTGTCGTTCCATACAACAGAATTTTGCTTTTATGATACAATTGTCATATCAATTTTCAAGTTTGCACATCTCTATAGGCAATTATTTATATCTATAAGTATTTTTACAAAGGATATGATTGTGCAGATTGGTCTAATGGCAGGAGAAAGACAATTGTTATACAATGAAATCATATGATTTAAACATGAAATCAAATCATGTTATAATAATGAAATCAATTGTTATACAAAACAAGACATGTTATGGCAAGAGAAGCTATAAGACGTTTGTTGGAATATGAGATGATGAATGATAAATCATATTATGTAGTCAGACTTCTTGTTTATCTTCCAAATCAACACCAAGAGCTTTTCGAAGTAGGAAGTGAAGGAGAAGGAATGAATGATGCAAGAAATCAAATTTTAAAATTGACAACTTGGTTCACTTTGAATAATGAGAATCAAAATGCAATTCGATATTTTTATCAAGAAATACCTGAGCACTTTATTTATCAAGAAAGCAAATGCCAAGCTCGAAGACTTGAAGTGGTTAATACAATGGCACGAATATATATTATTAATCCAGGTCAACAAGAAGTATTCTGTCTTCGTATTCTTTTGCATCATGTTCCTGGAACAAAATCATTAGAAATTTAAGAACTGTTGATGGAGTATTGTTATAAACTTTTGTCGAAGCAGCAAGACAAAGAGGCATTTTTCATGACGACGAAGAATGAGAAAATTGTATATGAGAAGCTAATGTCTTCAACACACCATTACAACTTAGACAGTTCTTTTATTTTACCAGCGTATTTTGTTCACCCCCAAATGCCAAAGATTTATGGGAGAAATGCAAACACCAAATGTCAATCGATTATTTCAGAGACCATTATGAAGATACTGCATTTTATTCTCTGCACGACATTTTACCAGTTCTCAAGCAACAGTCTTAATTGTACTTCTTTCAGTCTACCAGAAGCAACTGGGCAGCCCATTGAGTTAGTAATTTTTAATCCAACTGAAGAGAGAAGAGAAGCAGAACGACTGATTCTAATTTTAAATACTCAACAAAGATCTGCTCTCTGAAGGATCACTCAATCAGTTTGATATCTAACACGGGAAGTGCAGATCAAGACGATTTCAATGAGTGGCTTCTTCAAATTGGTTCTGGGAATTTTTCAAGAATTGAATATGTTGATTGTTATTTAATTGAAATTCCAAATGAAATGATTGTCTCACCTGAAACTGACATATTTTCTACAAGTTTTGGAGATGATGTACTATCACTTTTATCTAATGATATATCAAATCTGGTTATGCTCAACATAATATTGATGCTCTCGCATTAAACAACGAAATTATAGATCGAATGGAAAAAAGGAGATTCCGTGGTAGCAGATACAAATGATAAAATATCTAATCAATGCTGATGAGAAATTAGAATCCAAATAAGGGTTATGCAATGGAACTCGCTTCATAGTCACATTATGTCACAGACATTTAATTCAAGCAAAAATTGTAAATGAGGCAAATAGAAATGAAATTGTTATAATTCCAAGAGTCGATCTGAATTCAAGTGATTTCAATTTGCCTTTTGTACTTAAAAGATGCCAATTTCCAATTATTTCTTCTTTTGTTATGACTATAAATAAGAGTCAAAGACTATCATTTTCTCATGTAGGTTTAATTTTAAATAAACCAGTGTTTTCTCATGTTCAAATTTATATCGCTTTATCACGTTAAAAATTCAAAAGCAATATAAAAATTTGTATAAATGTTATACCTCAAGAACAAGGAAAATTGATCGAAAATAGTGATAGAATTTTTACTGAAAATGTGAATCGTGCTCTTTGTAATAAGTATGTTGTTTAAAATAAGTTGATTTTTTATTTATTTATTTTTTCTCGTTTTATTAAATAAGACAAACGCACGGCAAGCATGACACAGCCGAGCGAAGCGAGGACAACTACTAGTTGTTTATTATTTGTATAAATCAAAATACATGGAACTTAATAAACCTCAAAGATTTTTTTACAAGCTGAAACTCGTCGGCATTAAGCTGTAATAAATTTGTTGTTTATATCAGGAATTTTTAATTATATTTATAATTATTTTTTCAATATTGTTAAAGTCAAATAAATAATGACTGTTTGCTAAATTAAATTCTGAGGGGTTTATTTTTCCAACTACTTAATTTTTAATTTACTCAGTACTTAAATACACAAAAAAATGTCGTAATGGGTGAATGGTGCACAAATTCAAGTAAACAACGGATTGATTTTTTTAATACGGAATCCTCAATTTCAAAATTCATAATGATAACATACAAATCCTTCAGCATGTAATTGAACATGAAGAAAATTCGATACGAAAAGTATTGCTGTGGTAAATCGTTTATATATAATATTTATTAAACTTACCTTGTTATTTTCTTCTATGGATTTGTCACCCACCACCTCCTCTTTCGCCATCGTATTATTAGCAGTTGCAATAATTGGCAAAGATAAATTTTGAATAAAATTACATTTCATCGTGAATAGCGAGCCATGGAATTTTGGATAGGAACCATTGTTTACCCTGAAAAATTGCGTGTTTCTGCTTCCACCTTCAACTTCTCTCCGGCAGGCGATGGGTCAGTGGGAACCGCGGCCTGAGCATTAGTTTAGAGGGTGGAAGCTTAGTTTGGCGGACGTGCTGCCTGACCAGTGTGAATGGGCCTTAAGAGGTGCTGTGCTTAAAGAGCAATAACTGAATTGGAAACATATTAAAAGCCCTAGAGAAGTTTATAAATATAGAAGCGGCAAACTTGCTTTGACCCATTACAGAAGAAAGACATTCCAAGAGGTCATGGCAAGCTGCTTCAGTGCTGCTTTTAGATATAAATCCATGTTGGCACTGAAGAAAGAAATTTGGCTATAAATAAAGTCAGAAAACCGAATAAAATAAAGATTTTCAAATATTTTTGTAAATATAGGTAATACCATTATAAGACGACAATATTTGTAATGTCTGGGGTCGCCCTTCTTAACAACAGGAATGACACGAGATTACTTAAAGGCATATGGATATACTCAAGTACAAACAAGTGCTAAATATAATTGGGGAAACTATAAATTGTTTCACAGAGATAAGAATGTCGGATAGATATCCGACAGGGTCAGGTATAGGAAATGATTTTAAGCGACTGATAATATCGCAAATCTCTTCCTTATTAAGAATTGCATAAAAAATATAAGGAGAATTAGAAACTAGAAGCTGATAATCAATATTTGAAGCAGACAAACCGTTAGGATTTGGGACAAAAGACTTCAAAGAATATTTGTTAGGGAAGAAGAAGTTAAGGCATCAGAGTGTGATGAAGGGGAATAAGGTATTTTGGGGCCATGTGACAAATCAATTAACACACGCCACTTATCCTTACAAGAATGTAAATGCATAAATAAAGAATTAAAATAAAATTTTAGCAGTATCAATCATGAAGTAGAAGTGTCTTCTACGCCTTATTCCAATGATGATAAACCTTCGCCAATAATGTCTAGCAATTTTATCGCTTTTAAAATGAAAATAAGTGTAGATTCTTTTTCAACTAGTGAATATCAAATAGAAACTTTTATATAAATGGTCTTGAAATAACTAAATACGGTGGTTTAGTTATTGCAAGTTATGGCAAAATGTTTGCAACTATAGCGCGAGTGAAATTAATTTGCGGAGGACCTATGAAAAAATAAAAGATGAACGCTATTTTACTTGAGTGGGGGCCTTACCTATGAAGTACTGTAAATTTGGTTGTATTTTACTTAGAAAGATGTGATTGCTGGCAAGCTTTCTGTGGATTCTACATGATATTTTTAAAATTATATTACGTTGGCGCAAATATATGAATTTAATAAAAATATATTATTTATGCAAATCTCTCAAAAGGTGGGTATTGTTTTCTTTAAAAAATTAATATCTTAAACATATTTTCATAAAAACAATACAAAAAATTCAAAACTGTGTTTTGCTCCGTTTTGAAGATATTAATTTTTAAAGCGTGAGTTCTGAGTCACAGTACATCCGTTTGTATGTTACAGTTCTTCAGATGGACAAGGCATCCTAAGAAATATAAATTTTGTGGTAATATTTCAACAATAAGTTTTTAAAAAAAATTCAATAAATGCAGAGAAGATACAAGGGTTGATCGAAAAGTAATGCCTTCGTGGCTGTAAGTTTTAAATTTGTTTACCGATTTTCAAAATTCTTTTGTATCTGATACCGACATTTTTCCTCTATGTAATGCACTATTTGCTTTTTGACATTATCCCCAACCCATTCCATGCAAAGCACCAACGTGTGATCAATCGGATGAACCCGTCGTAAAGGAAGTCCGGGTTTGTTGTCGACACAAGGATTGAATGGCAGCTTTGGACAATCTTCTGCAGCGCGATAACGTTGGCCCGCAAACAGTCGCTACACACAAGAGATGTTGCAGCGCCTACAGTTCAGAGATGAAAAACTGCATTTCAAAGATGAAAGATCTTGCACCTTGCGACTTTCACCACTTCCCAAAGAAGAAAAAAGCACCTTAAGGGACATTCAATCCTCGATGACGAGATAAAAGAGCAGTTGCACGTTGTGAAATACTCTGCTCAATATGGCTGGTGAGATTTGCTGAACTTCAGTTGTGATTTCCTCCTTCACCTCAGGCAAAATGTGCGGATTTTTTGCATACACTTTACCTTTCAAGGCATCTTAAAGGAAGAAATCGAGAGGTGTCTGGTCCAGCCAGCGTGCAGGTCAGATGCCATGCGAGATGATTCGATCAGCAAAGACATCCTGCAAAAAGTGCATTGATGTGTTTGATGTCCACGTTTCCATGCACTACTGCACACTAACTTTTGAATCTCTCTGTACAATGAAGTCTGTATCAAATTCAGCTGCCTCTGCAATTCATCTCGTCATTCTGGGTAACTCAGAAGTGACTGACTATGAGGAAGTGTAAAGAAAATATACTTTCTTTATTACTAACAATTCGACATCATAATGCAAATTTATATTTTCTTTCTAAATTATTTTCTTATATAACAGTCAATACTTTTCTGACTTCTGAAACAAAAACTACTTCTAAGAAACATTTTTTCTATTGATATAATTATTATTGTAATGCTATTATTCATTTTATTTTTTTGTGTAATTATAATTAATAATTCTATTCATATAAATAATAAAACGTAAATAAATGAATGGTCCCAAGGTTACAAGCTTTCTCTTCCCTGTACGAGTAGTCAAGTTCCTACCACCTGACTCCTGCTGTTTGGAGCTTGAGCTTTAAAAATTAATATCTTCAAAACGGAGCAAAACACAGTTTTGAATTTTTTGTATTTTTTTTGAAAGTATGTATAAGATATTAATAATTTTTTAACGAAACCCCCCCCCCACCGTTTGAGAAATTTGCATTAAATAAAATACTTTTATTACATTCAAATATTTGCGCATGCGTAATATAATTTTAAAAATTTCATATAGAATTTATAGTTAAACAGCTTTCATATGTCACCAATCACATCTTTCTAAGTAAAATATAACCAATATTACAGTGCTTCATAAATAAACCTCTCACTCAAATTTCTAAAATTTTAATTGTCCATAACTTTCATAAAAATGAAAAAAATTGATAATATTTGGCATTAATCCCAACCTCCCTAGGGCAATTATATATACCAAATTTCATTAAAATCCAAGAGGTCAGAGCCAATGCCTACCTGAACTGACGTGGAATGACCCATTTATAAGATAATGATTTAAATATTGTAATCGAATATTTAAATTATAAAAAATAGCATTAATTAACAAATATAAAATATCCCTTTCTTGTTAAAAAATAAGAAATAGTTTATTAATGATGAGATTTTTTACTATAAATAAACAATTTTTTGGGTGCAGCTAGTTGTTTATCTTCTATAATGAATATGACAAATTTGAACTTGTATATTTTTTTGGAATTTTTTTTTTCTTTTTCCTATAATTTTAAAGGTCCTATTTTAAAAAATTTATTCCATATTTATTCGTTTCTACGACTTTTACCAATTTAATATTGTGTTTTATGTTAACTGATCTGCGATTTTTACTAAGAAATATTTATACGGTAGTTTTTTCCAACGTTTATTAACTCTTATGTCTCTACAATTATCAATATTAATGTTAAAAAGTTCTTTAATGTTATGTCTGTTAGCATCATCGCATATCAATTTTAAAAAATTAAGTTCAACTCTTTTAAAATAATCCTATCTACCTTTTTGAGCATTATAGGGTTAATAGGTGGTTGAGAAATATGACAACTGTCACCACATTGCGCATTTTTCCACACGTTTGACAATATGCTAATGCATCATCATATTCGCTGTTTTCACTAACATACGACATATCATCATCGGATGCAATTGGTGACTCGTATAACATGGAATCTCAATTTGCATCGCTTTGTTGTGCAGTTGCTGTTCCAGGTAATGCTTATAATAAGTATCGTTTATCATTTTGCTGCATGTCTCTATTTATTGAGGAAGAACTTTTTAAAACCTGATTATTTAAGGCTAATAACTCTTCCCAAACTTTTTTGTTTGCATTTTTTTCACATGAAGACATTTTTTTATATACAATGTGTTAGCAATTTTCATAAATTAATAATTAATTATATGGAATCCATTTACCTCTATAGTTTTCTTTCAAAGCACGAAAGAATTTTATAATTTCCATTTGATCATCTATGTTTTCTATGAATTGAGAACTTATAACCAATTTATGAAATTTATAACATCTGGACTTTATTTTACACTACTGTTTATAAAAAAACACCCTGATGGAATAGCCCAATCTGCATTAAATTTGGAGCATTTGCATATCATGGGTCAGAAAAGAAACCATTAGATTTTCAGGTCAATACAATGCGTTTTATTGTCACATTAGTATCGGGTGAAACCACCGTGGGATGCAATTACAGCCTCTAAACGTCGTGGCATTGAGTCAAACAAGCTCTGAATAAGGACCTGGGGAATGTCCTGCCATGCTCTGTCTACACGGGTATACAGTTCATCCACAGTTGCTGCTGCAGGAGTCTGACGAGCCAATCGATGAGCAACCCTGTCCCACACACGTTCGATTGGGAACATGTCTGGTGAACGAGCAGTCCAGGGGAACAAGGGCGTCTGATGTGCTTGGAAAGAGGCGAGGACATTTCTGGCCACATGCGGTCGGGCATTGTCCTGTTGGAATACAGCGCCTGGAAGGTTCTGCAGGAAGGGGATGACCTCGGGTTTGCACAACTTCCCTGATGTACCGGTCACTGTTCAGATTGCCATGGATTCTGATCAGACGGGAACGGCCATGGTAACTGATTGCACCCCACACCATCACCCGTGGCATTTTTCCTGAATACGCTGCAGGATGCATTCTGGAAGGTCGCGCTCGCCGCGATATCTTCTGACTCGTATCCTGCCGTCATGGTGCTGCAAGTTAAACCTTGACTCATCCGAAAACACAACTTGTTGCCATTCAGCTTGCTACTGCTGGTGTTGATGGGCCCATTGCAACCTGAGGCACCGGCGGTTTTGAGTCAAAGGAATCTGCAACAATGGTACTCGTGCCATCAATCCTCTGGAAATCAAACGGCGTCGTACAGTGCTAACGGACATTGTCCTGGCTACTGTAGCACCCCACTGTTGTGCTAACACTATGGAAGTGGCTGTACGATCTGCTACACACATGCGATAAAGGTGTCTGTCATCTCGCTGTGTCGTCGTGCTGGGTCTTCCTGAGCCTGGTCTTCGGTGTGCCCTTTTTCTTCGCTCCACTGCCTCCATGCACGCATAATTGTCGTTGCATTACGTCCTACACGAGCAGCAATGTCATGATACGACCATCCCGCTTCACGCAGACAAATTATGCGTCCTCTTTCAAAGTCTGTCAGCTGTTGATATGGTACCCTTCGTCGTCGTCCAGGCATGGTGTTCTTTATAGCAATTACTCTGAAAATCTAATCATTTATACTCTGACCCATTTTATGCAAATATTTCAAATTGCATATGGATTAGACCATTCCATCAGGGTGTTGCGATTTTTATAAACAGTAGTGTACTATAGTTTTTGACTTTGAGCACCATATAATGCATTTGCTTTGATTTCTTTTTTTTCATCCTGGTCCTGAGTATTGTCGTCGTCGTTAATATATTAAATTTCATCATCATCATCTACATGGAACATGTCATCATAATTGAACTCTTTTTCATTAGATATAGATTTAAAATGTTCACCTTTTTCATATTGATCTGTTTCATCTTCATATTTTTCATCTTCGTCTTCTACATAGCCTATAATGGCTTTTCTTGTATAGCATAAATTAATTCTTGTTTTTCCTTTTCCACACATTTTCATATACAATTATTTTGGATTTAGCCATACGTCTGAGATCTCATACTGTTTGATCATTCAAATCTTTGATTTCTGTCAATTCCATACGATTCTAATGATTTATTACTCAGGAACAAATAAACATAGGAATGTCATATAGAACTTACAACAAACATTACACATTGGAATTTCACACCTCATAAACAACAGGCATGATGTATGCTCCATTCATCTGTAAAACATGACAAAGCCTGAGGATGAAGTTTTGCAGCACTGTGTCTCGCATTTCATTGTCAACCAGCGCATAAGGTTCGGTGATTGCCTGATGGAACTCCTTCATGGTGCGGGGGGCGTGTGCTGAACACTTTATCCTTAAGGAACCCCCCACAGAATTGACCCATCAATTCAACAACAAGGTCATCTCCAACCGTTTCCCAAACCTCTTCAAGGACGGATTCAGCTGGCCACTAGCCAGTTCTGACCTTAACCCCTGTGACTTCTTTCTGTGGAGGTTCCTTAAGAAGATATTTAGCACAAATCCCCGCTCCATGGAAGAGGTCTGTCAGGCAATCACCGAATTTGGGCACTGGTTGACAATGAGATGCAAGGCGCAATGCTGAGGCGGTTTGTAAGATCTATATAACATTTTTATGTTTATTAATTCTTGAATAATAAACCATTAGAATCGGACGTAATTGAGTGAATCACCCTGTATGTGTATTTATTACTCTTATCTATGATGAACTTTATCAAATCATCTTTGTGAACTGATTTATAATTTCATGTTTTCTTTTCTCGACATATCTCGTAAATTTGTTGTATTGTTTTGGACCCTAATTCTTACTCCATTATTAAGGAAGCACTTTTTTAAAGCCTGAACAAATCAGGTTACTCGAGAAAACAGCTTTTTGGTGTTTGTTTGAAAGATTTTTTACAAAAGTGGCTCCAAGGGCTTATTTTTATAAAAGAAATTTTTATAAAACAGAAACAAAGTGGTGGGCTAGAAAAGCACAGACTAATCCAGATGCGTCCTTCCTGATTTGTTCAGGATTCAAAAAGTTGTTCCTTAATAAATGGAGCGAGAACTCTGAAAACAAACTCTGCCTGAAATAATAAAAATATGTAGAGATAAGGGATATCGTAGATACTCTAAGTTGAGAAATACAAAAAAATTAATTGATTTCATTATAGTTAAGCAACTGAATGCAGAATTGCAATTTAATAAAGAACTATTTGAGCAATCAAAACCACAGAGATCAAAAACTGTTCTAAATATAATACATTTTATAATTTTGGGGATGAACTTTTTAACAAACTAAGACCAGAGATAACAAAAACATTAAACCAAATATTTCCGTTTAGCAATACATTATTTAAAGATGAACCTGTAAAAATAATGCAATTTCAGATCCAAATAACTTATTTAACATCATTGAAACCAAAAAAAGTTTTAATAGGAAACATAATACCTGGTCTGTTGATTACAAACTAGTTATTACAATGAAAAAAAAAAACCAAAACTTCAACAGTTGAATATGGTTGATAAGAATTGCGATGTAATATTAATAGCTCTCACTGATCTTATAAAAATGTGCTAAAAAAAGAACACAACTTCATAAAGATGATATGCTATATATAGTTATTAAAAATCCTGATTTATATAATCCAATTTCTATTGTCTATCAGAAATTTAGTAAAATTGGAGATTTAATAAGGCATTTGTGTGAATTGGTTAGAAAAATTATAACTTCTTATGAATCTATTGAACTCTCTCAAACAAACTTTAATGTGAACTTGACTGCTATGCCCAGAGTTGCCAAAGAAAATAAGTTTATAATGTGAAAACTAAAGAGTGTACAATATGAAAAATGTCTTTTAGATGAAAATATGAATTCTTTTTATATTTCTGGCTGAAAAAAACGAATCTATAATTACTTTTTGTTTATCATGCACCATTTTCCAAAAAAATCTACATTTTAGCTTTTTATGTATACTATGTGCCCAAAAGTAATCGGACACTGTAGGGGTGTAAAGAAGATGTTACACCTCATATTTTTCAGCACAGGTTTTGTGCCGAAGGCTAATATGGGACCAGCAATAAAGTGAATCACAAAAAATAATGTTTGGGATCACCATGTAAAAAATAATATTTGAAATGCGTTGTGACTGTAGCATATGATTCAAAGGTTTCTTGTATTTATCTGTGTTCATTTGTATTAAAATAGCACGTATATTCATGGAGATATAAAGGTTGTTTTTTTTTCTAAATCAAAATTTTTTCGTAAGTGTTTTGTTTATAACATGCAGGGTTTTCAACCCAATGCAATGCCATTTTAAGGAAACTTGAAAAAACAACAGTAGAGACAACACTCTGCAATTAGAATGTAAAAGTATTCATTACTTGATGAATTATGACCATTTTTATTTAATAATGCTTAACTGCACATGCGCTAGCGATACCAAGATGTCTTTTACATAATTTATTATCCAAATGTCTTTTGAAAAACTGACAAAATTATAAGGGGTTTGCTCATATTTTTTGTTTTTGGATCTGACACCAGTGTCAAATCTTCTCCTTACACTGATATGCCTAAATTAACTCAATATGAAGTCAACATGCCTTCATATCAGTGTAAGGACAAGAAGTTGAAACTGGTGTCAGATCCAAAAATAAAAACTTGGAGCAAACACCTTATCCTTTTTTAGTGTTTTAGCATCAAACGCCATAAGTTTTGAAGGGATTACCTAGCGGACGGAGGAAAAAATATAGCAAATCCTCTAGAGTGGACCAAACCATGTGATTTTTGTGGTTCCCCAACTGACTTCCTTTCATGTCTATGAAGTTTTGATCGTGTTTGAGCAATTTGTGACGTCAGAGTTTGACGGTTTGACGTGAGAATTTAAATCACTCAATTTGAAGTATAGTGAATCCTCCCGCTACTGCTCGTAACATTTTTATGCCATAACTTTTATAAGGATTGACCTAGAGGCTGGAAATTTTTTACACTCGTAGGCCCTGTACAGAGGACAGTGCGAAAAATTTAGCATTCCTCTAAGGGTGGCGTGGGGCCCCTCAGGGGCCACTTATCTGAATTTCATGGTTCCTTTATTAACTTTTTAACAAGAGACCTAGATGCTTGAAATTTTGTACACACGTAGGCCCTATACAGGGGACGGTGCGAAAATATAGCGAATTCTCTTGGGTGGCCCGGGGCCCCGCAGGGACCACTTGTATGAATATCATGGTTACTTTTTTTATCATGAACAAAGAGGGCAAAAATCTGGAAATTTCGTAAATTTATAGTGCGGTTCTATAAAAATAAAACCAATATACGAGAAAAGTGTTATAAGCCTCTAGGGCCCTGACGAAGGTCCTGAGGCCACAAATACAATTAAAGCTATAACATTTGAACGGAACGACCTAGGAACTTGAAACTTTGTATATTTATAGTGTGATACTAAAAAAATATAGCAAATATACAAGGAATGTGATGTATGCCTATGGGGCCTGCCAGAAGACCCCAAGACCTCAAATATAAATCAAATTATAACTTTTGAATGGAAAGGTCTAGAAACCTGAAATTTTGTATATTTTTCGTTTAGTACTAAAAAATATAGCCAATATAGAAGGAAGCTGATATAAGCCTGTAGAACCCCGCCAAGGGCCTCGAGACACCAAATACAATTAAAGCTATAATATTTGAATGGAAAGGCGTAGGAACCTGAAATTTTATAAATTCATAGTGTGGTACTAAAAAATATTACAAGTAAACAAGTGATATAGGCCACAGCAGAGCCCCACAGGCTCCAAACACAAGTAAAGCTACAACTTTTAAACGAAAAGGTTTAGTAATCTGAAATTTTGTTTACTTATAGAAAATTACTTAAAAATTTGGCTAATATACACTAAAAACTGGTATAAGGCTCTTGGGTCTCGACAGGAGCCCTGAGCCCCCAGTCATAAATCAAGCTATAACTTCTGAACTGGAAGTCCAGAAATCTGACTTCTTGCATATTTATGGTGCTACTTAAAATTTTAGCTCTTATGCACTAAAACTTATATAGTCGTCTAGGGTCCTAGCAGGGGTCCTAAACACAAACAGAGCTATAATGTTTGAACGAATAGGTTTAGAAATCTGAAAATTTGTATACTTTTAGCAGTTTACTAAAAAATTTAGCTAATGTAGACGAAAAACAGGTATAAGGCTCTTAGGTCTCCACAGGGGCCCTGAAGCCCAAATCACCAATAACCTCTAACATTTGAATAATAAAAAGGCCTAAGAACTTGAAGTTATATGTTAATACAGTGTGTTACTTAAAATTATAGACAATATACAAAAAGACTGGTACAGGCCTCAGGGCCCCTGGCGGCCTCAAATACAACTGAAACTATAAAATTTGAACAGAAAGGCCTACGGTCTGGAAATATTGTATAATCAAAGTGTAGTATTTAAAAATTTGCTAATCTATATTAAAAAATATATAAATCTATTGGCAGGGGCCTTGCAGCCTCAATCTCAAATCAAGGTATAAATTTAAAACCACAAGTCCAGAAACGTGAAATATTTTATATTTATAATGTGTTGCTTAAAAATTTAGCTATTAAACACTAAAAGTGATATAGTACTCTGAGGCCTCGGCAGGGGTCGTGAACTCCAAATACAAATCAATCTATAAATTTTGTAAGAAAAGGCCTAAGAACCTAAAATTTTGTATTTGTGCCCCTCCACTTATTTTAGTCACGAACCGCTACTGTTCATTACATTTTTATGTCAAAACCCTTTAATCGTTGGATAACGATGCTTAACTAATTTTTCTATTTTTTAGAGCAACTGAAATTCAACTCATTCTCTTGACGATATCTTTCTGAATTTTCACAATATTTGCTTTTGCTTTTTATAAGAGTAGCTCAATACACTTGGCTAATAAATTATGCAGAAGACATCTTGGTAATGCTAGCACATGTACAGTGTCACAAAATTTGGGAGGAAATAAAACTAATGCTGATCAAATCACAGTTTGAGTAGGAGGGGGCACGCACAGGAGAGATAGTCAAGAAAAGCAGACGAAGGAAGAGAAACGATGTCCGAAAGGTAGAACATCAGATGTTAAGAAAGAAAGGTATAAAAGAACCAGAGAGAGAAGCAAGGAGATTGGCGAAGTAACGGTGATTAGAGGAGAGACATGGAAGGAGCAAATAGGAAAGCAAGAGAATGCGAGAAGCGGACCTGGGAAAGAAGAAAGAGAGAGAAGGGGAGAGCAAGTCGAGATTTCGATGAAGAAGGAAGAAAAACGTGAGAGCAGGAGTTAGGCTGTCTTCTCGGGAACTTGGAGTTAAGAGACGCTTCTAGGTGGCCACACGAGCAGCAGGTAAGGCATTTCGTTACTTACCGAGAGCATGAGGCCATGAGTTGACCAGGCTGCTACGTGTTTCGCGGGAACCGAGAAGCGTTCACCTCCGGTGGACAACAAGAGGAAAGACAGCTAACAATATGCCTGGATTTGCAAGATAATGTTGTATCGTATGAAAAGGGTGACGCTACATCCGTATGAGCTACAATTCCCAAGATCCCCGTTCAGGTGAGGTTAGAGGAAACTGTGTCGTTGCTGAAGGGTGATACCAAGTCGATGAAGATTAGGATGAGGGAACAGAATATACCAATGATGGCATTTAAAACGCGGTATGGTTTATACGAGTTCCTAGTGATGCCCTTTGGTTTGAAGGGGGCATCGGCCACATTTTCAAAAGCTTTGAAAGAGGCATTGTAGGATGTGTTGGATCATGAAGTCATTTCATACTTCAATGATATTTTAATTTATGCAGAAAGGCTTAAAAAGCTAACAGAGCAGGTGCTAGCCCGTTTAAGATAGTATCGATTTTTCCAGAAATTGGCAAAGGGCAAATTTGGGCTTAGAGAGGTAAATTACCTAGGATATCACTTTCCGCGACAGGGAAGATCTTGCGATAATAGGCTGGTGCAAGCGATTGAAAAGTGGCCAGTGCCCAAAAATCTGAAGCAGGTTAGAACGTTTATGGCGTTGGTGCAATTCTATAGGGCGTTTATACCTAAGTTTTCAGAAATAGCCGCCCCCATATTTCAGATGCTATAGAAAGGAGAGCCGTTTGTATGGACGGAAAAAAGATTAAGAGTGTGTGAAGCATTAAAAAAGGCATTGACTAGGCCCCCCATACTGAAGGTCTTCTCACCTAATAAGATATTACATATATTGGCAGATGTGTCGGAAGTTGCAATAGGATTATTGGCATTACAGATGCATAAAGGGAAGCTGTTCCCAGTTGCGTTTGAGTCTAGGAGGTGGAGAAGGGAAGAACAGCATTTCTCAAATTACGAGAGAGAGTTAATGGCAGTACTGTATGCAATTAGATGTTGTAGTGTATACATCCAGCAGGTCAGGACGTGCGTTTATACAGATAACCAGGTGGTATCGTGCCTTTTAGCTCAAGGCAAGCTGTCCAGGGTGCATACGCATGCGGTACAGAGCCTTTTAGAACTGCCAGTATTATTACATTACATAAAAGCAAAGAGGAATGTGTTTGTGGATGCTTTATCCAGATATTTTGGGTAGAAAAAGATAGAGAAAGGTGGGGGAGCATCACAAATCCCCAGTTCTTGTGAACGGGCCCCAGGGATTGTATCATAAAATTTGGGAGGAAATAAAACTAATGCCGACCAAATCACAGTTCGAGTAGGAGAGGCCACGCACAGGAAAGATAGAGAAGGAAAGCAGACAACGGAAGAGAAAGGAAGTCCGAAAGGTAGAGCGTCAGATGTTAAGAAAGAAAGGCAGAAAAGACCCAGAGAGAGAAGGAAGGAGATTGGCGAGGTAACGGTGGTTAGAGGAGAGACATGGAAGGAGCAAATAGGAAAGTGAGAGAATGTGAGAAGGTGACTTGGGAAAGAAGAGAGAGAGAGAGAGAAGGAGAGAGGAAGTCGAGATTTGGATGAGGAAGGAAGAAAAACGTGAGAGCAGGTGTTTATGCTGTCTTCCAGGGAACTTAGAGTTAAGAGGTGCTTCTAGGCGGGCTCGCGAGCAGCAAGTAAGGCATTTCGTTACTTACTGAGAGCGTAAAGCCGTGAGTAGACCTGGCTGCCACGTGTTTCGCGGGAACCGAGAAGCGTTCACCTCCCGAGGACCACAAGGGGAAGGACAGCCAACAACACACCTGGATTTGCAAGATAACGTTGTATCATATGAAAAGGGTGATGCTACACCCGTACGAGCTACAATTCCCAAGATCCCCGCTCAGTGCGAGGTTAGAGGAAACTGCGTCGTTGCTGAAGGGCGATACCGAATCAATAAAGGAGCGGCAGCAGAGGCCTGTGGACTATGGCTGGCTGTTTCTGAGGAGATATGAAGGAAGCTGATGGAATAGCGACAAAGGAAGAGAAGTTTTGTGCAGAGACGAGCTGCTTATCGCTCCTGGGCTGGAACAGGAAAATTTTTTATTGGTAGCAGCATAAGCGTGCAAATCACCGGTGAAAATTGCGTAGCACATTGCGAAGCTCTTAATCTAATTGCTAATAGTGATTTAACTTTCGCTAGAAGGCAGATAGAATTCTTATGTTTGTTATAGTTACGGTTTGCATAGCTGATAAGTTGCTAGTTCATTTGTATCAATTTAATTATGGCTATTTAATTCTTATTTGTTCTGATAGCATATCCCATTGCATCGCTTATCTGAGATGACAATGATGTCCTTTGGGTTCCAGTAATCCTCCCGACAAAAGGGTTACATGACAGGCTCACCGTTGGGTTGTAGCTGACGATAGTCAACAGTAGAAGCAGATTGAAATATTACAAGATGGCTGTTTGAAAAGGAGCTGTGGTGTCCTTAACATTTCGATTTATTTTGTTTGTAGAAAATTATTAGGCGAAAGCCTCTTATGTTAACTACTTTAACATTTAATTTCTGGATGAAATGCGGATGGGAACGCGGCAGTTGCTGGTTTCATGCTCTTGTATTTATAGTATTCATTTTACTGCTGATAATATAAACAGTGAATTTTGTTTAATGATGTGCTTTAAATATAAGTTGAGCTGCAGTTATTGTGTCATATAAGCATTGCAGAAAATCACCTAAAGATCAGGTGAACAATTTCAGTTTGTAACCTCTTTAATATTTTGATAATGTCAATAAATCTTTTTCTTTAATTACCAAATTTGCTACCTTCTTCAATTACCCACATTCCCCATTGTTCAGGTACGTTACACACAGTTAAACATTTAGTAAAAATGCTCATATTTCATCAAATATTTAATATTTTATAATCTGATTGCAGGGCATTGTCTCTACTGTAGTTTGTCAAGTTTCCTGAAAATGTCATTGCATGGGGTTGAAAACCCTGTATGTTATAAACAAAATACAGGGTGTTTCCAAAATGTACTAACATTTTGTGTGACTATAAAACATAATTTATGAACATAGACACAAGTTTAAAAGCTTGAAGTACAGAAAACAAATGTAGTTAAAGAATTATGTTCGCAAATGTTCAAATTGATTACCGTCAGTGTTCAGACAAACCAGATAACGTGCACCAATAGATTTGCAAACGCCATGAAACAGTTCATTTTCGCGACATTTTCTTTCAATTTCCAATTTCAATGAATCAATTGTTCTTGATTTTGTGCTATAAACTCTATCCTTGATGTATCCCCATAAAAAGAAGTCTATTAGTGTAAGGTCTGGGGAACTCGCAGGGTATTCAATGCTATCCCTTCGTCCAATCCATGTGTTTGGATAAGTAGCATCGAGATGAGCTCTTACAATAACATTCGAGGACAAACTCTCTCTCATCTAAGCTAAGATGACCTCCTGCCATTCTTTTACATTAGATACACTAGAAAAAACAAAGTGTTAGTACCTTTTTTGAGACACTGTCATTTGTAGAATAAGACAGGGTAGTGAATAGATATTATTGAAATAAGCTTGTTTAATGATAAATTGATCAAACCAAGTAAGTACACTGCTGATCACTTGTCAGCCACAAATAATAATAAAAGTTTATAGCCAACTTAATAAATATGATAACCGCAGAATTCTTGCACGTGGAAGCGTATGATGAGCCTCCTACACCCGTCGTCCCATCTGTTAGGGTATGATGACCACAAGTCGCACCATCAAAGCCTCCCGTTGTTGGATGCGCCAAACTCTTCCTAGCGGTTCCACTGAAGACAAGGGTACACCAAACACTAGATCTCCACTGAACTGAAGCTGAGTTTGTCGAGGAATGCCAAGCAGAACTCTAGCAAAAATTCAAAGCAACAATTAGAAGCGTGCAACAAAGACAAGACAAAGATGATAATACGGTATATTGATCCGTCATTAACTAGGAAGGGGCAGTAAGGCACCTAAGCCTGCTTCCATATAGGAACTATCCACAAGGAAAACTCTAACGATATATTTTCCTCTATCGACTCTGTATCCCAGAATAAAGAATGGAGCTCGCTCGAATTTTTTATATGCAGAATAGTTAGGCACTGCAACTGTTGAGCTGAATTATATTTGTGCTTTAAAGAAAAATTTACTTCAATGAAACTAAGTCTTTCACCTGAGAAATTTCCGTTGTTTCCTGTGGCATTTCTTCTGACGAGATGTTTCCATTCTCAGGAAGGGGTCCGCTTGAAACTGCCGGAAATTCTCCAAGGAATGTACTTGACACTGCTGATGTCCTGAATGGCGAGTATCTCTTGTAGAACTGAAAGAGTCTGGAGGAGCAGCTGTGGTAATTGATGAGGCCATGGTCGTGGATTCGAACGGAGACCTGTCACCCCGGAAATGTACTTCAACATGCTCTTTTCCCGAGCTCCGCAATAACGACATTTCTATGATTATTAGAAAAATTGGTATCCTCACAAGCACTTTCTACATAAAAAGCCAATGAAGTCCTCTCATTAACATTGTGCTCGCTTCATGGAGGATTCACTGAGGCAGAAAAGGAAGGTTCATTATCTGCTGATGTTTCATTCAGCAGCCCTTCATTCGCACAACCTTCACTGTTTGAAATCCTGCTCAGTCTCTCCAATCTCTCCTTTCTCCTCTCTTTCCTTTTCAAATTACCCACACTAATGCCTTTGACGCTCATGCCACACCCTCTATTTTTCATAGTGCTCTTCTGCTTACATGTGTTCACTCTTTGGGGCTGTATACCTTTAAGGTTATTTTTAGCCTCAATAGATGGCACTTTTTGCTATTGCTTTGGAAATGCAAGTTGCCCACCACCGATGCTTCTCCTTGTGATATGCTTGCGCCACCTTTCTGCAGCGAAGCCTGTGTTGCAGTCTACGTTGCTGATTGCTTGGTTGAAAGTCGTTTATTTTTACCTGTCCTAGCGCACATAAAATAATCACTGATAAGGGTCATACAACAAAGTAAATTTCCTTCCAGATACCACAGAGGCGCCTTATGCCCAACTCACTTCACTAAATATTGCATGTGCGGGTGCTTGCCCCTAAAGTCTCGCAATGTCTCCACTTTATAAACATTTCAGAAGTTAGGGTTGGATAGGCCCAGATGGTTACTTCGCTTTTTTCTGCTTCATATATTTCTTGAAAAATGAACATTGAATGACTTGATTACCTCCCCATTTAGCTGGGATCTTGAGTCGTGCTGAGACCTTATTTATCACTTCTAGCACTTTACAGGGTTCCAATCATCATCTGTATAATTTTAGAACAGTTTTATGTCTCAGACTTTGCAAACACCTTGCCCAGACCAACACTTCATCCCCTTTCTTTAATCGGCATTTTGTATGCCTTATATCATACCCATATTTGTACTTATTATTGGCTTTTCTAATGTTGTATCTAGCTTTGTGTAGGAACCATTATAGATGCCTTACAAACGAATTCTGTTTTAATAGGGTAGGCGTGGCTACATTAATTGACAGTGGTATGTGTATAAACCATCCTAAATCTAAAAAGAATGGAGACATTTTTGTAGTCTCGGAAATGGCAGTTTTAATAGCAGTTTCTGTGGTAGTTAAATTATCATCCCATTTGGACTTGTTGAGGTTCAAGTAATTCCTTAAATTTTCACTTCCCTTTGGTTGGTGCTGTCCGACTACCTGTCCAACTGTGCTACCAGTCCAATAAGCACTAGCAAATTTTAGTGAGGTCCCTAATAATTAAAAAATGTGTTTTCAAACTGTTGACTGAAACAGAACATCTCTATCTGAGCTATTTGCTTTAGGAAACACATTAATTTTAAATATCTCACTGACTAACAGCTGCACCATTTCTTCGGCCAATATAGTTACTCAGCAAGGTAATAGCCTGACTCTCTTAGACAGTTTATCTGTAACAGTCAGAAGAGCATCGTAACCTTTTTTTGTTTGACGAAGCAGCATTACTTAATCCAATGCTATGGCATGCCATTGCTGTGGCAGTATATCTAGCGGTTGCAGGTCATCATAGGGTTTGTTTCTGACCATCGTGTTCAGCTGGCACTGTGGATGTGCTTTGATAAACTTAGGGATATCGGCAGCCATGCCTGTCCAAAAATAGATTTCTGATCATTGGCAATGAACTTATAGACTCCTAGGTGCCCTACTGTAGGATTGCTATGAAACAACTTCATTATCTTTTCTTTGATTCTACCCACTTTCGGAATATTTAATTTAAATCCTCTTTATTTTTCTTGTATAATAATTGTTTCTCCATTAAATATGGAGCTTTTACATTTCTCTGTATGACCCTGGTAAACGCACACTTGGAGTAACTTTGTATTATGTCTGTCAAGAAATTTTTGTCATTACTCCATGTGGTGGTCAAGGCATTGACCACCGGTGTATGAATAGTGCCAATTTGGCCTAAGCACCGCCCTGAATTAAGACATTGGTAGACTCCTGTTCACTTTTTCCAGACGCTGCAACGCTGATTGCATATTCTTTATTATTCTAACTCTAGCTCATCTTTATTCATCTCTGGGTCAATGGTTTGCGTTTCGATATCTATGCTGGTTGCTTGCTTTTGTATTTTACTTTCATCCATACTCACATTCTGTTTCTTTGGTTTTGAAAATCTTAAATAGCCTCTGTACAGCGCATAGCCTGCTCTAAAACACTCGGAGCTTTTTTGTTTACCGCTATCTGTACCGATTTAGCAAATGCTTTACTATAAATTCCTAGTAATTGCTACCCTGTAAGACCCGAGAACTGATCTACTAACTTTTTGAACTTTTGATTGAAATGATGGATATTCTGATTCAAATATGTAGTATTAGATATTATGTTCTAAATCATTCTATCTACTGTAGTTTTCTTTTGCCTCCACGCCATACTAATCACTACAGGATTAAGCTGTGTATTGAACTTGTAAACAAAATGCCACAGAATGCTAATAATAAAATTTCTACTCTAAACTTTTCTAACTTCCACTTGTTAATCTATAATACTAAAAAAAAGGCCGACTTACACTTAAAAAAAGGTTAAATTACAAAAATATTTGAAAACATTACATCTCTAAGCTACACACCTTGACTAAGATAAACGCTGCAGGCTGACAGGCTCAGAGAATTCCCCTCAACAAACACAATTGACCATAGATTTCTTTAATACAAAAGCTAGAGTGACCAAAAAAATTTATTTGGGAGATTTGCACTGATTGACATTTAATTAACTGCGTCAAATAAATCCTGTTAAAAGATTATGCAAGGTCACCATTAAATATTAACAATACGAATATAGGGAAGGTTTCTTTAAGTTTCTAGGTCCAAATTCTTATAGAATTCTTATAGAAAACCCAAGATTTTAAGAATCTGATTATATCATATATAATATCCTGGGATGTTATAAAATCTTATTTAAAGGCCCAATCCTCAAAGAATTTACTAAGATTATGAACTTAGTAACTACTTTGAGGATTCAGCATTTAAATAAGTTTTTGTAACATCCCAGGACATTATATATGATCTGATACGATTCTTAAAATTTTAGGATTTTTATAGGAATTTTTGGACCTTCAAATATAAAGAAACCTTGCCTATATTCGTATTGTTAATATTTACTGGTTATCTTGCATAAACTTTCAATAGCATTTATTTGAATCTGTTATAGTTTTCTAACTTGGTTAGTTCATATCATTCATTGTATTTATAATTACTATTATTTTTCTTTTCCGTTTTTCGTTACATTACTGTTATTAAGATACTATGTGTCTGAAAAGTCGCGTACCAAATGGATTAATTAGTTGCTTTGTGTTTATACATGAAATAGAGAAATAGGGGAATAATACTGACAACATGTAGAGGTGATTTTTTTTTTGTGGAGATCACCACAGATCACCTCGAGTCGCTGTAGCTGAATTTCATCGCTGGCACCCTAACATTCCCATGCCCACGAGCTACACTTTTACGCGTAACAGAAAAAAATTTGGATCGTGTGTGTCACGATCACAAACTGTGTTAAGGTAGGATTCCAATAGCAGAGACGATCCTATCCCCCCAGAGGCTAACACAGTTCGTGGACAGAGAAGGAAGGAGGTGGAAAGGGTTAAATTTCATGAATAATTTTAAATCTTTCCTTCAAAATGAGGTACAATTGGATATTACATGAATAATTGCAATCTTTACAATCGTAGGCTTCCTGTTACAAACGTGATCTTCTATCTTGCCGTCAATGCATAGGCTGTTCCACTAAGGTCGTTGACCCGGCGTGGCAACTTCTGGTTGGCTTTAAACCCCGTTATAACCAGGGAACTGAGGTCCACGATAGTAAAGCTGATATTGGAAAACTGACGCTGTTACTTTGGAACACGTCGACCCGATTGGGTTTGGGATCACGACCGCAGAATGTGTAAATAATAAACAATACGAGAATAGCACACGGCCAAACACCGACCCGACTTAATGGCGATTTGCTTATATCCTGTATGTAGAATAGTGAATAGCTATGCCTAAGAAATTGCACAATATTACTTCTCAGTTCTAAACTTATGCCCTAACGCACTCACTAGATAGGAATACCGACGATGCTTCTTCGCCTAGCACTCCTGCGTCTTCGACAGCTCCGAGAGACTATTTTTCTCTCTGTCGAATCCGGTCAACTGAATGGCGAAGCAACTCGGGCTGGCCTCGTCTCTTTCGTCCTTGGGCCGTAGTTAGGCAATCGTCCTCCACGAGATGCTTTCAAATGAACAAATTGTCTATTAGTATTAAACCTTGAGTAATTTAGCTTACGGCACGGCTGGCAGCTAAGTCCCGGCTGTTTAGTATTTCCATTGTCCTTCCAACATCGCTGGCTTGTTGGAGAGTGGGTTGGCTGGCGAAGCTCAGGAGACCTGTCCTTACTTCTTCCATTCACGAGTCGAGAACTGCTGCTCTGCCCTGATTCTTCCTCCTCTTTGTCTTATTATTCCGCTTTTCTGGCAGTCTGTTTTGCATCTTTTCATCCCCAGCCAATCGCAGATGAACACCCTGGCTAAGGCGTGTTCCGGCGCTCCTAAAAAACTGCTTAGGAGGAGGGAAGGTATATTCTTGTTATTCCACACAGCCTTTTGCTAACCGCGCTCCCCGTTGCTTCACTCCTTTATTGGCCTTTGTCAGATCATCTCTCTTTGCTCGACTCTCTCTCGCCTTAGAGAAATGATCTGACATCATCCGCCCCCTATCCCGCAACAAACTAGTTTGCTATTTGTTTGCGATTTTTCTGTCTCTGCACGTCTGTTTCCATTGACACTCTTGTCCTTTATCTCTTCCCGTGTTATTTTCCTCTTCTTCCACAAGCTTGGGGCCTTCAGTTGCTTGCTTTGGAACTCCTTACTTTTTACTTTTTCTTCTCCTCTTCCTTTGTATTCTTGTTCCACGCCCATTCTCCTGCGTCTTTAACATTATCACTCATATACTTTCTTGCATTGACTATCCTCGTCTCGTATTTTGGGTATTTGGCTAGGAATTCCTCTTTACTATCCACATCATAACTAATTCCTTCTTCTTTCGTGGCTTTTATCCGTCATTTCCTCTCTTCTTCTACCTGTTTCTTCCTTTTTCCCCGCTAAGCTCTCTATTCGGACTTGTATCTGTTCGATCTTTCGGAGAATGTGCTCCATTTTTTCCTCTTGCTTTCGGACCACTTGTATTGCCCTGTCCATGCTCTCGCTTTGCTTCTTTATAACCCCATTTTATAATACTTAGCTTTTGATAGCAGTCCTGTATATCCTTTCTCAGAATCCGGTCCTCCTCAGGATGCTCCTCTTTAGCGGTCTCGGCCTCTTTACTGGCTAACATTTTCCTGTCTTTCCGACTCATATATATGTTTCTCTTTGAGCACTTCTCTATCTGCCTTTTCCTTGTTTTCTGATGCTTGTATTGAAGCTTGTCTACTCCTTTGCTTCTCCTGCATTCTACCGGCATTATGCTTTTTATCTTCCATATATTTCTCCGTGCCACCTTGTCTTAAGGTTTATGACTTAAAAGGCATGCCTTCATTTGCTTGCCATAACGGGTCGAATAACCATCCTTGGGATTTCTAAATCTCTTGAATATTCTGGACCCCATTGCACCTCCCAATCCTACGACAATCGCTTCAATTTCTTGATTTCCTGTCTGCTTGCTCCTATCGCCTTTACCGTTTTTATTTTCCTAGCACTCTGTATTCGGTACATTTGTTCCATCGAAAAACTGCCTTCTCAGCTTAAACCTCCAGGCATTGATCTCGTAATTTCCAACAATGCGTCTCGCAGTGTAACTTGGTCCATCATCCCCGAAGCATAAGCGACCGATAGGGCTATCGATTGTTGATGCAAGCTTATGGATCCAATCTCCTTCAAGATTCGTTTTAACTCTTTTATTTCGTCCTCTATTTGCTTCGACCCTGTTCCATCTTCTGAAACCTCTTCATTATTTTCTCTAATTATTACATTACTATCAGACGAAAAGCTATTAGCAGTCCTCCTTTTAATTATCATATTATCTTCAGACTTGCTAATTCTGTCTTGTTTCTCTTGCCCCAATTCCTCATACGTCTCCTCTACACATTTGCTAAATGTAGCTTTATCCATCCACCCAGTATTGGCCGCCTTTTGCAGAGCTTCCAGCTTTTTAATCTTCACCTCATTCCCCGATTTTAATATTTTTTCTATGCAGTCTTGTACTGAACTTCTCTAACGACTTCCATCTCTACCAGTTCTTTGTCATAATTTTTATTTATTGAGGCATTACTCTCCATCATTATGGCTATATTACAACCGACTTCCTTAATACTCCCGCTTTCTTCTTTACTGGTTTTGTCATAAGACTCTTTCCTTTTCTTAGATTTACGCCTCTTTTTGGGTTTCGCCTGCGCTTCATTTGTAGCTTCCCTTTCATTGCTTTCTTCTTTCTTTCCACAATGTTTACCGGGTTCCCATGAAGTTCTGCAATGATCCCTCACATAAATCCGATCTAGGGCTTTCTGCTCCGATATCGAATGATTTTTTTCTTCATTTAGCTCAGTACACCTTATCGCCTGCTTAAACAGTTCTTCCACATCCCCCTGTTCTACTGAGTTCACTAATTTTAATTTAATGTGGAAGGGCAAGGTCATCAAAAATTACTCCCACATCGATTCTGCTTCCGTAACTTGCAGTCCTGTCATTGTCTCGCGAAATTTCTTCACATGGCTTCTCGTTGAACCATTATTGAATATCATATTTCGCACTCGAGCTGCTGCTTTCCTTGATTTTTGTGGTTTCTTCCAACCCTTTATGACCTCCCTCACTGTATCTGACATTTCTAACTCCATTTTTGAGTCCTCTTCGCGGCGACTTTTTCCTTAATCACTATTCTGTCTTCTTACCCCTTGATGTCTTCTTTCTTTCTGCTGAACGTTTGAACCTTTTCCGCCTCCTGGTGATGGCGATTCCTTTCTTTTTAGCACCTCCACACTCTCCTTGTAGAATTCTCTTGTGTCCAACCGCTGAGTTCCTAGTCGTAGAAAGAAAGCAAAGAATATGATAAAAATTAGTTTTGTCCTTGGCAGTGGAACGCTTGCTGCTGCCCTTTCTGATTTTCCGTGAATGGTCACGTGGCTTCTGCTCCAAGCGCATCTCCCCTCTCTGTCACGATCGCAAACTATGTTAAGATAGGATTCCAACAGCAGAGATGATCCTATCCCACCAGTGGTTAACACAATTCGTGGACAGAGAAGGAAGGAGGCGGAAAGGGTTAAACTTCATGAATAATTTTAATTCTTTGATTTAAATTCAGGTACAATTGAATATTACGTGAATAATTGTAATCTTTACAATGACGGGCTTCCTGTTACAAACGTGATCTTCTATCTTGCCGTCAATGTATAGGCTGTTCCGCTAAGGTCGTTGACCCAGCATGGCAACTTCCGGTTGGTTTGAAACCCCGTTGTAACCAGGGGAATGAGATCCACAATAGTAAAGCTGATACTGGATAACCGACGCTGTTACTTTGGAACGCATCGACCCGATCGGGTTTAAGGGCACGACCGTAGAATCTGTAAATAATAAACAATACGAGATTAGCACACTACGAAACACCGACCCGACTTAATGGCGATTCGCTTATATCCTGTCCGTGTTGAATAGTGAATAGCTATGCCTAAGAAATTGCACAATGTTACTTACCAGTTCTAAACTTATGCCCTAACGCACTCACTAGATAGGAATACCGACGATGCAAAGCGCAACACGCGACTCGAGATCTCGTCACGGCTGCAAATTGCCTAGGTATGGTTGGCGGTATCCGCTATCTACTCCTCGGACTGCCTGTTGGACTCCTTTGCTGGGGATTGAAGAGTGGGCGCTGGGCTGATTGGGTGGCCTTGTCTGACAACCTCCTCTGATTCTGAAGAGAGCGTTTGGGAGCTCGATTTCGTTTGATCCAAACCCTCGTCATTCAGCTGTAGTTGACCACAGACGTTAGCACTTGGTGGGCTTCCATCGCAATCACGACCTGGTGGATGTGTCGTCCGTTACCTCGGGCTGCGCACTTGATGTCGGGGCCTCCTCCTTTGGCAGTTCCTCGGGCTGCGCACTTGACATCGAAACCTCCTCCTTTGGCGGCTCCTCTGGAGAGAAGGGGTGTACACCGCTTTCGAACGTCCTGTTGGTTCCTGGGCATCTGCTCATTGGTGGGTGCAAGGTTTGAGTTTCTCCAGTCACACTTGGATGCTTGAAAGATAATTTAGAATTATTTTGGTAATTATCACAACATCCACTTGCCTGATCAACTGTTCATGAAACTTGGAGCGATTCCTTGCAACCTCCCCGAACGAAGTCCCTCGGCTGCTTTCTTCGCCTAGCACTCCTGCGTCTTCGACGGCTCCAAGAGACTATTTTTCTCTCTGTCGAATGGCGAAGCAACTCAAGCTGGCCTCGTCTCTTTCGTTCCCGGGCCCTGATTAGGCAATCGTCCACATCGAAATGCCTTCAAACTTATAAATTGTCTATTCGTATTAAAGGTCGAGTAATTTGGCTTGCGGCATGGCTAGAGGCTAAGTCCTGTTGGAGAGTGGGTCGGCTGGCGAAGCTCGGAAGACCTGTCCTTCTTTGCTCTTGGAGCTGGAGCAGATGGTATTTGCTCCAGCGAACACCCTTAAGTAGATGGCTTAGCAGGGTACTCAAGCTCACAGGCTTAACATGTTTTTCGTGAAGCCTTTTATCGGCTTCTACACATTATTAAACGCTTCAATTTCGAAGCTCGTTTTTCCACAGGTAGGTCATCAGAAGTCTAAAGAGAACGTGTAAAAGTGAGCATAATTATTATTATGGTCCCCTCCGATGACCTTACAAATGCGTTTAGATGTAGTGAAACGCCTTTTGAAAACTAAAGGGAACTAGTCGATGGCCCCCTCGCTCTGTCTATTCTAGCCATCCAGAGTTCTTTATTTAGAAACATAATAGGTATCGCTAGATCTGAATTTACTGGATCACCGGTGGAATCATCCATCAGGAATTGCACAAACGAGTAAGAAATCTTGGGTAAACTGTAATGTTGGCACAAACGATTCCAAATGGATTGGGCAAACGAGCACTCGAAGAATATATGCTGAATAGTCTCTATGACACCACAATGTAAACTACCAGCAGATCTGACAACCCTCCATAGATGAAGACGTTGGAGGGAGGAAAATCGGTGGTGCAGCACTCGCCATTGAATAGAAAAAACAGTTCCATCAAAGGCAACATTTTTTATTGCCTTTAAAATGGCTGACCACGGATAATCTAGACAGAGATGAAAGATGTCGGTAGTCTCGCCCTGGTCAGGCTGCTGATAAAACCAAGACAAACGAAGATGACCCCAATCTTGGTAATCTAGCTGTCTTAAAGATGGTAGAATAGTCACTAGGTCCACGTGAAGAAGATGGTAAATAATCGCACATTAGTAGTTATTGGCAGCAAGTGGGGTAACGGTATCCTATTCACTTTAAATAACACTCGTAGGTATACAAACATCTAGGCAGGCATAACCCCCCCCCCTTTCAAAGGGAGTGAAGAGAAACTCTGCCCTAACTGGATGATGGTGCACAGAACTCCCCCACACACAATTGACAATACTGCGAACTTTGTGAAGAATTTTTGCCGATGGTAAAGTGAATAGGCATTTAACAGTGAATAGGCAGTCAACAGTGATAGTATATGAGTTTGCACAAACTGCACCTTGACAAGCATTGACGTGGAAAAGCAAAAATTCCTGTCAAGGCGGGCAATACACTTGCTGCCAATGGATTGAGTCTATGACCGGAAGAAATGAAAATATAAAACCAAGCACTGTGATCTGACCACACCATGTTATTGGGAATGACTTGAGCTTGTCAATCGTCCACTTCCCAATCGCAATTCCCTTCGACTTGACGAGGTTGATGGTACTCCCCATTGAAGTGCTGAAGTGATCGAAGGTTTCTTTGTAAATGCTCAGGGAATATGAGTCTGAAGCAAACAATACGACGTCGTCGGCATAAGCAGCATGAATCCTGATATTGATGGATGCAGCTGGAAACTCATATCCCCGAACCTCCGGGTGGCGGTTTAAGAATTGCAGTAATGGCTCCAAATAGAAGATGTACAGGAGAGGTGATAGAGGACATCCCTGCCTGACACCTTTTAAGAGTTCGAAAGTAGATGATGTGGAGCCATTAACCGCCACACATGATGTGGCTGATGCATACAGTGAAGAAATAATCACAGCAAAAGTCCGAAGATGAAGCTGGTGAAACACTTGGCATAGAAATTTGTGATTCACCTTGTCAAACGCTTTTTCCTGGTCAAGACTTAACACTGCAAGAGTTTGTTGACAAACATGCGCTTCTTCCATAACACACCGAATAGTTATAAGATTGTCTGTCATCCTGTGCGTTGAAATTGAGCAGGATTGACCCGGACCAAAAAACTCGTCGGGAATGAGTTTAAGCCATTGCTAGAACACCCCAATGAAGATTTTGTAGTCCATATTGAGTAATGTAATCGGTCTCCACTGGGTCACGAGTTTTGGATCCGGGCATTTAGGGAGTAGGTTGATTTTCCCCACAGTAAAATCCGATGTGATGGAAGATGGGTCTTGAATAATGGAATTAAAGACTCGCACCAGGAAAGGCCCAAGAAGTTTCCACGACGAATTGAAGAAGGAATATGGAATGCCGTCTAAGCCCGGACTGGACTGATGCTGGCCGTCTGCCGAGAGAAACTTCTTGACCTCTTCTTCGGTGAAGGGACGCATTACAAACGAATCGGATTCCACAGAAAAAGGTCTTAATGCCTCTATTCACTGTTTCGTGGTGTCTGACGGAATGAATGGATGGTTAAAAAATGATGAAAAGTGAGAGTGAAAGGCTGATAAGATGTCGGCATCAGATTCCACTTCTTCACCCTCCACCATTAATCGATGACAATGTTTATTGTTAGCCCGACGCCTCTCCTCAGCAAAGACTGCCAATGACATGTGCCTGATGTCAGCCGCCCAGGTAAGTTTGGCCCTGAGTGCTGCGCCGGCAGCTTTCCGGATCATTAGAGCATTTATTTCACTTTTCACCTGTTGAATTTCAGCTTGAAACTCCTCCTTAGAGCTGGAACAACGGAGGAGTCGCAATATTTTATGCAGCATGAGGAGGTGACGATGACGACGTCTGGCTGCATCCAATCCAATCTTCCGAAAAAAAATTTTGATTTTAGTTTTTAAGTTCAACCACGATTCAAGCGTAGGAGGCACATTGTGGAGATGTTTTTCCACAAACTGAACGAACATTCCCCGGTACTCTTCATTGTCGAGCAGAGAAACGTTTAGAAACCAGTTCTTATTGGTGACATAATCTGCAGCAATTGCCGGGGAAACACATGGAGGATCCTAAGACCACAAGATGGCACCATGGTCTGAAAAAGCACAAGGAATATCCTCCATTGTTCCAGCTGCACCAGCAAACACATTGTCGACCAAAAAAAGATCAAGTCGCGATGCCACAGTGGGTCCTTGATGGAATGTGTACCCACTGAGATCACCACGAGAATTCACAGGCCATAATTCAAACAATGCATTTTGCTGGCACAGGCAATGCACATGTCCAGACGAAAAGATGTTGTCTGCGTTTGGATGGCAGTTAAAATCACCAGCAATCACTACAGAAAATGATGAACACAAATGCACTTGAAGGTCGTTGAAAAAGTCTCGTTTCTCTGCATTCGAGCACGGAGCATACACGTTAAGCAATCGGAATTTAATATTAGAAGATGTAATGTCTAAAGATATTACCCTGCACTCGCTGTCGCACAAATAATTCGACACCTGAATGGAGGGGTTGAAGATGATAGTTGCAACCCCTAGCCCAAACGGTGACGAAGAGTTAATGAAAAATTGTCCACGATGAAATTGTCTGCGAAAGCTGGGTAGATCATACCATATTTGTGAAGGATCAAGCTTTACTTCTTGAAGCACAAGTATGTCCAGCCTGTACAGGGCAATAAACGTCGATAAAACCGATTGCTTAAAAGACGAACCCAGGGAACGCACGTTCAGTGAGATAACTTTCATTGTGGAATCACGTGGCTGGCTCTTGACACTTATCCCAAGGAGACTGGAGCTTCACAGATGATGGTGGAGGCTCCTTCGACTTCCGCCTCGGAGATCGAAACGAGAAGGAAGAAGTGCTGCGATGATGGCTCTCGCGGCTGTCTCTATCGGTTGAAGAAGAAGCAGCAATGCCATCCCTTCTGCTCTGATGCCATCTGGTTTTAGGCTTGCGAGATTTCTTTGCCGTCGCTAGCCCCTCCCGCTGTGCTGATGCTGATGAATTCAAATTCCCAGCAGATGATGACACTGAAGCTGATGCAGGTGCACAGGCGATCCGTAAAGGCTGTGAAGTCGAAGTCTTCGCAGGCGGAGGAAGGGCTGGAAAATCTTCCTCTGGAAAGATCGATTCGGAATAACCTGAAACGTCTGCATCATCTTCTGCAGAGCTCACCTCCTCAACCATCGAGATGTCGCTTGATGGATCGGGTAAGAGGGCGCCATCTTGGACCTTTGATGGGGGAGGAGTATGTGGTTTCTCTTCCCTAGGCTTCACAGATAGTGGCGCTGGAGGTGGTGGCATCTCCGTCCTTGTTTCCGAAGGCAGCGGAAATGGCGTCATACGCTGTCTTTGAGGTGGGCGATGATGCAGCTGCTGGTGATGCAAACGTTCTCTCCAGGCACTGATGAAAATTGTTGACTACTTTGTTAACGTGAGATGTCTTTTTGCAGTACCAGCCGCATGTAAGACAAGGAGACACGATCTCCAGGCATTACAACCTCGGTTGGAATGTCTCTATGTAAGTCCATGTAGACTACGATGTCGCCCGTATTGTGAAGAGGAGAATCGGGGTGCTGAGGGTACGAAATCCTATGCAGCTCACCGTAGTCTGACATGTAGCTCTTGAGATATTTCTCAGTCATCAGCGGCGATGCACCCCAGATAATGACTGGTACTATCCGGGTTCTGCATAGCTCAGGATGGTGGTCTGGTACTATCCGGTGGTCTGCCCGACCTTGATGGTATCAGGTGACACAATATGGTCTGCCACATTACGTTGCCTACAGAGCATCCTCGACTCAGTCAGGGTAAGGCTCTGTAGGACCAAAATAGCGGGATCGCCAGACGGGAGTACAGGAGGAATACTCATTTTAGAGTATAACTCCTTCATAAACATGCCGATGGAAAAAGGTCCATCGGCAATCATATTTACCATGTTCTCCATGGTGAATAAAAAAAGTCACAAAGAGTTGGGGGGGGGGGGCGAAACCTCCCCTGGGGGTGGCCGGGGAAGGGTCACCTAAAGTCACAAGAATCACTCATGCACGCGTTGGTTGTTTGGTTGCTGCGTGAGAAATTCCAAAGCACTCACTGACACAGACGAGGACACTCAGCTACTTTATTTTAGCGTCCCGTCTGTGTGGTTCCTTCCTTCTTCCATTCACGAGTCGGGGAACTGATGCTCTGCCCCGATTCTTCCTCTTCTTCGTCTTTTTATTCCGCTCTTCTGGCAGTCTGTTTTGCATTTTTCATCTCCAACCAATCGCAGATGAACACCCTGGCCTTAACGTGTTCAGGCACTCCTAAAAAACTGCTTAGGAGGAGGGAAGGTATTTTCTTGTTGCTCCACCCAACCTTTTGCTAACCACGCTCTCCGTTGCTTCATTTCTTTATCGGACTTTGTCAGATCATCTCTCTTGGCTCGACTCTCTCTCGCCTTAGAGAAATGATCTGACAGTATGAGACATTGTCTTCAAGTGCATGGCGCACATTTTGAACGAGAATGATAAGCTTGCGAAACCATGTGAACATAAAGCCAACATTCATAGACTTTTCATATGACAAGCTTTTGAGATTTTCGGGACACAGGGTAGATAAAGTTTTTCTATGTTATGTAAATTACTTCACATATTACAAGTTTTACACATTATAGAATCATCATTCTCATGTTAGCCCAGAAATCAGAATGTGGAATCCACACACTTAAGGACAGATTGCTCTGATAGGTGGGTGCAACCCATAAAATCAGGTTATATCACCATGTGAGTTTTATGCAAGACCTCTTTGGGTTAGTTAGGGTTTTTGCCTATTTCAGTGTATTTCCTGTGGAGTTTATTCTGGAAGGGTGAGACTTGTATAAGCATTGCTTCATTGTTCGGTTGTTGGTGTGCTGCGAGTTTGTCATCGTACAAAGTTCTTGATGATGAGATTATCTCGAAACGTGCAGAACGCAATAAAGATGCAACCAATATTGCTATTACTGGACCCATTCTTATATTATTCACAATTCTGTTTCTGGAATCTTCTGCACATAATTGTGGTGATTGGTCTGTGTTCATTGGTGATAGCACTGCAAGTTTATTCAAAGTCTGAAGAGATGAATAAAACCGAAGGGTCCCTAGGCTTCCAAAGAAGTAAATTTGTTAATCCTATCCCCAAGAAGAACAATATTTTAACTCAGCAAATTAAAGACTCAATCTTTAAAAATTTTCATTTATAACTATTAAAGCTCTAAGCTTACAACTGCCTAATTGATGCTTCTCTTGTTGTCGATAAATAACGAAAAAATTCTTATGTTATAAAGAACAATTGGTGGTCCTTCTGGTTTACTTAAATTAATTTGTATAGAAAAGTAGAGTCATGTTATTTATTAAAATTTGCATTCCTAAATTTTAAATAATATCATGCCTTTAGGTTTAAAAACCTGAAGAAAAGTATTTAATTAGGTTTTCTTTATTCAATTTTATAGATAATTCTTTAAAAAATAAACAAATTTTAAATATTCAATGAGAGCCGAAAGCTTAACGAAGTAAAAATTTCTGAGTAAGCAAGGCACACTGCTGCCTTTAACTCATTAAATGGTAAAACTTTAGAGAGGACAGATCTACACCCCAAATAGGAGAAAAGAAAATATAAACCTAACGGGTAATCAACAGGAACAGGAAAGATTTCTGGTGTAATTAAAAAGTTTTGCATTCAGGTACTGCTTACTTAATGAAAATGATGTCATAGCGAGATGTTGGGCATCATAAAGAAGCAAGGGTGATTGCAACGTGGACTTCAGTTCTGCTAGACATAAACCGATGTTTTTGGTAGAAGAGCTCCGAATTCCAAACTACCTACTTGTTGGTAAGATAAATTCTTTTAAGAATTTTGGTGGCTCGAGGCTCCATCAAAGGCAAAGCTGAAGAAAACACATAGAAAGGGAAAATGTTCAGAAAAACTATAAAAGTAAATGACTCACAATTTATTTAATTTTTTATCTCTTTCTTTTTTTTAAAAAATAGCCCTACAGCCATTTGCAATTGTGGCATTGCATGGCCGAGAGTCAATAGCCCTTAACTGCAAATTCGAACATTCGGGCTTACACAGCTTATCTGATCATTTGTTCCTATCCATGGTCACCGACTTATACTGATGAAATGAATGTCGAGGAAGCAGTTCCATAACTAAAGACATTGTCAAAACTCAATAGGTTGTCACAGTTTTCAAGATAGACCCAAAGTTTATGAAGAATTTCAATAAGACTCGCATCAAAAAATTAAAGTTCACGATTACACGGTCAGGATACATTAATTTGACCACCTGCTAGTATCCGGAATATCCACCTTTGGCGGTAAGCACAACAGCTAGTCGACGTGGCAGAGAGTCAATAAGTTTTCGGAAGGTGGTTGCAGGTATCTGGGACCATTCGGCGATCACTGCATCCCGTAATTTAATCACTGTGCGTGGTGGCGGGTCCAGCTTGCGGACATGGCGATCGAGATGGTCCCACTAATGTTCAATGGGGTTGAGGTCCGGGGAGTTTGGTGGCCAGGGGAGTAACTTGAATTTATCCTCATGCTCCTCGAACCAATTGTGGACAATTTTGGTTGCATGGCAGGGAGCAGTGTCGACGAATATAACACCCAAACAGTCACACCTCCCTGACCAGCCTATCGTCTGCCAATGATGGTTTCGTGATGCCTGTTCTGAGATGTTTCCCCGCGAATTCTACATCGTCCGTCCACTCTGTTCACCAGAAATTGCGACTCATCAGAGAAAACAACCCTTTGATACTGGGCTGAGGTTCACTGGCGATAATCCATTGTAAATTGGAGGCGTTTTCAGCGGTGCACAGGCGTAAACATGGGTGCTGTTAGCATATGCCTGCTCCAGAGCCCCAACATCAAGAGGGATCGTTGTACTGTCTTAGTGCTGACACGCCTAGTGGCCCCACTGTTTATTTGTTGTGTCAGCTTCTCAACAGTGGCATGCCAATTGGTCTTGGTCAGGCGTCGTAACCTACGCTCGCCTCTAGGATCGATGGCCTGTGGGGCCCCACAGTTACCTCTTTGGTTGCTCGAAACTGTCTGGTTCATCCAGTCGCGGTACACCTTTATAACGGCAGCCCTAGAGCAGTTCACAAGGGTGTCCGTTTCTGAAATGCTGCCCCCTTGGCCCGATAGCCAATAATCATCCCCTTTTGGAGGTCCGGCAGGTCACTTGCTCTGCCCATGAAGGCGACAATTGCTGTGTTAACGGATGTTTCTAGACACCTGCTGTTTTCAGCTTTTAATGATAGGCAATGATTTTTCATCTGCATACCATGGGACGTTCCAACATGTTCGAGGACAGGTGGTGATATTAATGTTTCTCGACCCTGTAATGCTGCAACCAAACAATATATCGACAGTCCTTCACCAATTCTAACTCTCGAAAACTGAGAAGCATTGTAAAAGTTTTTCCTGACCAACCCCACAACAGTGTCTTACTCTTCTGCAGATAAGAATATAGTTCATAGTTTGATAGAAATTATATTATTCTGACTCAAACAATGAACATACCAACATTTGCGAGAATTCCTCCCGCAAAGAGTTTGTTCAAACTTACATAGCATGTTTGCTGTGTTGAGACTTAACGGAGTTATCTCTATGGGAAGATTGGACAAAGAATGAGGGGCTATCGGGGCTGCTACAGTACTTGCAAGGGAACCCCAGATAACCTTTTTTTGGCGCGCAAGCACACTGTGGAAGTGATAGCGTTGCACGCCAGTGAAGCGCCCCGGAAGTGCGCAGAGTTCAAAAAACATGGCGGAAAGAGGGGGGAACTTGTTAGCGGCGATCGACAAAGAATTGCAGTTAGAGCACTTTTTATTAAGCATGAATCCTTAATTTTGCTGTACAATTATTTGTCTTGAAATAATTTATAAGATGAGGTAGGCATCCATGAATACTATTTTTATTTAAAATTATAAAGCACCGTGATACATAGCCCCATCACCAACGCAACGTATTACTCGACGTTGCACATGAAGCCAACCCTGTGTTTGATTACCGAATTATTTAATAAAATGAAATATAAAAGTAAGGAAATGGTTATTAATTACTCTAGACATTTTTTACTGGAAGGCAATTAGCTAATTGTAATAATCTATTTTAAACACTAAGTTTGTTTAGAAATTTGAGAAGCCATTCAATTGCCATCTGCTGCTGTCTATTTCCTCTGAATTGCATTCATGCTTATTGCTGTGAGTAGTGGAAGAAAGAAGTTCCATCATGCGCATTAATACACCGCTTTAACAATGGCTCAATTTTTTCGTTTTCGTGGTGTATTTAGAAAAAAAAAAAAAAAAATCCGCACTCTCTTATTTTGCAAGCATCTATTGTAGCTTCAATTGAGTAACATATTTCAATTTGGCGGAAATCTGTGACATACATGTTCGAGGGATTTCCTTGTTAGTGCAGCGCTCGTAAAGTTTGGAAACATGCTTTAAAGTCCTATGTCTTATACTTTCCAAGTTTTGTTATAACATTCTTTTGGCGTTCTCTATATTCTCAAATCTCTGTTCTTTTCAGACTTGTTTTCACCTTTGGAAAGGAAAATATCTGTGGAAGAGAAATCAGTGTAATAGAGACAGTGATAAAGCTCCTCAATTCCCTTACTAGCTAAGAATTCCTTAACAACAACTGCTGTGTGCGGTTTGGCATTGTCGTGCAGTAAGAAGAAACAACCTTCTGCATGAAACTGTCGCCCTACTCGACGGGTTCACTAAATCAAATTCTCGCTGAAGTACTCCTCATCTACGGTTTGTTCAGGCGGAAAAACTCCGGTCGAATAAGTCCAGTGCTGTCAGAGAAAGTGATTTGCGTTACTTTTGTTCTTGACTTTTGAAACTAGAATTTCTGTTATCGCGCGGATGTTGGTGACCACCATTCCATACTCTACGGTTTGGTTTCGGAGTCATATAAACACCACCAGGTTTCGTCCTCTGTCACATTTGAATCCAGAAAGTTCGGGTTGGCTTCTGAAACCCTGGTGAATTCCGTGCAAGCATCCACACTTTTACCGTTTTTCTCATCTGTTAAGAAATGGCACATACTGAGCATACAGTTTCCATTTGCCCAAATCTTCTCTCAATATTAGGTTAAGTGTTATCTCGAATAATGTTCAAGACCTTTCCCACCATTTTCAGGTTCATTCGTCGATCAATTAAAAGAAATTTTCTTAACTTTACGGTCGTTTCATTTCTTCGAAAAGTTAATGGGCGTCTTGTGTGTTCGTCGTCTTATAGCTCTTCCCAGCCATCACGAAATCTAGTGAACTATTTAAAAATTCAATCTAGTGAAACATTTAAAAAAACAATCACCATAAACTTGATTTATCATAAGAAAGTAAAAGAAACCACTAATCCACATAAAATATTTAATCGACTTGTAAATTTCCGTAGCGATTTTTCGAAGTTTAAAACAGAATTTAATATTTGCTGGTTTGTCCCAAATTTAATATTGGTACATCAACTAATGACTGTGTGTGTTGCAGCACGAGAATAAGCGTGCGCTACTTTATGGTTGTAAATATGTATCGCTGTGATCGGACATGCTTTAACTCGTTGAAAGTAGCGTCGTCTCGTTTATTAATTGTTGAACCTTGTATTTTTTCTTAAACCTATTACTTTAGTTCCTTCTTTTATTAGTGATTTTACATAGTCTGAAATTAGTAATTTTTTATTTAAATTATCATAAGTTAATGATTTTTTTTATAATTATAGTACTTTTTTAAATATTTCTCATGTCAAGTTGTTTCTTGAAAGATAAGATTCTGAAAGATCTTCAGCTATAGCATCGTAAATCTCAAAATACCGTATGGAAGAGGGCTTTCATAACAGCTCCACGTTAATAAAAGAACATGGAAGAACTCGTAATGTGGAAAATATGTTTCGTAGAGTTAACCTATAAGTACTCATGGTCCATTTGTTAAACTATAAGAGGAATACTTCGGTAACCATGAACGCCCACAGGAGTCAGATTATGATTTTCGCAGGGGCGATTTCAAATCGCTTTTTTCAGGATATTGAAGAGTGAATGGAGTGGAATATTAGCTTCTAATTATGTTGATATTACATGGGAGGGGATTACTGATGTTATTCGGATCGCTATACATAACACCTTCTATAGGCTGAGCCCGACTATTGTCGATAGACGCTATTTCAGTCGTTCAGCTCGTGCTTCCGCATTTCCTTGGTGGATTTCGGAGCATGCTAGAGAAGCTTGGCACGTTAAACAACGCATGCAAAAAACTTCTAAAATTTCTAAGGACCCTCAAGACTACGCTGCATATGCTGAAGCTAGAAAATCGTTTAAAAAGCAATGGAGCGAGGACAAGCAGGCCTATTTTCAATCGTTGGAATCACTTGTCCATTTAAACCCACGAACGTTTTGGGACACCTCCAGAAAGCTCCTAAATTTGAGTAAGCATAAGTCTACACACCTAGCTGATGATGAACTTTCCAACTTAGCTGCCTCATTCGCTGCTTTATGGACAATGATGGCACTCTTGTCGCAGATGCAGGTAATCTTACCGCTTGTTGGCAGCGAGTTAATTCCACTTTTAGGCTGCAAGCTGTCTCAGAGCAACAAGTGATGGATCGTGCTAGAAAATTATCAGCCTCTAAAGCCTGTACGTCTTTAAATATCCCGGACTACATCTTTAAAGGATGCATAGACTGTATGATTATTACTTTTTTGCATCTGTTCAATACGTAGTTGACTGCTGGCCATTATCCGACTGCCTGGAAAAGGGTAATTATTTATCCTATCCCTAAAAAGTCTGATTCGTCTGGTGTAAAGGCCTATAGACCTATCACTATCATCCCTTTTCCAGCAAAGTTTCTGGAGTAGCTGGTTGCAGACCAGTTAATGCTGTATGTCGAGCCTTATTTGCCAGATGAACAGCACGGTTGTCGAGCTATGAGAAGCACTCAGTCGAACCTTGCCTCATTTACCCACTATGTAACTTGTAATTTGGATAGTAGGACACAGTTAGCTGCACTGCTTCTCGACTTTTCGAAATCTTTTGATAAGGTCAATGTTTCTCTTTTGATTGAGAAGTTAAAATTCATTGGTATGTCCATTGTTGCTCTTGAGTGGTTCTGCTCGATGTTGAGAAACAGAAGTTTCAATCTGCGCTACCTCAAACAACCTAGTTCGGTGTATGCTATCAAGAGTGGAGTTCCACTGGGGTCCCCCCTTGGCCCTCTACTATTCGATATCTTTGTGGCCGATTTACCGACTAAGATCGTGTCTCAGCGTGCAAGAATTCTGATGTATGCTGACGACGTGAAATTATTCCATGCTGTTGAAGGGTGGAATGATTGTATGGGACTTCAGCTTACTTTGTATCACGTCTATAAGTGATAATGGTTTGGTTTTAAATGCTCAAAAATCGTTTGTTGTTTCTTTTAGCCGTGCAACTGCGCCTTTCATACATGATTACTGTGTTAATAACAGTTTGCTTACCAGGACGCATTTTATAAGAGATCTGGGCGTTATCCTGTGCGACAATTTTTCCTTCGGTATGCACATGAATTCAATATACCTTGATATTTCCCGTCGTCTAAGATTGATTAAGAAATCTGCGCACTTCTTTTCAGACGCTAAGACTTTTTACATTTTATTTAAGGCGTTTACAATTCCAAAAATTACATATTGTGCGTGGATCTGGTTTGGAGGCAATTTTCAAATTCTCGGCAGAATTCAACGCAAGTGTTCCAGTCTGAATTCCTTTTTAGCAAGATTTTTAACTAATTTTAATCCTTCCTTTTATAATTTGGTTGAGTTTAACATAAAGCGCATTGTTAGTATATCTTTATTCAATATTTTACTTAGCGTATTTTTCAACAGGATGATTGTGTTGTCTTTATTTTCAGACTTCAATTTTCATTCTATTAGAAGGACTCGTAAGGGATTTGTCATCAACCCTGCTATCAAATGGAAATCACATATTTTTAAGCTCAATCCTGTTAATAAATTAATCCAGAATTACGTTGATCATTTTAACCACATAGATTTATCTTCTGCTGACAGTCTGCACATGCATGTATTTTCTTAGAGTTCTATTCTTTTTTGTTGGTAGTTGTCTTGTCTTTTTTTTTCTTTTCGTTCTCTTTTTTTTCTGTTTCTTTTTTTTTATTTTTTTTATTTTTATTTATTTATTTATTTAATTATTTATTTATTTATTTATTTATTTATTTATTTATTTATTTTCTTTGTTTGTTTTTGTTTTGTTTCTTATTCGATTGTTCCTTTTTTTTTTCTTTTTATTAGACTGTACATCTTTTTTTAGCTTTTTGCATCTTTTTTATCTCGTTTATTACTTTATTTTATGTGTATTTTTCATTAACCCCGTTTTGGGCTTTGCCTGTTGGGGGCAACTAGGGGCTTTACCCTCCCGTTTATCCGATGGATTATACCCCCGTTGTTGCTACACTTATTAATAATAATTAATAGTTGCTACAATTCATTTTAAATAAAATATTACTTAAAATTTTGATAAAGATAATTAATGGGAGTATTTTTTCTCCCCAAACTCTCGATCTTATAAGCTTTCGGGTTCCGAATTCCAATAGATTCCGTCAACTATTGTTATTTTGGGGGAAAAGAATGACGAATGTTATGAACTTTGATCCTGCCAACAAACTAGTAGATATTGCTAATAAGTCTTTTCCTCATTTGGATATATTTTTTGATAAAAGCTGTTCCTTTTTTGGAACTAGTTAGTTTTTTGTCTGCGTGAGTGTGTATGTGTGTTTGGTGTTATTCCTTTTTGGTGTTCAAGTGCATGTGTTTTTGGTGTTTTTTTTGTTTTTTTTCTCAGGGTGGCAACTTCGGGTTTGGCCTCCCAGTTTTATGGTGGGTTTTATCCCTTGTTGTTACTTATTAAATAACATTATTATTGATTAACTTAAGAATAAAATAAAACTCTTTTTCCACAACGAAAAAAAGAGTTTTATTGTTAAGTTAATCATCTGCATTATCCACATAAGATTTTTAGACAACATTATTATTATTATTATTATTATTATTATTATTATTATTATTATTATTACTAATTTCTTGTCTGACTCGGCCGACGTTTGGCTTTGTTTTTTTTATTTATTTATTTTATTATTATTATTATCATTATTATAATCATTCCTATTATCTTCTTTTCTTTATTTGTCTATTTTATATGTATCATTAACCTCGTTTTGGGCTTCGGCCTGTTTGGTGGGCAACATAGAGCTTCATCTTCCGGTTTATCCGGCGGATTGTATCCATGCTGTTGCTACATTATTATTAATATTATTTATTATTATCTTTATCGTTGTAATTCTACTTTCTTTTCTTCTCCGACTTAACCTAGCATTTTGGCCTGATTTTCCTTTGTTTTATATACGTGTATTATCTTTTACCTTTTGTTAACTTTATATGTATCATTAACCCCTTTTTGGGCTTCGGCCTGTTGGGAGACAACATAGGGAGACAAATAGTAAATAAAAGATATAAATAACTCTTTCACCACAACAAAAAATAAGGAAAAAATACAACCTGAACTTGGAAGCGCTTTTCGACAGCAAGGCTATCATCATTCAGCAGGGACCAAGGAGTACACTCGGGGGAACCGAGTGAACTGACCACTAGTGTACTCCTTGGTCCCTGCTGAATGATGATAGCCTTGCTGTCGAAAAGCGCTTCCAGGTTCAGGTTGTATTTTTCCTTAATTTTTGTTGTGGTGAAAGAGTTATTTTTTTTTAATTATTATTATTATTATTATTATTATTATTATTATTATTATTATATGCTATTATTCAACTTGCTTTTCTGTAGGTTTGGTATCCATCAAATATTGTAACCAACGTCCTGACAAGTAACAATGGTGTAACCTGCTTTCAGTAAATGGCAGAGGCCACATTCAACATGTAACTAATTTTAGTAACGATTAAAGACTTGTTAACCTGTGTCTTCGTGTCTAATTTCGTATACGAACATTGCATAGAGCGCCATTCCATGCCGGTGGTGACCTTTTGAACTAATTTTTTTTTGATGGGTATGAACTTTTCATGCCCTCTTGTATAATATATTACCAAGTATTACAGCTTTTTGTCCAGTAGTTTTTTTATGGCCATGTCAAAATGGAACTTTAATTATAAAGACAGTGTATATATGCATTCTGTAATGTGTATGTCACACATCATAACTTTTGAAAGGATTGACCTAGAAGCTTGAAATTTTGTACACACGTAGGCCCTATAGAGAGGACGGTGCGAAAAATATAGCGAATCCTCTATGGTGGCCCGGGGCCCCTCATTTCATGGTTCTTTTTTTATCTCTTGAACATAGAGGCCTAAAATCCTGAAATTTCATAAATCCCGAGGCCCCAAATACAAACGTATTAGAACTTTTGAACGGAAAGGTCTAGAAACCTGAAATTTTGTATGTTTTTACTATGGTACTTAAAAATTTTTGAAAATATACAAAAAAATTAATATAGGCCCTGTCAGATCCCCAGAGGCCCAAACACAAGCAAAGCTACAACTTTTAAGCGAAAAGGTCTGGAAATCTGAAATTTTGTTTACATATAGAAAATTACTTAAAAATTTAGCTAATATACACTAAAAAATGGTATAGGCCTCTTGGGTATCGATAGCGGCCCTGAGGCCCCAATCAAAAATCAAGCTATATCTCTTGAACCAGAAGTCCAGAAACCTGAATTTTTTCATATTTATGGAGTGTTACTTAAAAATTAGCTATTATACACTAATACTTATATAGTTCTCTAGGGCCCTGGCAGAGACCCTAAATCCAAACAGAGCTATAATGTTTGAACAAAAAAATTAGAAATCTAATATTTATATACTTATAGTAGTTTACTAAAAATACACTAAAAATTGAGTTAGGCCACTTAGGTCTCGACAGGGGCCCTGAAGCCCAAATCAAAAATCAAGCTCTAACATTTGAATAATAAAATGGTCTAAGAACTTGAAGTTTTGTATTTTTACAGTGCGTTACTTAAACATTAAAGACAATATACAAACAAGGAGAGTGGTATAGGCCTCGAGGCCCCTGGTGGCTTCAAATATAATTGAATCTATAACATTTGAAAGGAAAGGCCTAGGGATCTGAAATTTTGTTGAAGAATAGTGTGGTATTTAAAAATTTAGCTAATAAATTAAATATTACATAAATCTCTTGGTAGGGGCCATGCAGCCTCAATCTCAGAGCAAGCTATAATTTTAAGCCAGAAGTCCAGAAACCTAAAATGTTTTATTTTAGCTATTAAACCAGAAGTCCAGAAACCTAAAATGTTTAATTTTAGCTATTAAACCAGAAGTCCAGAAATCTAGAAATTTTAGCTATTATACAATAAAACTGATATAGTCCTCTTAGGCCTCGGCAGGGGCCGCGAGGCTCCAAGTACAAATCAAGCTATAACTTTTGTATAAAAATGCCTAGAAACCTGAATTTTTTTATTTGTGCCCCTCCACTTATTATAGTCATGAGCCACCACTGCTCATAACATTTTGATGCTAAAACCTTTATATCGTTGGATAACTATGCCGTAACTAATTTTTTCCTCTTGTATTGTTTATACTTAAGGAACTAAGATAAAAAAACGTTTCTATTAATGCTTTATTACATAAAAATGTTCCTTTAATTTTTATATAATGTAGGGGAGACCCAATTTTGATGTTACAATTTTTATTTACGATTTTTTTTGCGGATTAATGATAACAGATGAGACATTTTTTTAAGTCAGCACATAGGCCGGACATTCTTTTAGCTAAAACAAGTTTTGTTTATTGAGAAATATTAACAAATTTTTGAGAAAAATAATTTTTGGGGGACGTAAATTGACAAAACCTGCCCCCACATGGGGTTTATCAAAAATACATGTATTGAGGTCACGGTACAAATGACACAGCCCTTTCTCTTGTTTTGCTTCTTCTCTCTTAGTGCACATTAAATCCAAAATGGGAGTAACCGGATTGATAATTTGAATGGGTGATCCAAGTTTTCTTTGTGTACAGATGGCTGTATTTCCAGATCTTTCTATAAAATTAACGTCGGTTTTTGTTTGCTTTCCTCATTTATATGTTAAACAGTGAAACACATGCGTATTCATCGTATTAAAATTTCCATGTGGATAAGAGGTTTCCCTGTGTTTCATTGTTTGAAGTCCATCCACAGTATCTGGCTGATAGTACATCTGTCTATTTATGTATTAATAAATTCGTTTGTTTTAATTTAAATGTTTTTGATAGAATGTTCATTTCAAAAATCAATTTCACATTTGTGTTCGGGGTATTTTTTTAATGCGAAACTCATTTCATTAATTACATTGATACGATTTTGAAATACCAATATATAGAGATCTCTTTTATTTTATATTTCAAATAATGTTTATGAAAAATTCTCCCAGGCTGCAGAATCTTTTATGTTTATTCGGGGTTGGTCCAGAATCAGTTTGCCTTTTTTAAATGACTGCTGACTTTGTTTCTGAATTTTTTTGAGTGGTTGAGAAAAATATGCTGTTTTTTCAGGGGTGGTTTGGAAAACTTGCTTGTATTTTTTCTAAATGGGCCAAATACTGTCAATCAATTAATGGGAGGAGATGATAAATGTTTGTTTGTTTCTGCACATTTTAAAGAATTCAGAAATTACTGTGGATAACGACATAATGAATAGGGAGAACATCTCTTGTCCACAATTAGAATTTTATTTTGCATATAAGTATTTCGAACTCCTTGAGTTCATTATTCAATGCCAAGTAAGTATTTGGAGAATCAACAATCGAGCAGTGTAGTGGAACGTTATTTGAGTGGTACTTGAAGCTAAGCATACATAAGCTCATCCTTTCCATAATAAACGCCAAGGGAAATACACTGAAGTAGTTAAGAAGCGTGATGTACCCATATAGGTCATCCATAATATGAAAGGAGAAGATGCCCCCTTTGGTTGGAGTTGTTTTTGATTTATACAATGGATCAGAGTATAAATGATTAGATTTTCAGAGTAATTGCTTGAAAGAACACCATGCCTCGACGATGACGAGGGGTACCATATCAACAGTTAACAGACTTTGAAAGAGGATGCATAATTGGTCTGCGTGAAGCGGGATGGTCGTATCGTGACATTGCTGCTCGTGTAGGACGTAATGCAACGACAATTATGCGTGCATGGAGGCAGTGGAGCGAAGAGAACAGGGCACACCGAAGACCAGGCTCAGAAAGACCCAGCACGACGACACCGCGAGATGACAGACACCTCTATCGCATGTATGTAGCAGATCGTAAGCCACTTCCACAGTGTTAGCACAACAGTGGGGTGCTACAGTAGGCAGGACAATGTCTGCTAGCACTGTATGACGCCGTTTGATTTCCGGAGGATTGATGGCACGAGTACCATAGTTGCGGATTTCTTTGACTCAAAACCACTGGCACCTCAGGTTGCAATGGGCCCATCAACACCAACAGTGGCAAGCTGAATGGCATTAAGTTGTGTTTTCGGATAAGTCAAGGTTTAACTTGCAGCACCATGATGGCAGGATACGACTCAGAAGACATTGTGGCGAGCGCGACCTTCCAGAATTTATTCTGCAGCATCATTCAGGACAAACGCCAGGGGTGATGGTGTGGGGTGCAATCAGTTACCATGGCCGTTCCCGTCTGATCAGAATCCATGGCAATCTGAACAGTGACCGGTACATCAGGGAAGTTGTGCAACCCGAGGTCATCTCCTTACTGCAGAACCTTCCAGGCGCTTTATTCCAACAGGACAATGCCCGACCGCATTTGGCCAGAAATGTCGCCTTTTTCCAAGAACATTAGACGCCCTTGTTCCCCTGGCCTGCTCGTTCACCAGACATGTTCAAAATCAAACATGTGTGGGACAGGGTTGCTCATCGATTGGCTCGTCAGACTCCTGCAGCAGCAACTGTGGATGAACTGTAGACAGAGCATGGCAGGACATTCCCCAGGCCCTTATTCAGTTCTTGTTTGAGTCAATGCCACGACGTTTAGAGGCTGTAATTGCATCCCACGGTGGTTTCACCCGATACTAATGTGACAATAAAACGCATTGTATTGACCTGAAAATCTAATGGTTTCTTTTCTGACCCATGATATGCAAATGCTCCAAATTTAATGCAGATTGGGCTATTCCATCAGGGTGTTGCGATTTTTATAAACAGTAGTGTAGTTTGCTATCGAATCCATATCACTTTCTGATGTAACCATAATATTGTTACATTGGTACATTGTTTCTTTTGACAATTCTAAGACAGAAAACCCAATGTATACTGGTTTGTTTAGAATTATTTTCAGTTTATGTAATTTGAATAGCATGATTTGATTCGAAATTGTTTCAAAATACTTTTCAGATGGTTTAGCTGTTATTTTTTCTGCTTGTTTAAATGAAGCTATGAGTCTAACATTAATTCTTTTTCTAAGATTCTTGATCGATTTACCAAAGATACTGTTATTTAGATCCTTAAAGAAATCTTTTTCAACTGCACTCATTGCACATTTTCTTTTTTCCGTTTTGAATTGGATGAATGGCTGTAACCAGGCTTTTTGAGTGAATGAAATTACGCGATATATTTTTTTTTAATTGTAACTCGTAATTGATGTAAAATTGTAAATTTCTGTAATGACATACGTATTTTGGCTTGGGATAGAAATTTGGTGTTAGTTTTCTAGTTTTGCTAGGTAAGCCGTAAACTTCGTTAAGTAGTTTATTTTTCGGTGAAAGCATTTCTCGTGATGGTGAGATGTTTCGATGCTAAAGGATAATCCGAATGTTCGTCGTGTAAGGTTAGTGGGTAATGCAGATCCACTACCCATATGTAACCAGTTTCCGATTCTTCTGTCACTTTCATGAAATCTAAAGAGTCGATTTCTGGTCTACTCAACCACTTAAAATTTGAATGCGGTAAAAATTTTGATAACGCATGCCTTTATAAATTGTTGGCATTGTAATAAACTATATATGATTTTTCTTTTTCAGGGTCGTATTCACCTGCAGAGAGAACTAAATGGTTTGCTTTAGCATAACGATGACTGATCATTGAGACTCCCCCACGTTTCGGTAATTAAACAAAATAAGAGGAAGACGTATCTCATTTGCTAAGCGGGTATCATAATTATGGCTATCGAGGTTACGCCGAATCGTAATAGGGGTCGATAACTGTAATATCGAATTGGAGGTTTTATAAATAAACGAACATAAAGAAAAAAAATAGATTTGGTGGATTGTAAGGATACGTAAAGAAAAAAAGTAATTAGATACTGAAGAAGATTGAGGAAGTTGCAAGAGTGTCAGGAGAAACCATTTTTGTAATTTGAATATTTTTTTAAGATTAGTTGATGAATTAGCACCCCTAAACAATACCCCATAACATAAGAGGGTATGAATCCAAGAGTAATAAAGCAAAAGTAAAATATTAGTAGGGAGATAATAGAGTCTTGAAATAATATCCTGTTTTTTATTAAGTTGAAACATCAAGTTATCGATATGGGCATCCCAAGACAGATCTGTGACAGGGTGAGACCCAGATATGTGAAACCTTTAGTAGTAGAAATAGTAGAGTGTCCATAATATATTGGTGGCGACTGAGGTATATTTCGTTTATTCCACTGGTGAATAAACATAACTTTTGTTTTATCAATATTAACAACTAAAAAATTTTTGTTACACCATTTTCTTAGCTTCTCAAGCGCTGAGTTAAGAAATCTTAGCGTGAGAAAACAACAAAGAAATATCATCTACATATAAAATAGGTTTTAAAACCTTAAAAATAACTGGCAGATAATTCACAAATAAGTTAAATAGCAGGGGTGAAAGAATCGACCCCTGCGGGACTCCGTAGTTACTGGTAAATGTAAACGAGTTTTTTCCGAGATGGGTAAGATAATAACTACGATTAGTTAGTAGATCACTGAGCCAGAAACTGGCAAACCACGAATTCCGTAGAAGGTATTAAGTTTATACAGTAACAGCAGAATAGGGACTGCATCAAAGGCTTTAGTAAAATCAATAAATATTGAAGTAACATATTTATTCATTGTCATCTCGGAGGAAAGGGATTCAAGGAAATCATGGCAAGCAGTTTCAATATTCCGATTAGGAGTGAACCCATGCTGACATAAATTAAGGAAATTATGTTCATATATAAAATGAGAAAAACTAATATAGAATAACTTTTCAAATATTTTGGCAAATATTGGCAAAGCAGTGTGATGTGATGGTAGTTTTGATATTGGCTGGAGTCACCTTTCATAAAAACAGAGACCACTCTGGATAATTTCAATGCTTGGGGATAAACAGCAGTACCGATGGAGGAATTAAAAATAGTAGCCAGAGTATAAGCAATGAGATGTTTAAGTCTAATAATAATATCGGAACGAAATTTGAGAGGATCAGGAATGGGAGAAGATTTTAAATGGCCAATAATATCAGAAACCTCTTCTCGAGTAGTTGGAGCAACGTAAAAGCTATAAGAAGAGTTGGAACCTTCATAAGAATAGCTAAGATTGGAGAAGGGGTCAGAAGAACATTAAGAAAGTCGGATAAAGAGGAAGAAGTGATCTTATCAGGTTGTTAATAAGGAGAATAAGGTCCACGCGATAAATCTGTTAGCACACGCCATTTCTCTTTACTAGATTGCAAGCGCAAAAACAGAGACTCAAAATATAATTGTCTAGATTTATTAATGAAAAATTTCACATGGTTAGAACAACGTTTAAGTTTGTTAAGCGTATTAAGAGAAGGGCTTCTTCGAAATTTTCTATATAAGGTATTTTTCTTTTTAATAATTAACCATATGGCTGGGGTTATCCAAGGCTTATGAACATTAGTTTTGGAAGAAACATTAGAGCAAGATTTAAAAATAAAATACCGATCATAACCGAGTTGGAAATGCGAAAGGAATGACGCAAATAATGAATTAGTATCAGTTGAGCTAGATAAGGTAGAATTCCAATCTGTTAAGAGAAAGTAAGAATGTAAGATTGCAATTCTATTAAGAGTAAATATTCTTGAAGAACAATTATTACGAGTGGTATTAGAAAAAGACACATTAAGAATCGTAAGCATCGGAAAATGATGGATAATCGCCCAATCCATAAAAGCACTAACAAGAATAGAACTGGAATTAGAAAAGCAAGAATCTATGGCAGAATAAGACTTATAATGTAGAAAATAGTATGAAAAAGAGAAAGTAGTAGGTAAGAGTCCAGAAAGAAGAATTAGATCCAAAAGAAGATTTAGGGAGGGGGAAGGCTTATTAAAATCAATGTTGAAGTCACCCACTAAAACAACTGTTTTTCCTGAAATTTGAAAATCAAGTAGTGCAGAAGATAAAAACGTACAAAAAGCAGATAAATTTCCAGACGGAGGACGATAAATTGACATAATGATTACATTATTATTATTTAATAGGGTTAAGGCCTCATAGTCAGGGGTAACCAAGCTATATACAGGAAAAGTAAGAAAGCAAAGCGAACGCAAGACGTAGACACAAATACCTCCACCCCGCTTATTACAACGGCCAACTGAAGGGTGGTTTACATGGACGCATGAACGCATGCGATGCTGCTATTCTGTGATGAATCGCATATCCTATGATGCATCAGGCTGATTTACATGCACGCATGAACGCATGCGATACTGCGTCGAATCGCACGTCGCATGAAGTTCGAGGGGTTCAAACTTTTTACCGCTGTGTTACTGCGATTCAGGCCCTCTTTCCAAACAAATGTACTTCAACATACATGTATATATATCTCACATTTTTCGATGGTATCTGGCTATAAGAATCTCGTATTAATCTATTTCTTATAAAATGATTTAGAAATAATAAAAAAAAAATCATTATATTGAACAGCCAATCATTATTTGTATCATTCAATTTTTTTTCTTATTGTTCATTTATTTTATCTTTATTTGCATTTTTGTTCTTATTTTCTATTTTCATGTTTTTTGATGAAGGGCAATATAATTTTCGGTATATTTTTTAAATTTTATCTTCTGTTTCAAACACTTTATTTTTGTTTTTGAAGCATCTCTTTCTTATTAATCATAAATTTATTATTTGTTTCTGGATGTTCCATCGTTTTGCAAATAAGGGATCGATTGTCTTATTTTCCCACTTTTTTAATTGTTTGGAAAATTTAAATCTCTTTAGATTTAATATCGTTGGGGAAAAATTATTACATTTCATTAATTTGATTTTAATTTTAATTCCAATCCCAAAACACACAAATAAATTATAAACCAAAATTCTTAATATACAACAAAAATTACAGAAAATGTTTTTGTACATAGTAAGTTTTATGTAATTTTTTAAAAGAATTTAATACCATTATAAATGAATTACCGGTGAAATGCCCCCTCAGTACAGAAATACGGAAGAATGATTTTTTTTTATTAATATTATATTGTATATATTAGTTTAACTATACAATGTTTAACTGTTACTCTTTATGTTACATTTTGTTTGTTTTCAATTTGTTTATGTTACAATTTTGTTTTCTGTAATTTAATTAAAATAATAAAAAATAAACTATCCGTGAATTTACTAAAACAAGATTTCAATAAAAATGTTTTTTCTTACTTAATTTTGGTAATTAAACTCCATTTACACTGAAATAAAATATATGTTATATTTATTTAAAATTGTATTAAATATATTTGAAAGCACATTAAATTCATTTAAAAAAGTATTCAATTCATTTAAAATTGTATTAAATCTACTTAGAAATGTATGAAATTCACGAATAACTGTAATTTATTGTTTTAAAGTAACCATGTTATCACACTCATTTATTTTTTTTATTCATTTTAATTTTACATATTTGCGAAAATAATGGTTATTTTATAAGAAACAGATTGATATATTCTTGATTTCTGTAAGGAGCCATGAAAATAAAGAAGGGAATCATGTATTAAACAACAGACATCGAGGACGACTCCACTTTATTTGCTGTGCTCTTTGCAGAAATAGCACCCCCTCCCCTGTCGGTCCAGTGGAAGCACCGACACTGCTATATATATGAATTTCTTTAGAGATTGTCAGTTCAATCACCTCAAGGAGTTTTATATCAATATATATGGACAGTCTAGTGATATATTTTTTCTAGATGGCTAAAAACTTCATTAAAAAAGGCATGAAGAAACATCGTCGCTGATGCTTCGCTAAACAAGACGCCATGTTGCTTCGAGAACTTTTTAACCCATGAGCACTTGCGCAATGAGAATCGGAGTGAACGCATGCGGTGTATGTAAACCAGAGCCTCCATTTTGCAGACGCAGCGTTTCATTGCACCGACGCACATCGGCTAATCGGACAACGCACCATCGCAGTATCGCATGTGAACGTGCATCCATGTAAACCACCCTTGAGGCGGTCTGATAGCCAGGGATATCGGGAATATGGCTGTGGTCGTAGATCCAGCATTCGGTAAATATTAGAATTTTAGGTTGTAACATAAGAGTCTTAAGATTGGCCAATGTACAGGCTAAATTGGTATTGAGGCTGCGAATATTTAAGTAAAAAATAGAGAGCTACTTTTTGGGCTGGTTAACATATTTATCATTAATTTGCGAATTAATACACTCTAGGGAAATCGGAAAGGTAAAATCATTGCTAAATACATGTGACATTGTTAATAAAAAAAAGAAAAATGTGTTAAAACCAAAATAAATAAAAATTAAAAACTAAAATAATTAAGATATAATCACCGAAAAAAATTATATGGAAAAAATAAATAAATAGAAGATAGTAAAAATTAAAATAAGTGTAAAAAAATAAAGCTAGAAAAACTTGTAAAAAAAAAGAAAAAAGGAGAAAGAAAAATAATAAAAGAAATAAAAATAAAGAAATAAGACGATAAAAAAACAATAAAGAAAAAATGAAAAAATAAGAAACTGAAAAAAAATGGAGAGCAAATATGTCCTATAAAATTTAAAAATTAAGAGAACTACAAATTACAAAATGCAAAAAATCTATATAAATTAAGCAGGCAGCAACAAAATAAGGAAACTTAAATTAACATTTAACATATAAAAATTCACTTAAAAAGTAGCAAAAAACGAGAAAAAAATTCGTTTATGAAATGCAAAAAATGAACTGACAAATTCAGTCAAATTATATTACAAGATAACAAATAAGATTCTAATATAGGAAATTCAGTTAAATTTTTAAGTAATGTTACCAGCGATGACAAAAGGAATTGATACGAATCTAAGAAAAGTAAATTTTGAACCTTCATTGACATGAAATTTTCACTAGATTATGGTATAGCATCGATCTTTTCATTTTTGAAAAAACTCAAACCATGCACTAACAGGTGCAAATCGTAATTTTTAAAATTGTGTATTGCAACAGGCAATGATTTTTTATATTTAAAAAGTAAATTACATTTTTGATGTGAGGCACTGAGAAATTGACCACCTAGATGACAATGATCGCGAACTTTTGTCATTTTTTCCAAACTGATTTTGACAAATATGGCAAATATTTGACGTTTGAATTGTCTTTCTTTGTCGATACTCATGGCTAATGGTTTTATTTGTTTTAAGAATTTGGTAATTTTTTTATAATCAGAAGTCAGATACGATTTGGTCCTTTGGTAAATTTTTTGTGTACAATTTGTTTTTGTTCATCGACGATTATGTAACAGAAACTACAACGTACATGCTTCTGATATGGGTTAACATACGAATGATGGGGATTGTGTATAGCAGTGTGAAATTTTTCTAAGATTGATTCAAAATCAGCTTATACTACGAAAGGATAACAGTTGCTTGTCATACCGTTCGGAACTCATAATATTTCTTTGGTAATTGTAACACCTGTGGTTTCTGTTCTCGACAATTGTGAATGTGATTTTGTATTTTAATTCTGTCATGAAAGGGATTTAAGCAATGCGGACAAACATATCTCATCTTTGTTGAATGACATAATCTGTTAAAATTTCTAGTCAAACAATAATGCTTTCCGTTTAAAAGCAATAATTTAAGTTCTTTATCATTTTAAATGAACTTATATACAGAGGAAATACCGTTTATTTCTCGTAGCCATAAACATGAATAGTTATATTATTTTGCTTTTCAAATTTTGATACATCTGACAACAGAGCTGGAAACTAGATTCCATTTAAATTTAAGAACAAAATGAATCTTTTGTAATGAATTTTTCGATTAGGATTTCTTTCCCGATCAATCGGGTTTAATCCAGCCAAGACCGAATATACAAAACATTGATTTTTCGTGTGATTGATATTTACTAGTGCCATTTTTGCTTTAAAAACACATCCAATTCGTAATTACATCCTTTTTTTAACGGATTGTACTTTGCAAAATGTACGTCAATTTGTTCGAAACAATCGATGATCCAACCAGATCCCTGTTTTACAAACGTTTTTATTCCATCGTAAATATTTTGCATGGATCTTTCAATTTCGCTTGAAATTTCGTTCGTTGCAAAAATATGTTTTGGTGGTTCTTACATCCTCCTCAGTCGATGATGGTTTGATCATTGTCACGGTAAAGCATAATAAGAATTTTATATGATTGTAAAATTTAAGGATGGTAGTAAAAAGTTGATTTAGTTCCATCATCAAGGTTTGAGAATAGATTGCAAATTCGGTTGAGTACCGTGTTGAAAATTTGTTGAACGCGCTTTTTGTTAATCGAAAGGAGGAAATCGAAGTAGGAAGGTTTGTCGGATTGTGGGCATTTGTATAATGTTTACGTAATTCTTTTTTATTTTACAAGTTACATGGCATTTTTGACATACATTCGAATTATTCGAATTACTCGGTCCTGAATTCGAGTCTTGATGGCAATACAGACAAGCGCGTACGTTCTCAACGTGTGATTTTTGCACATGTTTATGTAAGTTTTTGTGATGTTTATAAGGCTTTTTACATGATGTCAATTGTAAAAAAAAATAATAAATAAATAAAATTTATTTTCTTATTTTAGTAGTGGTTTTCATAATACTTCGATTTAAAATTATTCATGTTTTTTTTAAACAACTTATGTATAGTTAGTTAAAAATTAAACTAAAAACTTACAAATAATTTTACATTTAATGTTTAAAAAAAATATGTTCTTTATTTTTTTAAAAAAAAAGCAGTTGCAATTTTTTTTTAATTAACCTTTTATTTTCTTCACAAAGTCAAATACATATTTAACAGGATTCGTAATTTGTGATAAAAAACGAATTATTTTTTTCTTTACTCCATCCTTGACAACGTCTAATAATGTAGAAACAACAATAATGACCACATATTACAGAAAATGGACCGAATATTTTCCAACCACTAATGCGACACACACGAATTTAAAGATTTTATGATATTATGATTTACTGGGTGTGTACCATATGAATCAAAATAATCGGATTCACCTTTGTTATTACACCCTATTACAATTCAATGCCAACCTCTCTTTGAACTTGGATCTAGGTTGTGCACCAAATATTGTCCTCTTTTGGGTGCAGGTATGTGATTGCATGGAAACACGCCCAAAAAACAATGTGGGCTTGTTTTTCCGAGCAGTTCGTAAATTTGCTTGGAATTCACTGTTGCAACGTTCGACTAATATTCTGTTATCACGTTTCGTTTCTTGTCCACTTCGAACAATGACTTCAATTCACCGATACTTGTAAGATTTTTCGAAAATTTTAATTCCAATCGTAACATTCCATTTCGAATGAGAGAAATATGAGAACAATTTTCAGCACCTTCGTCCAGTGTAAGGTCAAAAATGAATAGTCTCTGTCTACCGCTTACCCATTTATTGTAACTGATTCCATTACCAAATTTATGAAACATAACGCCTAATCCCAAAAAACATACTGAAATAAGCTAATGCATAATTATGATTTTCAAAGTCCATCGTTAAGGGTTTTCCATTGATAACTTCACCATCTACACTCAGTGTGAGAGAAGATAAATTGAAATTTGCAAAAGAGAAGGGATCAGTTTTGAACTCTCCATTGTATCCATTATGAATAACCATTCCGGTAATCACTCTCAAAAGTTAATTGTCCTTGGAAAATGTTCTCGATTTGCGCAGAATTTGTACCAGATATGATGGTGTGCACTGTCAAATCAGTACGTTGATAGGCATACTTTGCCATTGAGGTTGACAGTGCATTTGCATGAGCTAATAAAATTGATGACGAAGGTTTGACTTTCTTGACATATAGTGCAGCTTCTTCAAATACCAACAATGGAGACAAGCCAGATGTAATACCTTCTTCTGTTACACCGATTGCGAATTGAACACGATTAGATACGAGATGAAATTTTACATCTATATTATTCAGCAATATTTTTGCTTGCATGCACACATCCGCATGAGTTCGTCCGATCAATTCAACAGATTTACTACTGGCAATTTTCGCTTTTCTTTCGGTTTTGTTCAACCACATCGATGCTGAAGTTTGTGACTTCATTGCCTCTTCGCCATAATTAAGTAACTATATATTAATTAAGATGAATACACTCCTTTAATTAAAATAGGACAAAATTAAAATAAATAATAAAAAAACAATGAAAAAAGTCACCCGAGTAAAAGTTTAAGGACGAAGAAACACAGGACTTGTGAAACACAGAAGATATACAGAAGAGACGAAGATCTGATGAAACACAGAAGAAACATAGAAGAGACGAAGATCCAGCGAAGAAACGTTACAGGAACACAGGGAGGTACACAGGTTACAGATGAAGAGGGTCTATGATGGAATGAGGGTTTTCGGGATTTTTTCCCATCCTCAGTTTTAAAGTTTTTTTGAATGAATGGAAGATAATAATAAAAAACAAAACAATGTAGTCTAATACAATGTGTGATTTTATGATTATTTTGATTGTTGTGATCAGGGTTGTTGAGTGCAAGGGAAGTGATATTATATTTTTAGTAGTAATTTCCATTTATTATTAATTAATATATAATTATCACTACTCTTACGTTTATAATAAAATAATTAAGTAACATTTGCAAATAACTTTTATATGTATACCCATCTCCATTCGCTTTTGTTTTTCCATTCAAAAACACATCTACTTGACCGTATAACGAATGTAAGAGCAGATTACACGGGGTAATATATGCACTTTCAGCTGCAGAAAAATCCTCGTTGGCGGTTTTTTAATTTTAATCTTCAGTAAAAGGAGTGATTCTGCCAAATTTAAATAATGATCAACACTACCTGGTAAAAAAAATTCGATCGGTGTACTAGAAGAAAGCATTGCTAACGGACGAAATTCGACATAATGAGTCGTATCTATAGACAATTGACTTGGTGGAAACTGAAAGAAATCTAATGATCCTTGAAGACATTCAGCGCTATTTGGATGAATGATAGACATGATTGTCGTTAGTCAAATACGGTCTCGTTTCAAGTTTTCTTCTCTTCGATTTATAATTACTTTTTTTCTTGTGCCTTTTCTGTCCTTTTCGCTTTCGTTTTCCCGTTCCACTTTGAATTTTTCGGTTCAAATCACTCACAATGATCTTTCCAGTTTCTTTTAGTCTACCCACTGCTGACTCTTTCAATGGTCTTTTATCCAAAAGTGTGTCTGTACGAATGTTTGCACCTGTTGATAAGGCGTTCTTACCTAAATAAGATGCTGCGGGGCAAATAAACGGAATTATATACGTTCCTAGTGAAGTAAAGAAACTCATGACCTCATTGGTATTTTGATCCGTAATAAATTAGAATCTAATTTCCGCCGCTCTGCAATAAATATCTGGTGTACTCACACGGTGACGTCATTTCGTCGAATAAAAACAAATTTAATTCTTTCACGATTAAGTATAAACTTGGTGATACTTTTAAGAAATTTTTTTGAAATGCAGTACACAAATGACATATCCATAATTACTAAAGGGTACAGGTGCACCTGTATCGTTTCTGATGTCTATCTGAATAATAGAAATGGAGAGATTAATCAATGGTACATATTGAAGTCTATGGAAAGATATGCTGGTAACTTCACCAAGTACCCCCGCGACAATCACAATCCTCAACACTGGTGCTCTCGTGTCATCGACATATTGAGGAACCAAAATATTAATATACACATATAAATTATTTATGTATTTTGTAGGTATTAGTTGTGTTGGATAACGTGCAATCAATCTTGCATCGATATGATCAACCTCCTCCTTAAATTGATCGGCATCAAAACCCAACCTTTCTGCTAAACCACCACTTAAAATTATTCGTGCATATAATTTTTTCTCTGAGTCAACGAAATTTCTGACTTGGAAGTGTTTGTAAATCACAATGTATGTAATGCTTGGCATTGTGGCTACATTCGCAAATTCTGTCTGTGTACTTTAATGTTTTTCATTTCAATATTCATCATTTCAGTTAACTGCTTTAAACTGTAAAATTCTTTGACTTCTTTTGTACATTGCAATTCTGTTGAATATACTATTTCGTTCATTTTATTTTTCTCATCGATACTGTATAAAACGAGTTTAGACACTTCTCCTTTCTGTATTATTATGTTGCCTTGCGAAAAATTGTTTGGAAAATGAATTTCGTCTAGTGCACACATCCACTGTTCTTGTAAATCCAACGGTTTGCTTAAACGAGTAGTGTATCATTGCAATGTATTACCAGGGTAATGTCGCATGCTATTATTACAGGGTAGAACTAAATAAAAATCTTTTTGACTTTTTAATTTTTGAATGTTACTAACCCACGAGTTATGTGTCGATGGATATCCGAGCCATTTAACAAAATACTCGATGTTTCCATTTCTTCTTCTGCGTTGTTCAATGATCTTTTCAATCTTATACATCTTTTCAGGTGTCACCCGTATCATTTGGAGCTCTTGTGCATAATAACTACCTAAAATAGTCTCATCCGAGTAATCTTTAAGCATGTAAGTTGGAATTTTCTACGAACTTTTTATTCCTGTCACAGTAAAATGCTTTTCTGTCCATTTCAGTTCGTATCCATGCACAAAAATGTCACCAGCTTTCTTCATTCTTACTATGTCCTCTTTTTTAAACTTCCCAGTTCTTTAAAAAATTTTTAACACGCGATGTTTTTTTTTTCATATTAACATCAACTGGTCTCATTTAAATATTGCGATGCACACTCGATTCATATACTTGCACAAGGTCGGGAAGTACATTTAGATACCTGTTAGTGTTTTTCGCATAAAGTAGAATAATGTCTGAAATTATTTTTTTAAAATACATTTTGCACATATTGATTATAAAATTTCGTACCTTGATCTGTTTGAATTTCTTTAGGTTTGTTATGCTTAAATAAGTTTTTGAATGCATTTGCAACAGTCATTCCTTTTTTATTTTTTAGTGGAATTAAGTTCACTCGTTTAGACAGTACATCGATTGTACCTAATAAAAATCTTATACCGTCGTTATATGTTGCCAAATTCGATAAGTCTAATAAGTCAGCATGCCATAATTAATCCTTTTCAAAAGTAATTATACGATTTCTAGGAAAAGGCTTTATTAGAGGTTTGAATATCGTGTAAGTATCCTGAGTTTGTAACTAATTTCTCGTTTCTTTTAACGTGAGTAGAAGTCGATGTCTTTTTACCTCCGAATACGAACGATGAACACCACCGAAACAATTTCGGATTACAATACACGTCTTGCAAATTTTTTCTAGATTAGAAGAAATCACTTTACCATTCTTCATGACGTATTTTTCGAATCTGACTCATTTTTCACCTTTGCTTGTGATGCGGACTCTGCTTTGGTTTGATCTGTCCCCTCTGGTAATAATGGCTTCTTAAATTCAAGCGACTCTCTCAGACGTTTAGCTCGCCTCGGTTTGCCTAAAATACTTAAGAGTGCATCCCATCCTGGTTGAGTACGTACTTTCTGTTTTGTTACACGAGATTCAGTAAAAATAACCTTCTAAAAGTTTTCCAATATTAGAGCCAGGAATTGTTTCTCCATGATGGACTGGTGGTCCAAATTGGTCCCAATTTACTTTATTTGATACTATCACGTTTTTAATTTTGTCATGGTATTTTACAGGAATTGTATCAAATAACTGTGCGATCAGTTGCCTATCCCATTTCATTTCAGTAAATTCACTCTCTGGTGAACTAAAAATGGATTTGATATCCTTTACTTTTTCAGGTGAAGGAAAACTTTGATTATAACTAGTAAGAGATGGTTCTGATGAATATTCTTGCACTGCTCTCACAGTAAACGGCTCAGTGACAAATTTATTTCTATATTGTATATATCGTAATAATGTCTGATTATATAGCTTCACTTTTTCCTCGTCATTTAAATCCACTCTCTGTAACACAGTAGATATTTCATGATCCAATTGAGATAAGGGATTCATCCAATGAGCAGACGATAATGGAAAGACAGGAACTGAAGTCATAGTGGAAGGTATATTTTGTTGAACGTTTTCCGCTTTCGTACTATGATTAGGAGGTGGATTCAAGACAAGGTACATTTTCGTATACATGAATAAATCTTGTTTTAACTTTGTAAATAGACCACTGAGAATCCCACCTACTAATGGAGCGAGAAGTGTAGCTAAAAAGCCTCCAGATTGTTTAGATATTAGCTTCATTTTCTGCTTTTGAGAGATTTTACACGTTGCTAACGTCTTTAATATCTTTTAGTTTTCTCAATTTTCTTTTTTGTTCAGCAGACAGTGGCATACACCCCTTAAAATGTTAAGCACTCAAAGATTAATTATATGCCAAAGCTCAAGGTTTGAAAGCAAGCTCGCTTTCACTCTAGGCATTAAAGTTTTTGATACTAGCAACTTCAGCACGGGTATATGTTCTTTAACTCGCATCAAGGGAGACATTTCAGCTCTTACATAAACTATACTATTATTACTTAATACATCGCTTCAAAAGCATAAATAATCTGGTAGTTGTGGCCGGAGGTCGATAAGCAAATGCGAATATGGTTTTTTAGTGATTCTTTAAATATTTTACTTACCAAATTTCATGGTAAAGCCATTTGGGTCCCTAAGTGCATAATTTGTGATAAATGTCTACATGTTTTGAAAAGAATTATCATATGACAATTGAGACTTACTGTACGTAATTTATTTAAAAAAAGATTTTGTGAAAGCAAGATGATTGAAATTCGTCTCTGGTGAGAACCTCTAGTAAATATGGTATTCAAGTCTGATTCTGATATTTCATGAACCAAATCGTCGATAATTAGTAGAGTATCTGGTCTGATTTGAAAAACCAAATCCGTGGAAAAAGGAAATTGGTACTGGTGAATTGACAAGCATTCTTGCATAACTATCTTGGTTCTCCACATAACTAACAATAACATTATTCCGAATCAGAAATATTTCGTGGATTTTATTAATCATTTGCTCTACAAAAAAGGTTTTACCCGAATTAGTTCTACCAGCGACCAAAATATTTAACGGATGCGACCATCTTAGATCCATTAAGCCTTCACGAGTGAAAAAAAGTGACGGAAATTTTGTTAAGTTCGCATATATATATTTTCGATCTAAAACTACAAATTAATACATGTTAATCTTAAATATTTTCATTAAACACTTAACCTATGGAAATCGATTTGAATGAATTAATAAAAACGGATCGAATGGAGAAACACTTAGACCACTACGATTTTTTATCCAATATGGACAATAATGTTCAAAAAGAATTAACATAATATCTTCTTTCGAAAAAAAATTATACAAATTTTCATTTTCTGAAATTAATAAAAATCAAACAAGTTCTTCTTGACAGTTATGTTTTTAACAGAATAATCCATACTGAATTATATTGCAACAGTTCCTCAGAAATACATTTTAGTACATCATTAGACTGAACTTTTTTTTCCAATGTTTTAATATAAATGAACACTATTTTCAATAATTGCGATCCAATAACTTTTACTTGGCAAAATCTTTTTTTTTTAAATTCTTGCAAGTGAATTCTTATATAAAATGGATGGTGGCAACATATGACGAACTTAAAGCATGCATGTGTAGACATGTTTTGAGTTTATGAAACAATACAAGTGAACAATAAGAATTTTTTTTATATTTTTCATCAAAAGTTTTTTGTTTTTTTTAAAGGTTTACTATTTGCCTGAAGAAGTCTAGCTACACAGGTTCCCCTCGCGGTGAATTGTGACCACACGGAAAAAACTTTAAATAAAAAAGATATACGAATAACATACATATAAATAAATAGATAGATATCTAAATAGATTTATATATAAAAAACTATACATTACTTACCAAAACTGTTTTTTTAAACTAAAGTTTCGACTAACTCGCATCTATGTGATCTTCTTACTCGCTTAGATGTCAACTAAATTAGAAGATGCATTTAACCACATTTTAAATCATCTTCACATAAAGTGAGTCATAAACTAATACAAATTATGCAAACGAAAAAGAATATTAAGGATTTATTTCGTAAGAAAAAGATTAAGAAAACAGAATAATGATGGAAGAGGTTCTACCAGTGACCAATTATACCTATATTATATAACATTTTTCTTTGTGCGAAAAAAAAGTTCAATCTCTGACTCATAAACGAAGTTCAACAGACTACACATATATTATGTAACTTTAAAAAAACAAAACCACAGTTTTTTTAAATCTATTTCTTAAGATTGACAAACTGAAAGAAAACGTTGAAAAATTATATAACAAAATAAAGTTTTGACCCAATAAAAATACGAGCACATGTTCAAATAGGGATGCCAACCTACATTATTATATAATTTTTAGCATAAACTTAAAATTTGAAAAATTAGGAAGTACATTTTTTATAAAACAGTTGTTTAAAAGAAAGGAATGTTAAAAAGTACGTATGTAACTAAAAAATTATACATCTGGTAAGAAATGGAAAAAAACAATGACTCAAGTACTCATTTTGGGAAGTTTTTTTTTACCAAAAATTTTTGAATAGATATATACACGTATACTTTCTTAGATTGAAAGAAATCATAATTTCTTTACAAATAATACTAAAAAAAATAGTCACTATCGTACCCACATTACGAACTATTTTCTGAAAATTGAAAAAAATTTTTAAAAAGAATTTATTAGATTTTATATTAAAATAGGGTATTTACTCAATATATATAAGAAAAAGACAAAAAAATTGTATAAACAGCTCAACAAAAAGAAAGGTTACATAACATGTTTGCAACTTAATAATTATATAACCAGTAAGAAACGGGGGGGGGGGGGACTAAAAAAAATGAAAGAAAATGGTATAAATAAAGCCGAATAAAACGTACCGGATTCACTTCAGAAGAAGTTCCTACAAAATAAATTTCACAAAACAAACACATCTTATGCAGAAGAAAGAAAAAATGCATCTCAAGCTGTCACTTTGGTAAGTTTTTTCCACTAGTTCTTGAAGATGCGTATTCTGTTTTTTGTTTGAAAGTAATATTAATTTAAAAAAAAAATCCTAAAATTTAGACTCCACCTAATTTGCACAGAAAATCAAGCGGAAGATTTGGATTGTTGTGACATTATTAAGCACCAATCACTACATTCATATATGCATATATGCAAAGAACAAAAGAGGTGGCTTATATCCCACACGGAAAGGAATTGACATGGGCCGACAAGTTTGGGAGATCTTCATCGAACAAGTGCAGCTCTACATAACAAAAATAGAAAAAGGTGAAAAACTTGAAAAAGTCGAGACGGAAGACTATTCATAAAAAACAAAAGAATCGTACGTCAAGCCACTTGCAAAACATATACCAGATTAGAAATTCAGAGAAACCACCAAAAAATATTACTAAAACTAGACGAATTAAAAAACGTACTAAGAAAAGCAGAAGAAATAAAATCTCATTTAAAAAAATTATTGCCAGAAAGTGATTTGAGCGAAGATGATGAGAGTGAATCACAGACGGATGAAGAAGAACAATTCGTTTCGACTGCTGTAGAAATGTAAATTGTATTTTAAAAAAATATATTAACATAAAATGAATTTATAACCTAATGAAATCCTTTTCAAATAACTAACAAATATACTAACAAGAAAACATTTTTTTCCCCACAAGAAATTGAAGACACAAGTACTATTAATTTTTTAAAAATTCCTAAAATTTAGACTCTACCTAATTCGAAATTCGTGCAGAAAAAAAGCGGAACATTTGGTTTGTTGTGACATTGTAAAACGACAATCACTACATTCATATATGCAGATATGCAAAAAAAGAAGAGGTGGCTTGTGTCCCACACGGAAAGGAATTGCCATGGGCACAAAAGTTTGGGAGAACTTTATCAAACAAGCACAGCTCTACATAACAAATATAGAAAAAGGCAAAAAACTCGAAAAAGTCGAATCAGAAGACTTTAGTATAAAAAAAAAAGAATCGTACATCAAGCAACTTGCAACCAACTAAAAACATACACCAGATTTGAAATTCAGAGAAACCAGCAAAATATATTACTAAAACTAGACGAATTAAAAAAGCAGAAGAGATAAAATCTCATTTTGAAAATTTATCATCGGAAAGTGATTTGAGGGATGAAGAACAATTCGTAACGGCTGCTGTAGAAGTATAAATTGTGTTGAAAGAAAATGTATTTTATACCTAAAAATAATCTTAGCAAAAAACTAACAAATATACTAACAATAAAACTGAAATTATAAAACTTAAAAACATGTATTACTTTAAAAAAATGTATACCCTATAAGAATAAATGAATTTTTGGACCTCATATTTGTAGATTGATTATATAACCTACGAATTTAATGGAATTTTAAGCCTTTCTTTAAAAAAAAAACCTTTACAATCACTTAAAAATATTTATCCAAACTCAATTTACATATTGTTTACATTATGGAAATTTCAACTTTAAAAAGAAAGGCACTTTTTTAAACTTATAAAAAAAATCATCTCGAATGCATCAAAGTAGAAACGATTCGAATGCAACTATGACTCACACAATGTTTATAAGAAACTCTGCTTTGATGTACGAAGTAGACCATTCAGCACATAAAAAATACGTAAATTAAACATATTTGATTTAAAAATTTCAGAAGGATACGAAGGAGGAGAAAATGAGCTGACAAGATTTCAGTGATATTTTTCCAATTGATCACTTTTTTCCCCATTGTCGCTATGATATTCTTATTAAACAATTTTGCATCTTCTCTGTCAGTGCAAAGTGCAGAAAGGGTTTAAGAATGAACAAAGTTACAATTTGTAAACAGGAGAGCATAGGTAAATACATTCAGACATGTGTATGGTTATCAAATGTAACCAAGTTCGAATGGCTTTCCTCGTTCTGCTTTTTTTTGTTTTTTTTTTAATTTTTAAGAAATATCAAACTAAAGAAACAAAGATAAAAGACCAAACAATAGACTTTTTCATGAAATTTCACTTATTTTTTAGTAAACTTCAATAAAATCTACTATATCAAATGGAAAAAGCATTGTCAATTGCATAAAAAGAAATAGAAAACCCCTCAGAGCTATGTACGATATAGAAAAACAGAAAAAAGATTTTTTATTTTGAAAAAAACAACTGACAAAGGACCTTTTTTTTGCTTTAAAAATAAAATCATCATCGTCAGATCAAATTAAGATTCGAATCGTATGCACTTATGACTCATGTAATGTTTAGAAGAAACAATTCTATGCGTTGGTGTACGATGAAGACCAATCAACACATGAGAAAAACGAAAACATACGAATTTGAATTTAAAATTTCAGAATAAAAACGTAAGGTGAGGAAATGAGCTGACATAATTTTAGTGCTATTTTCAAATTGATTCAATTTTTATCCCATTGTCTAAATGAGAAACTTATTAAATAATTGTTCACCCACCCTGTTAGTACAGAGTCCAGAAAGGGTTTAAGAATGAAAATAATTACAATTTGTAAACAGGCCGGCGTGGCAAACTACGTTCAAAGACAGGTTCACTAATCAAAAAGACCCGTGTTCAAACGTGTTTCCCGACTGGCTTTTTTATTTTTTTATTTTTAAGCGAATTTGGAGGAAAAAACAACATGAAGAAACAAAGAGAATAAACAAGACAATAGACTTTTGCATTTAATTTTAACTTAGATTTTATTACATATTATTGTAATCTACTACATCGTATGAAAAGACATTGTCAATCGCATGAAAGAATTGGAAAACCCGTACCGATGTGTGTATCACCATTAATGAAAGTCAGAAAGAAGAAGTTTGCATACACGCATTTGGGACTCCATCGGAGATGCTCACTCATAATGTCGTTGTCCTTTGCCAGTCACCGATAGAAACGTTGCAAAACCAATATGGACAAATATCATCAGTGCCTGTAAAGTTGAACCCAGCTTTTGCTAACAAACGTGGGTCTAAAAAATCTAACTTCCATTCCTTAACAGTACGTAATCTACGATTGAAACCCGCAAAAAAACGAGGGTGTTCAGGAATCCACAGAGGAATAACTTCGTTCATTTCTGGAGGAGAGAAAAAAAATGTTTACATATTTTTTTTTTACTTAAAACTAATTGAAATGTTTAAAAAAAAAAGAAATTTTTTTTTACTTTCAAACTTCTTCTTGCTTAGAATACAGCGTGCACGAACGAAAAGAGACTGGACGAACGAATGTCTGGATGCCATCACCAATACAATTCGTTTGATTTATTTATTTTGAAATAATTTTTATAAGAAACTTTAAACCATTTCATACGAAAAAAAAAAGACAACATCAAAAAAAAACGACGAACAGGTTTGAAAGTCGAAGCCTACGGGGAAAAAAATCATCACTTTTGAACATGAGGTGGTGAAAGGTTTCAACTTTCAGATGTAGGTTTCGATTTCTTGAGCGACGCCAGTGCCATCTATCGATGAGAAAGGAAAACAGAAAAACCAAACCAAACGACAGTGGTGGCATTGGGTGGCAAAAACGAGAACTGAATGAGAAAAATGATGCGAAACGCGTCACGCATCACGTGACCGGATGGGGGGGGGGGTGACGTCAAGGGTCACGAAACTGTATGTGACGACTCAAAATGCGGATGTGATGTCCCAAAATGATGATCACGTGACCTGATCGCACCAATCAGAGGCCAGATGGCCAAGTGGGCCAATAGGACGCCATCTTGGAGCCAAAAAGTGTGGGAGGGAGGTTAAAACATACACTACTTTCAACTCTATCCAGTATTTTGCCATACAGTATTTGAAAATCTAAAGATCTCTTTCTCTTCTTGGAAACAAACATTGCCTTGCATTTGGCAACATTCAATTTTAACCTCCATTTGCTAAACCCAATTTCATATTCCTATAGAGCATTCTGTAGTCGTGAGACAACCATGCCTGGTTGATGAGCACAGATCAGTATAGCAGCATTATCTTTGTAAAAATAAAGCTTACTTTTCGGAGGATTCGGAAAGTATCGCATAAAGTAATTGAACAATACTGGTTTAAGGACAGAGCCCTGTGGGTCACTAGCTCTTACTTCATACATAAGAGACTATTTCCAACTCTGGAAGAAGCAGTTGGAGAGAAACAAGTGTATGAGAGCAATTATATTAAAGGAATCCATCCATTATCATTATAAAAATACGACCTTTGGTCGAAGGCTTTGTGGACGTCCAGAAAGACAATCACAGTACATGGAGAGATTAAGGGGCTCATTGATATCCACTGTGATCCTTCAAGTTTGGAGCTGGTGGGAATGATTTGAGCACAAGCCAAATTGTTCATCGCGGATAAAATCGTTGTCATTACAGTACTCAATGAATCTCTTGAGAATTGTTTTTTTCAGGATTTTGGAGATTGTAGGATCGGCCAAGTTGAACATAGATGATTTGAATCTATCAGTCATGAATAGTTTGCAGCTAGTGGATAAATTGAAGGAAGTCCAACTATCGGAAAGCTGCATATTAGTTTCTTTTGACGTTACTGCATTGTTTCCATATCTCCCCATGCAAGAAACTTTAGTGTTTCTCAAAAAATTACTAGCGGAGAACAAGATTGGACGAGACCAACCCACAGACATCATTACCCTATGCAAACTATGCATAAGCAATAACTTTTTCCAGTTTAATGGGGGATTCTTTCACACGTCCTCAGGAACCACTATGGGGAGTTGTCTGAGCCGCATACTAGCAGAGATTTTCATGAGAAAGTTCGAAGCTAGTCTCGCTTCCTCTAGTAAATACTTCCTGAAAGTCTGGTATTGATATCTTGATGATGTGCTTGCGATCATTAATACCAGTGAGATGGATGTCCAGTCCTTCCTAGGACGCATCAACAGTTTTTACAAGACAATACAGTTCAGAGTGGAAATACAAGTAAGTATTTGGACAATCAACAATCGAACAGTGAAGTGTACATCTCTTCGGCTGGGACAAAAGCAGTGCTTTCACGAAGCTCACCCTACCAGAATAAATCCCATAATAAATAAACTAAAATAGGCAAGAAGCCTGAATAACCCAAGAGGTCTTCCACAATATGAAAAAATTATAAGATTGACTATTGTCAGAAGATTGGGAGAGGGGCCGGGGGGGGGGGGGTATCACATCTTCCAATAATCCAGAAAGGAAAAGTTGCCACTTAATTTCCATACTTTCTATACTTTTTATGCCACTTAATTTCCATCAGGTTTTTTAGTATTTCAGTTCACATCTGAGTGGACGTAATGATTTTTTACTGTCATTCTTCCATGCTGGGCAATGGTCCTCAGTATAACATTCTGGAATGAGTGGACTTCACTCCATCTGCCTTTACATATGGTTGCCCATGCAGGCATGCCATAGAGGAGGATGGTGCGAATCATCGTCTTGTGCAGTAGCAGCTTATTCTCGATGCTGAGGGCACTATTCCAATCCAGGGGAGCTATGAGGCCGTACTTAGCCTTTTTTGCTTTGTTCAGAACGTAAATCACGTGACAGTTCCAGGAGAGACTTGAGTGGATAATAACGCCACAGTACCTGTAATTTTTAACCCATTCGAGTTCCTTATAGAATAGGACTAGAGAATTCGGGGGACTTTTAAGCTTTTTGTTGAGGTACTTAGCTTTGCATTTTCCGACTTTAAGGTTCAGTTTCCAGCAATTAAACCAGTCTTCAAATTTCTTCAAGGCGTTCTGCAGATGAGAGGTAACATGAGGTAGCTGGTGCGCCCATGCCATGACGACAGTGTTCCAAAGTGACAGCAGACAAATCCTTTGCTGGTGCTGTGTCTAAGCTGGAGGAAAAAGCCCTCAACTTTAACGACCTATTGGGTATGTATAAGCAACCAGGACGTATCTTTCATCTCTTTTCTAATCTAGGCAAAAGTTACCCACAGTTGAGTGGGCTCCTTAAGACCAACTGATTTATACTATGGCAGCAGCACAACATTATTCGGTGAACTTCGGTGCATGATATGGAATGCTAGGAGGATTCCACGAAAGTGTATTGAGTTTCATAATTTTTTTATAAAGCAAGAAATCGACGTTGCTTTCCTCTGTGAAACGAACCTCAAACCAAGCCAAGATTTCAAGCTACCTGGCTACTGTGTGTACCAAAACGATCATATGGATTCAAACTCTTCAAGATGAGCTTCTGGGGGCGCTGCGATCATCATTAAGAAAAAAATTCAACACCAAGAATTAATCTCCAAGTCTTATGCAGGTATCAAATCGGCCTCCATCATTATCACTGACGTCTCTCTTGGGGAAGTGTAGTTGGTGGCACTCTACAATTCACCTACACATTCTCTTGACGTTAGCGATCTTGATGAACTCTTCAGTAGTGACACTTCAGGCATCCTGGCTGGTGACCTAAACGCCAAACACCCAAGCTCTACAAATATATTCTTAAGGACTATGGCTGCTGTCTCAACATTGCATACTGTATGGAGGACATCGACCAACATGTTGAAGACATCACGAAATGTATTAACAGTGCCATAGAAGCTAATAACTATCCATCAGAGAATAAACCTCCGCATCGAATCCAACTCACTCCTGGAATCCAATGCCTAATTGCTGAAAGAAACAGGCCATATAGAATATGTCAACGCTATCATGAACCCTGGCTCAAAACCAAGTACAACAGGCTAGTGCAAAGAGTCCAAGAACAGATAAAAGAGCTTCGCGATGCTAGGTGGAATGACAACTCAAAAGCTTGTCGGCTCGCGACATTTCCGTTTGGAATATGGTCAGAGCTTTACAGAAGAATAAGAATGATACGCTCTCTCCACTCCCTACACCACAAGGTGACTATGTGCAAACTGATCAGACAAGGCCCAAGTTTGCACATACACTAGAAATGGAATTCAGTACTGCTATTAACATTAATCCCGAGAGCCAAAACATGTTTCAGGTTGTGGAAGATGGATTGTCAAACTTTGATGAACTCCCGCGGCATTTAATGAAGAACAACATCGAGGGTGGAGAGATCGCCACCATCATAAATAAACTGAAAAAGAAGGTTCCAGAAAGAGAGAAGGTGAGCAATAATGCCCTTATGAGTCTCCTGAAGAACTTTATTGATTATCACACCAGTATTATTAGCGACTGCTGGGAATTTTCTTACTTTCCTGCATCTTTGAAAATCTATTGTGTTGAGTATTCCCAAGCAGGGACATAATCCAGCAATTCCCTCGAGCTACAGACCAATTAGTCTACTCCTCTTGATGTCTAAAGTTTTGGAGAAAAGGATCCTCGTCAGATTCCAAGACCACTGTCTCGCCAATGATCTACTTCGGAAAGGAAAGTTTGGCTTTCGTGCCAGATGCAAATATAGAGGCTCGTAGAAGACATGAGCACCCCCTGAACCTTTCCAGGTATTGAAGATTGGTATTTCTCGATGTCAGTAAAGCTTTTGACCAAGTATGGCATGGGGGCCTTGTCTACAAGATAAGAGACAGCTTTCCTCCCAACTTGATTTTGATTGTGAAATCCTTTCTCACCGACTGGTCCTACCAAGCTAAAGTTGGTGAAAATATATTTTTGCCCTGTGGTGTAAAGACCAGTGTCCCTCCAGGTTCTGTCCATGGGCCCATGCCATTTAAATATTTTGTGCAAAAATTTTAATCTATATTTCTATGCAGACGATACTGCCATTATGACATGGGTACACAAGCCAGCTCATGTTATCACTCGCCTGCAGCACGCCTTGAAGATGTTCGAAGATATTATCGCTGGAAATTTCAAGGTTATATACTTCAACAGAAACTTTTAGAATCCCCCAGAGTCTCTTGTTCTATTCAATAAGAAACTGGACCGGGTAGACAACTACAAATATCTTGGAGTTATCATCGACTCAAGACTCTCGTGGAATCATCACGTGACCTATGCTCTCAGGTACACACTCATAATTCTCCTGGGTCGCAACAACACCCACAGCATCGAAAACAAGTTATGTCTGTACAAGTTACTTCAGACCATACTCTATGGCATACCTGCGTGTGCGACTATCTGTAGAAGCAGATGGAGTGAACTACAGTGGTTCCAGAATGTTACCCTGAGGAACACTGCCCAGCTTGGCAGAAGAACTGTGAAAAACCAATCCAACCATTCAGATTTAAAAATGTTCCAAATCTTAAAGTTTATACAGGAACTCCATTTGATTATAGTGCAGAAGATAAAGATTCACGACAATGACCTAGTGGCTGGTATATTGAAGAACTCAACGGATATGAAGTGCCATATGAATTATCGATAACCGATGCACATTCTTGACATCAACTTTGAAGACATCAGCAACGTTTCTTTCCTGGACTACTGGAAGATATGTTATTCTTCTTTCTCGCTGTATTTTTATTCCGTTAGTATTTTCTTTCTGACAATCGTCAATCTTATTTTCTTTTACGTATAATATGGAAGACTTCTTGGGTTGGTTAGGCTTCTTCACTACCTCAATGTATTTCATTTGGAATTTATTTTGGTTTAATGAGCTTTGTGAAAGCCCTGCTTTAGTGCCATCTGAGGAATTGTACATTTCACTGTTCGATTGTCGATTGTCCAACTACTTATTGGCATTGAATGATGAACTCAAGGAGTTCGAAATACGTATATGCGAAATGAAATTATAATTGTGGACAAGAGGTGTTCTCCCAGGTCATTCTGCACATTTTGTTGATTAGAATACAAAAGTTGCAGGTTTGTTTTACGTTTCGTTGGTTTATATTTAAGAATTCACCAAGCAAAACACATGTTTCGCCATATTTGGTTAATGGGTGCTAACCGCATTTCTATTTCAGAGTATATAAGGTCAAGCTTTGTTTTCAAATGTCTCCATTTTCAATAATGAGTCTTGGTAATGATCAGTGTTGGCTTTGTCACTAGATTTATTGACTTTTTTTTTCAAAAGTGACTTTTCCATGATTACTATTTTATAAACAGTTTTTCTAAAATAGCTATAAATAATATTTCTTGTGTTTTTTTAATCGCGGTGAAATTATCTACAAATGGTGAATGGTATAAAAATCGATAAAACCAAGGAAAATCAGAGCACATATGATGTCATATCAATGTTTTTGCTCTTATATTTTTTTTCATAAAAGAAGTCCGTTGACCTTTGTTCAGGTCAAATTGGAAACCAATCAGATGCAAGTACTGTTCATTCATTACTTTCTCCTGACGTTAGAGAGAGCTAATACTTAATGTTTTAATGCTAATTGTAATTGTTTGTCAACTTCTACATCGTGATATTTTTAAATAAGCAAATTAGAAAGTTTACAAATATTTAATCTATGTAAGGGAAATTTTATTGAAATGCGTGTAGCTCTGAAGCGCGAGAGCGTGGAGCAATGAACGAAATAACTAAGCAATAAGCAGCCAATTCTGATTGGTTCAATTCGTTGATCTTCTTTTATGAAAAAATAATATATGTCATTATTGTAACGGATACAGTAGCCAATCTGGTTTCGAGTGGTCTCCCATTGGTGCTACACTTCTAGGCTGGGGTCAAAACTGGCTAGATAAGCTGGTTTATCTAGCTGCCTTTGATCTGGGGTATATATTAAAAGAAAAGAGATCATTTTTCTTATATTCTTGTGTAAAATCCAAGTTGAGAAGCAAGCTGAATACGGTCTATCTAGACTATAAGGTACTCTCTTAGAAGACAAGGTATTCATTGATAAAGTTTCATACCCACAAAAAATGAAAAGAAAATGCTATCAAGAAATATATAATCACATCAGAGAAAAGGTTGAAGATGATAATGCAGATCAAAGTGAGATGTATTTAAACACTTGATTAATTATGCACTTGTTTAAAAAGACGTGCTTTGTTAATGAAAACTTTTAGGGAAATGTTTGCTTCCACCCATTATTTTTATAATGTTTGTTTAAACAAAACAATTTCATTTGATTGTTATTTTAATGTCTATTTCTGTGTGTTCTATGTTGTGCCTATAATTGCAAAAAAATAGTAAGAAAGATACTAATGAAGCATATTAATATCTTCAATAAAATAGTTTAAAACATTGTATTTAGTGACTTTCGAGTGCAATCAGGGTGCAAGCAGCCGAAATGATGACTGACAAGTGACAAATTGCACAACCGTACAATAAGAGAGTCTCTGGGTGATGAGTTAATATTTTCATGCATTGAGACGGTCTCGGCTGGTAAGACCACATATTACGGATGCTGCAAGTTGGTATTCCTAGGCAGTTGCGATTTTCTAAGCCAGTGCGCAAGAGACCAATGAGTCGTTCTAGAACCAGTTGGCTACGCTACATGGAGAATCTTGGTTCAAGTCGCTTGGGTATTATCATTGAGGACATATGCCTGATGTCGGAAGATGGGGGTGCTTCAGATCCTCCATAGGGCTGCTGCCCTCACAACCCTAGTGGATAAGTATATAAGAAAGTACATAAGTAAGTACGCACATTTCACAAATGCTTGAAAATGGGAAACGTTTTGTCTTTTAGCAAACTAACAAATCAATCTAACTAACAACAAATATGCATGTTTTTACATGTGCTTTTATAAAAACCTTTTTCCTGCTGTTAAATTTAGAACAGATGCTTGACATTACATTTACTGTTTTTTATCTAATCAATACAAATTCGAATGCGATCTCTATAAAATTCAAATAAAAAAATATGTTATATTGTTGGGTATATATATATGTTTTCTAAAATTCTTAATTTCTGACATGAACTTCTTGATATCACATGTTTTTACTTGCGAGTTGACCTCAGTTAACCTAAATTGTTTTGTTTTCAATATTAGGGTTTTTCTAAATGACACCCGAAATCCACCCATCACAGGAGGGGTGACAACCATACAGATTGAAGAGTAATGAAATAAAAGTGGAGGATCAATGGTTTTCTAAACTTAATCTTCTGCAACAATATACTGTTCTTCTGCATAAAGAAAGTCAACACTAAACATTTTTTAGTTTATTTATTTAATTAACAACAATGACTGAGTATTATCTTACCACAACCAAAAAACGTACAAGGGAATGAGAGAAAGCTTGACGTTCTGTAGACCCTAGCGCCGCCACAGACTGGTGGAAAAGTGGTATGCAGAGAAGCCTTCGCTCATGTCAAAGTGGGCAGCAAATTCAATGTTATACTTGCATTTATTGAATTTTTTTAGTTTTAAAATGCTAAATTAAATTAATGTTCATTTGTTTAGTGAAATGGTTTATTATATTGAAAGCATATTTGTTTAATTCCATAACATTATTTTATTTATAATGAAATCTTGTAATTTTTTTATTCTGCCAAAATATTTTATCAAGAAAACAAATGTTTCTTCCAATAAGACTTTTATTCACATACTCTTTAAAAGTGATTTAAAAGCAGATAAAATAAAAAATTAGACACTGTAAAATATGTTGAACGTAAGTTTTTTATATAAGAAAAAAATAAATCAATTGCATTAAATATGGTTATAAAGGTATTAACCATTGGAAAATTATAATTTGATAAACTTTAATTAAATGTCCTTACAGGCAATGCATTAATTTTTTTCAAGATTTTTTTTCACTAATAAGTTTGCACCCGATCCCGTTGTCGCTTTACCAGTTTCTCCTCCTGGGTAAAGGCATGCGCTGCCCCCGACCGTTTCCCCAAGCGCATAGCGAGTGCACTGGTGGGGCTTCTCGGAGGCATTGCTCCGAGATAACAGCCGGGAGACTGTCGACTATTTTTCGAACGAGAGCCTCTGCCTAACTCCCGAACGCGGGTGACTTTAACCTACGCCACACCCGATGCAGTATAAATTTTCTTATTTGTCAACATCATGAGATATGTTTGTTTGAATACTCTTCGTCTCACTTCTCAACCATGACCTTTCTGGTAAGGGTGACCCTAAGGTAGCCGTGCTACAACCAGCATAGCTCACAGAATCCCTGAAGCACCCAAACCCCTGACCCACGGTAAGGGGGCATCCACTCAATGGCAGACAGGAATTGTGATCCCTATCTTCAAAAAGGGAGATCAGAGAGATTGCAACAACTATCGAGGCATCTCTTTGCTCAGCATTCCTGGGAAAGTGTACGCGAAGTGTCTGGAGAAGAGAAGTCGGGAAATAGTCGACTCCAAACTGTCGGGGGAGCAGTGTGGTTTCCGACCTGGCCGAAGCACGACAGATCACATCTTTGCTCTAAGGCAAATCTTTGAGAAATCCAGGGAGTATGCAAAAGAGGTCTACGCTTGCTTTGTGGACCTCGAAAAAGCATATGACAGGGTTCCTCAGGAGAAGCTCTGGCAAGTGTTGCAAGAGTATGGAGTGGAGGGCAATTACTGGTTGCTATCATGTCTCTGTACGAAAGCTCTGAGATGTGTGTCCGGATAAATGGCATTAAGTCAAGACCGTTCACCGTGGGTGGACTGGATAGACAGGGGCAGCCGAGGCGATGAGCGTGTTTGTGTGGGCGACTGCCTGGTGGAGAGGTTGCTCTTTGCGGACGACCTTGTCCTGCTTGGGTCTTCTCGCACGAACCTTCAGCATGCACTAGACCGGTTTGCAGCCAAATGTGAAGAAGCTGGGATGAAGATCAGTGTGGCTAAAACTGAAGTTCTGGTTCTTTCAAGACAGCCTGCTCAGTGTGCTCTCCATGTTAGGGGAGCCTCATTGAGACAGGTGGAGAAGTTCAAGTATCTCGGGATTGCATTCACGAGTGATGGACGGCAGGAGAAAGAATTGGATGCTCGGATCGGTGCAGCAAGCTGTGTCAGACGTGAACTGTGGCGATCCGTGGTAACGTAACGAGAGCTGGGTAACAAAGCCAAGCTCTCCGTCTTCAAATCTATCTTTGTCCCCATTCTCACCTATGGTCATGAGGCTTGGGTAATGACCGAAAGAGTGCGATCGCGGGTACAAGCGGCCGAAATGAGATTCCTGAGAGGTGTGGCAGGTGTTACCCTACTAGATAGAGTGTACAGCAGCACAATAAGGGAATCTTTAGGTGTTGAGCCGCTACTTCTCCGCATTGAGAGATCTCAATTGCGCTGGTATGGCCACGTGATACGGATGCCGCAAACTAGTCTTCCTAGGCAGTTGTTATTTTCCAAGCCGGTGGGTAAGAGACCAAGGGGTCGGCCTAGAACCAGGTGGCTAGACTACATGGAGAATCTGGGTTCGAGTCGCTTGGATATTACCAGGGAGGACATGCGCCTGATGGCGGAAGATCGCGATCGCTGGAGATCCTCCATAGGGCTGCTGCCCCCGCGACCCTAACGGATAAGCGGGTTTGAAAAGTAAGTAAGTAATAAGTTTGCAACGTATGGAGCCGAATTTGTTTCAATGTCTAGATGTATTGGATCCGAATTAACTTGTGAGTCAAAGGAACACTATGTAACTTCTTCGAATTCCTTGGACGTTTCCTGCAACATTTCAGTTGGCAATAAAAGTTCATCATTAGCCTATCCTTTTCACAGTTTCCTACTAACCAGGATAAAATAACATTTGCGGCCGTAAATATTTTATTGTTTTACCCATCGCATTCGTTGTTTTCTTGCTTGGCCATGACCTCCTTTATTATTACAGACCTGTTTTACTGAATAATTTCCATTGTTGCTTTTTGCATTTCTTAATTTTGCCATGGCGCTGTTTAACCCAGAGACAAAAGAAAGAAAGAGACTGGCAGTACTCTATTCATTTCCCTGAGTGCTACTGGTGCCAGTGGAAGTGCAGCATTCGCCATGTTACGATTGGCAAAAACCTAAGGGGGGGGGGTTCTAGAAATTAAGGCATCGACTACTTAGGTCATTTTGCGCCTTTTACACAAGTTATATCTGTACGCAGCCCGGGACAACACAAATATCCATGCCTACGGCAGTATTCAATAACTTAAGGTGGCATATATTCTCAATGTAATTTCAGCTGTTTTTGTAGATGAATTCTGGAAGTATTAGTAAGCATAACCTGTTTTCTTATTTTTTTTAAAGAAACTTTATTGCATTAAATAACGATAACGTATACTTTTTTTTTAATAACTCCAAATAAATTAATCAATTATTGATCTAAGGAGTTTAAATGGTTAATTTAAATTTAAATGAGTTCAGTCTCCTTTTAATTGGGAAAAACGTAAAATTAATAAAAACAAAATTAATAATAAATAAAGTCACCAATCTTGAAAAACGATGAAGGAACTTGTGAGATAGAAGAAAACTCAAAGGATGTAGTCTATTGCAGATGTTGTTGATAGTAGAAATAAACCCAGTCTATTGAGGATGTAGATGAAGTCTTGTGAAGATAATGTTGATAGGGGAAAACGGTAATCTTGAAGGAAGTGCTGGTTTTGAAATACAGATGAAATTTTGAAGAGGGTGATCCAAATATTTGGGATAAAACGTTTTCGAGAATATTTCTCATCATCAGTTGGCTTAAATATTTTTGAATGGTGAAAACAGTTGAAATAAGAGTTTAACAATTGATATAAAGGTGATGAAGCCAAGTTGGTTGTAATTGTTGGTTATGATTGTTGGCTATTGTGTACTAGGGTGATTGTTGTTTAAAAGTAGTGTCCATTTATTGTTTATCTCTATTGATGGCTTGGCTAAATTTTTGTTATTTGTAACGATATTTATTGTTTCTTTAATTAATCTTTTTTATAATTTTCTTCTTTTCCAATGATTTTTGTGTTATTCTAATCTGGTGTGTGGTTTTCTTTGATACAATGATTTACTAAATGGTTGTTTTCATCTTTGTGGCGAAGTGCTCTTTCATGTTCTTTTAATCTTATTTCTAATTGTAGTTTAGTTTGACCTGTGTAGATATGTTCACAATTTTTACATGGTATTTGATAAATTATATTTCTAGTGTTCCATTTTTCTTTATTATTTTGACATATGTCTTTGAAATTGATATTTGTGCTATTATTTTGATTGATTGTTGTTTTTAGGTTGGTGGTGGTTATTAATGTTTTAGTAATGTTATTTGTTATTTTTGGTATGATTTTTATGTTTGGTATTTGTTCTAATATTTTTTTCTGTTTGTGGAAAATTTTATTATTGTATTGTATTGATTATCTGTTTTCTTGTTCTTGTTGAATTGGTATAGTTTTTATTGTATTGTTTGCAAACGCATCTATTAAAATTTTGTCCATTAAAGTTATTGGATATTTGTTTTTTATTAGGTTCAGTTTAAGTTTTTTTAAATTTGTAGGAATATATTTCGTGGATGTAAGATTTTTTATTCTTTGTAAATATTGTTTAATAGTGTTAATTTTTTGGTGTGTGGGTTGTTGTGATAAGTAATGTGGTATGTTGGTTTTTCATATATCTCAAAATCTAGATTATTTTCATTTTTTATAATGTTTATATCTAAAAATGTGATACCGTTCTTCTAATAGATGTATTAATTAGGGGAGGCCGTGGCCTGGTTGGCTTTCACTGAACACAACTTCTGTGAAGTTAAGCTACATCAGGCACGACTCGTCACTGGATGGGTGACCATCCGTGATAGCAGATCTTTACCCCCCCAGCTGCTGCGGCCATCATACAGCAGTCGTGAATCCAGGTCCATTCAGGGACCCAACTCGTCGGCCTCTGGCCATACAGGCCCTGGATGGACGTATTGGATCCAATTAATTAATAAAAAAAAAATAAAAAATATTTTTATTGGTTTGTTTGTTATGACTAGGATGTCATCTACATATCTCATCCATATTTTTATGTGTTTTTTGTGTGGTGATTTGTTTAGTAAATTGTGCTCCATGTTATTTAAATAGATGTTGGAAAGGATTGGTGATAATGGGCTACCCATGGGTAAGCCTTCAATTTGTGAATAAATTTTTTCATTAAATTTTAATTGATTGTTGGTGAAACATAGATTTATGGATTGTATGATTTTTAGTACTTTCATATAAGGTAATTTTGTTTTTAATTGATATTTTATGATGTTGAGAGTTGGTATGATTGGCATGTTAGCATACATAGCTGTTATATCTATAGTATAAATTTTGTCTTTATTTTCTAATTTTAGTTTTTCTAATGTTTGTTTGGCTAGTGTTGAGTTTTTTATTGTGTAATTAAAATCAAAAAATTTTTTTTAAATAATTATCTAGAAATTTTGCTAGTTTGTAAGTTGGTGATTTTTTGGTGGATGTTATGATTCTTATGGGATTTCCATCTTTGTTTATTTTTATTACTCCATAAATTGAATTTGGTGATGTTTCTCCTGGAAATATTTGTTTTTGTTGTTCTTCATTAATTATATTTTCTTTTTTTAATTCATTTCGTTTTTTAATTCATTAATTTTTTTAATAACATTTTTTTGGAATTGTATTGTTTGATCATTATTTTCTAATTTGAAAATTTTATTTTCTTTTATGAAATTTTCTATGCTAATAATGTAATCTTTTTTCTTTTGTATGACCATTATTTTACCCTTGTCTGCTTGAGAACGTCATGTGTACCCTTTTAATTTTTTTTTTTACGAGGAGGGGGCCACCGTAACCTCCTCGGAAGCTTAGAGAATTGCCATCGTAGGTGGCTCAAAGACGACAGAACGAACGAAAACGAGCAGCGACGAGAAATTAAGAAAAAAATAGGCTCCATTAAAATACTGATAGACATAACGCTCCGGACTAAAAGAATACTTATCAACTCGATCTTTAACCTCAAAGGCACGTAAAAAAAATTGAATCTGATTCTAACCCGAAACTAGGGAAAAAGTGAATGAAAGAGTAAGAGGTCCCCGAAACACTATCCTCATACGAGAAAAATGGCAAAAAGGGAAAAAAAAATTTTCCAATATGACAGGACTGAAATCGCACGTTATAGACTCCCCGACCTACAAAAAAAAAATTTTTTCATAAAGAAAAAATTTTTGTAAATTGTTGAGAAAAGGACGGAAATTTAAAAAAAAAATGAGCCCCAAAAAAGGAAGTTGAGGAGCTGTCACGGAACTTTGTGATCTCCAATGTAGGTTTTAACGTTTGGACACGATATTTTCCACTCTCGGGTATCCTGAGGTTTATCGACCCGCTTAAGACATAGAGTGTTTCGATCCCAGTATTTTACTACCTTGAAAGGACCTCCGTATAGGGGACTTAACGATTTCCATGGTCGGTCCGTTTCGGGTAAAAGTTGACTCCTAACCAATACCAAAGAACCTGCACTGAATTGTCGTCCAGGTGGGATGTTTTTTGATTTACGTTTTCTCTCGCGATTTAGAAAGGCACTTTTTAAATTGTTCTCACGCTGGAGAACGCTCGATTTTCCTCCGGTATCGTTCCAAAAATCTTCGCCTAACATTAATTGTTCTGGCGTAAAATTGGTGGTATCATGAGGCAACACGCGTAACGTAAATAAACATTTTGTCAGAAATTCATCCCATTCTTGTGTAGGGTCGTCCATTAAAGCCAATCTTAATTTATCTTTTATGGTCCTAACGAAACGTTCTGCAGGGTTAGTCTGTGGAGTGTATGGTACGCTATACAATGCCCTGATATTCATGCGTTTATAAAACGCCTGTATTACTTTGCCCGAGAAATATGTTGCATTATCTTGCAGAACCTTCTGGGGTTTTCCTAGCTTGTCCATAGCAGTTTGTAATAGCTCAATGGCCTCCTTCTCGGTCAATTTTCTTGTGGGTAATAATTCTACCCATCCCGAAAATGTATCGATAGCGACAATAAGGAAACGGTTGCCCTTTTTAGTTCTCGGAAGAGGAGCAGTGGCATCTAGAGCCCACAATTCATTGATGTTGGTCACTTGCCGTCGCCTGGCGTGTCTTGCTAATCTGTAATTCGAGGCTTTACCTCATTGACAATTATCGCATTGATTGACATACTGTATTACTTGTTGTTTGATGCCTGGCCACCGATACTTTTTTCTTAACAAGAAAAGCGTTTTTCTAATATCCGGGTGAACCAAAGGGTCACGGTTGTGCCAATATTCAATTAGGCTATGACGGTGGTTTTCTGGCACCTTCATTCGTACTTTTGCCATAACATTTCCTTTTTTTACATCCGCCATCTGGACACAAGTCTGACTGAGCCAACACCTAGATAGCGCCTCAGGGATGTGGTTTAACTTTCCCGTTTTGTGTTTTATATTAAAATTAAAGTTTTGCAATTTCAGTGCGCAGCGCGTGATCCGACTATTTTGATTTTTTAATTTATGTAACCAGGTCAGCGCCTGGGCATCACAGTATACGTCAAATTCTACCCCTTCTAAATAGGGCCTGAAGTGGTTTATGGTTGATATAACAGCCAAGCATTCCCATTCAAGGACAGTGTACCGGGTTTCGCACTCCATTAATGCCCGACTATAATAGCCGATGATCCGGAATGCCCCATCGATGCGTTGGGCTAGCATCCCCGCCACGGCCACCTTGCTAGCATCCTATGGATCTCAAAAGGTATAGAGAAGTCGGGCTGGCGTAAAATGGGAGGACTGGTCAACTTGCGTTTGATGTCATCGAAGGCTCATTGGCAGTCTTGATCCCAACGCCAAGGGTAGTTTTTATGGGTAAGCCGACGTAAGGGATGATTGATGTGGCTTAGACCGGGGATAAACTCTTTATACAATTGTACCATCCCGATATATCGTTTTACTTGGCGGGGGTTTTTGGGCACGAGGTACGTCACCATCGGCTGGATGTTTTTCTGGGTAGGTTTTAAACCCAACTGATCTACCTTATAACCTAAAAACTCTACTTCATTTACCGCGAATCGCGATTTAATGAAGTTCACCTTTAGGTTACAGGATCGCAGCCTATGTAACACTGTGTCCAGGACACGCAGGTGTGTTTCCAGATCGGAAGTTCCCACTATAATGTCATCCATATAGTGGAAACTTCAGGGTTCGATGGTGGAATCAAGAACCCGATCAATGATTGACTGGAACACCTGTGCTCCATTTTTGATTCCAAAGGGAACCACAGTGAAACAATAGGTGCCCATCCCGGGTACCATAAAAGAAGTTTTCTCTTGGGACTCCTGGTCAAGTGGAATTTGCCAATAAGCCGACTTAAGATCCAATACCGAGAAAACTCGTGCATGATGTGGTTTTCTTATGATCTGATCGATGGGTAGCGGATAATAGACCATCGGCTTAGTTAGTCGGTTCAACGGACGTGCGTCTAAAACAAACCTATACTCCTGACCTCCCTTTTTCTCGATTAAGAAATAGGGAAGTGACCAAGACGTTTCTACACGTCTGATTAACCCCTGTTGCTCCTTTTCTAAGATTGTCTGACGAAGGATAGGAATTTTCGCGTGGGATTGCGGATAAGGACGTATTTTCACTGGAGGATTATCTCCCGTGTCGATAGAATGGGTGTATCCTGGAAAACGATCAGTTATTTTGGCCATATCCTGTGCCATAGTTTCTATCAAAGAATTAATTTTCTGTTGTATACGCTCTTCATTTGCGTCTTCCGAATGAACGGGGATCAATGCCAGTGGCAGTTGTAAAGTTAATTTTGATTTTAATTTCCTCAAAGCGTCGATTCCCAGAAGCCCATTACAAGGGAGGTGAGGGGCGATCCAAAACAACAATTCGATTTTCCCACACCTATCTCCATTTATTTTTTCCACTAAAATCTTCCTTGTTTGGGTCAATTCCCCATTAGCTACGACGATACATCATGTGGGTTTTAACTCCCCAGGGTTGGTAGTTAAACGTTCAACCCATTTTTCGTGCAGTAAGGAAACGTTCGAGCCGGAGTCTACCACAAAAGGGTAGCGAACGCCTTCGATTTCAAGTTCTATTTGCCAGAAAGTGTTTAACAGGACGGACAGAACTTGGGTAATTTGGAAACTGGAATCACCAGTCTTCGAACATAGCGTCTGATTTTTGGCAGATGTTTCTTTTTCTAAAAGCACGACGCCTTCTAGTTCATCTTCGGAACGAACGTCACGAACATTCTCATTTTTCTGGATCGAAGATGAATTTTCAGATGGAGGTGTTTTCCATGCTGCCGGTTCCATATGAGAAACGTACAATTCATATTCTAACTTGTCGTCAGCTTTTTGCGCATCCGGTTCCTTTTCCATATCCGATAAATTTGGGATAGTGTTTTCAACGCTCAAAGCATCTTGCATTAATTCTAATGTACTTTTTGGATCGGTGTACGCCCAACGCTCCTGAAATTGTAATAAAGCATTTTTTTCCACTAATTCACGCAACTGTACCTCTGTCAAGGGCGAATCTAATTTACGATTCATTTCGAATGTACGGCACCAATAAACCCAAAAGGGTTCGGACTCTTGTTGCGGCAAGTTAAATAACTTCTTCATGTTGTCTGCCCACCAATCCGGGCGTCCCAGCATTTCTCTTGAAGTGGACTTCAATTCATTCCAGTTTTGAGTTTCAGTTTTGAGGGCGAACATCCACGGAGACATTTCGCGTGTCACCATGGCTGGCCACCATTGAAATAGAAATCTATCTCTTACTCCAAAAATTTTTGCAGTCTTTTCTAGTTCCCATATATACTCATAGATATCTTGTTCTAAACTAAATTTGTTTAGTCCCATTAGGTCTAAAGTTCTCAGCTGCATTATACCGTCTAAAAGCTGAGCGTTGGTACCTATCTGCTCCAACAACTCGGCCTCCATACGGTTTCTAGGGGATCAAGACAACTTTCCAGACCCTAGAGAAAAAAAAAGAAGCCACAAAATAAATTCAGCTCTGTAATCGGCAAAACAACTTAGATATATTAAAAAAAACGAATTGTTCATTTGGAAAAAAATGAACTGTAATGTGCCGGAAGGAAACTATTTCCGACACGTCCAGCCAAACTTGACAGGTAAGGTAAACGAGGTCGTAAAAAAAAAACTAGTCAAGTTGCGAATCAAGTTTTCTAAGATTTCCATAGTAAGATTGAAGACATTAAAATTAACGGCTAGTTTTAAACATTCCCTAATTTCCTCAACCTAATTCGCCTTTAATTTATTTTATTTTATTTTATTTTATTTTATTTTATTTTATTTTATTT
>JAHWFO010045083.1:1498911-1520621 GCA_023313115.1 Rhysida immarginata | reverse complement strand
TTTATTTTATTTTATTTTATTTTATTTTATTTTATTTTATTTTATTTTTTATTCTGATGATAATTAACGTTAAAGAAGAAGGTTCCAAGACTGAAATCCAAATGAACAATTCTCCCTTTATTGCTAACAAGTGAAGCAATGAGAAAAAAAGGTTACAAGAATGCAGGGGGAATAAAGCTGGCTTGAATTTAATGACGACCACAGTACGCTATGTCGTTTGGATAATCAACACGAGGTGCATGACTCAATGAGAAAAGGCGAGAACTGGAAATGACTTGATGACTTCTGGTTGTTTCATACAGCACTGATAGTCTGAGAAAGTCGTCAAAGAGTTCCAACGTCTGAGGAGTTTGGATAGAAGGCTGAAAAGAACAAAGCATTCATTTGGGAATAAAAAAGTTAAAAAAAAGGAAAATGTTTGAAACCCCCAAAAAAACTACAAGGTTAGAGAGCGTCCGGCCAAGAAGAACCAGAACCGTTGACGATTTATGACGAAAATCGGTTGATCGGAGTTGAGTCCTGTCTTAAACTTTGTTCCTTTTGTCCAGTAGAAACTAAGTTCGACCACATTGATTAAACCTATAGAGAGTAGGTAGGGCAAAGCCGGCCAGAAAGTTATTCGAGCAAGCTCCTAAATGAAGCTACTACAGAACGAGTTCAAATTGACAGGGAAAAAAAAAAAAAATTCATTTAAACAAATAGAGAATAATAAAAAAAAATAAAGAAAATCAATGACAACTCACCACAACACAGAACCATTGAGACGAAGGACGAGACAGAAAAAGGGCATGGAAAACGAAATGGGAATACTTACAAACCACCACGAGAAAAGAGTCGATAACTTAACGAAGAGGGAACACAGTCATCTGAAGGGGGACGGATAGTAATAAGTTAAGTAACAACCGGATAACGAAAAAATCTATCAGATACAAAAACATTGTATCTAATTACTAAAACAATGTGAATTAGACAAAAAGATAAATTTCAAAATTCCTCAAAAAAAAATATTTAAAATTTGCCTATTACCCTGTAATGAAAGTCTGAGTAAACCGGAATTGGTTATTTAAGTTTTATAAAGGTTATACTAACTTTCCTCTTATGTTTTTTATAAAAAAATTGAATCAACCGAGTTAATTGTTGGAAACTCGTTATTCTATAATAAGTCTGGCGAAGAGCACCTACAGAAATTTTTCATCTTAACGCTTCAGTTAACTATAAAGTTCCAACTACATGGAACTAAATTCATTTTTAGGCTTGTTACATGGGAGTTCCCTCTATTTGTCTATAAAGTAATATAAAACTAAGTAACCTGGCCAGGTTGTGTCAGGGCTAAAGAAAGACCCGAAAAAAAAAAACAAACAAAGATTAATGCGGAAAACCATGTTAACCATATTTCCTATTTTAAAACCAACGTTACGGAGAACATCATGTGTACCCTTTTAATTTTTTTTTTTACGAGGAGGGTGCCACCATAACCTCCTCGGAAGCTTAGAGAATTGCCATCATAGGTGGCTCAAAGACGACAGAACGAACGAAAACGAGCAGCAACGAGTAATTATTAAAAAAAAAAATAGGCTCCATTAAAATGCCGATAGACATAACACGCCAGACTAAAAGAATACTTATCAAGGCGATCTTTAACCTCAAAGGCACGTAAAAAAAATTAAATCTGATTCTAACTCGAAACTAGGGAAAAAGGGAATGAAAGAGTAAGAGGTCCCCGAAACACTATCCTCATACGAGAAAAATGGCAAAAAGGGAAAAAAAAAATTTCCAATATGATGGGACTGAAATGGCACGTTATAACTATAACGTGCCTTTTTTCGGCCACAAAGGTTGAAAGTCACTTTTGGTCCTTAATTTTTTAATATTTCAATGGCCCTGTAGAAGTTTCTAAGTGAATTTCAAATTCACCTTCTCGAGAGCTCCATTCTTAAGCCTGCTCACATTCAGCACATTTTGAGCCACTTAGTCGGTTCGTAGCGTTTTGCTCGAGTAGTTATCCAAAGGTCAGCGTATTCCCAATACTTACTATTTCTTCTTCGAATAATGGAAGTCTCACTTCTGCTTCATTTACTTTTAGGAGGTTACTGTGACCCCCTCCGGTTTGAAACGAATCAAAGGGTTCACCTAAAGCTTTCTGGTGCGTTTGTGTATAGATAATAGGTACTGCCCCGCTTTCTCCTAAAAGCAAATCTAGAATGCTAATGCATAATGTCTGGCCAGACAACCCTTCATATGAATATTTGTTTTGGAGTGGTTAGCTGCAATTGAAATGTAGGGTAGATGTACCAGTAATTGACAGTTTAAGACATTACTGTGAAACGAAATTGTGTACATAAATCAAATTGCATTTTGAAACTTTTCTAGTTATTCCATTAAATTGTAAATATAGTGCTGAATATGCCAATCTCTAAACAATTATTATATCTTTAAAAGCTATTAAGTTATTAAATTTTTTCCTAATTAATGCATGAATCACCAGTAGTTGACAGTTAATGCACCAGGAGTTGACAGGCAGTTTCACTAGTAATTGACGCTATTTTAATTACACGTTTTTATTATATATTTTTACAACAAAAATTGACAACATTGAAAAGTAGCTGATGAAAACAAGAATTTTTAAGAATATTTAAAGTACCATATTTAACATTAAGTAAAATTGTGCTTTTTATAACTTATGTTGTTCATGTAGATCATTTATCTTTTTTTCCTTTGAAATAATAAATAAAATCAGTCCACTCCCATGTAGAGTGCAAGGACCATAAAACATGAAGGTGATTTCCACTGTGCAAATAATCAGATCTTGGCCAACAAATTGTTATAGAAAAACTTGATTTTTGATGATTGTTTTCCTACTTGCAAAATTCATCCAGTTCATCCTAAGCTATTTCTTATCATAGTAAACAGAAAACTAGTAGTAGTCTTCTTCTTGGAAGAAAACTTGTCCTGGGGTATTTGTTGATCATCTCTCTGACAAGATTCAGGACCAACAAAAAGAATCGGCGAATACGGCCTAGAAGATTTATGTCAAAGTGGGTGAACTAGAAATTGACAGTCAGGTTCCTGTAATTGATACAGCTAGCCAATTACTGGAAATTAAGAAGTTACACATAAAAATCCATCATGTTTCCTTTATTATTATCCTACATTCTATATCACATTATTATATTTTTGGTCATTTTTTTAAACACAGAAATTATCAATTATTGACAGGTCATGTCAATTACTAGTGACACTACATATCTGGGTTTCTAGTAGTTGACGGTGGATTAATACAGTTAACATATTGGTCATCTGAAATTCTGTTACTACTAAAAGAATTGTCCACTGATCACACAAAAGGATTCACGTAAAATTAATAACAAATATTGCATGACATTCATGAAATAAATTCAAGTAATCAAACACGCGCATAGTGGTTCATTACAAGGTTTTTCAACTCGGTAAGGCATTGAACAATCAACATGTGTTTGTGGCCATAATTGGGAGCAAAGTTCCTAATTTTTTGCTGTTCTGGGTAGCCTAATACATTGTCTAATACGAGGTGGCAACACCAATCCCTTTTCTTGCCTTGTTACTTTATTACAAGCCTTTAAATCGTGAATTGTCAATTACCGGTGCACTGTCAATTACTGGTACATCAACCCTATGTAAAAGTGGAAATACAAAACACTTTTAATTTAATATATTCATTTTATGAAGCGGAAGCATTGGGTTCTTGCTTTCGGTCGGTTAGGAGTTAGGGCAAACCAAATGAGTTTTGAATTTGAACCAAATGAGTTACAATTAATTCCTCAATACTTCTAATTGTGATTTTAAGAGAAAAGTCATGAAAGTTAACAATCCGCCCTTTAAGAGTAGCTGTTGCTGTAAACTTAGGTATAATAAGAATTCCAATTTAGAAACTTTCTATTTCTTTTTTCAAACAGAATAATTTTTTAATGTTACCTAAATGGATTTTAGAAATAAAATATTTTTAACGGTTAAGATTTTAACTTCAACAATAATTCTCAATATAATGTCTTTTATAGGTCCGTTCTTAGGCAACAATGATTTTTTTTTGCAACCTTTCTTCTCTCGAGAATTTGTGCGTTTTAAAACAATCTTTTAGGGTTTTTTCTTTGCCTCGAGCATTCGGGTTGACGTAGTGCCTAGAGCGGGATTAGCTCGTGTTTTGGGTTTATTTTTAAAAAAAATGGAAAAATGATTTTTTTTGGAAGTGGCAGAATCTTTCCAGTGCTAGCCGGGTGTAGACGGGTTCGTCAAGTTTTCTGGTTTGTGAAGGAGGTATACAAGATATTATAACCTGCCATCTTCATTGGTTTCCCGGACTTAGCCAAAAAATGCAGTTGTGCTTTACCACAGAGATTTTCCGAAGGTCTATTGCGACTTTGTGGATGTTTGAATTCCGTCAAAGTTTTCTTGATAGTGCCGTTCATTGGTGATGTAGAATGAAGAGTCATTTCTTAGCTATATTTCTTCTGTTCGTTCAAGCTCAACTGGACAGGATGGTAATTGGAGTTTTCCACTAATCACGCAAGAACACAGCTCGGGTTCTCTTAGAATGTTGTCGTCCCTTCGAATAGTTCGTCAGAAAGCCTAATCATGCCCGAACTTAAACCTGAGTAAGATCATTACCTTTTATCTCTTAAGAAATCTGATTGCTTATTGAATAATGGCATTCTTCTGCGGACATGTTTTGTGAATCTTGAAGAACCTTTGATAAATTGCCCTCATTCTTCCGTACCTACTGTCTGCTCCCTATTCTTCGTTTTATATTATCGTATGAAATCATTCCACTTCACAGATTTTCTGTACACTCCTCTTGGTGACTGGATTCTTTTCTTACAATGGATGTTTCCTCACGCAAGAAGTAGCCTTAGTTTAGCCTGCTGTGCAATTTGACTTTAATTTAGCCGCACCATTTTTATTTTTTAATTTTTTTTTCTCTGTAATTAAATTAGCTTGTACTAGTTCATAAAGTTCTTACTTTACCTGCTTTTCCCTTCTAGGGAGTTTAATTTGCCTTTTCCTCACTTCTACCGAAAAGTTTTTTGTCTCTCCGTGCCGTTATACCTTCCTTTGTTGTTTTTTTTATATGTTGCCGTACCCCTGAAACGTTTTGAATCTCCTTCGTGTTCTGGGTGACGAGGTAAGCTTTAATAATTAAATAGAAGAAAATGTAAACTCTGCTTTCCTTAATTCTTTTTCTGTAACTATAAATTTTTTTGTGTTTGAATGTTTTGGTTTGATACATTATTTACTATTTAATTTTTTTTCCTTTACTTCCTGACTGCGGCTTTTTGGTTACTTACCTGTGCTTAGAGTCACGCTTCTGATTTCATCTTTTTGCTCAATCTTCACCCTGGACTCTGTGTTTCAAGTCGTCTAGACTTTAGTTCCCACACGTTGCGAACACCAACTTGGACCAAACTCTTCAACAATTTTGGCTCTAGTGATTTCCTACATTTTAAATTCATCTGTTACTTGAATTCTCAATTTTTTTTAATTTTTTTCCTTTATAGTTCCAAGCAGTTTTGCGATTTTTTTTCTTTAACCAGTTTTCACCGGTCGCTGTGTGGATGATTGAATAATTCCTCCAGCTCCTAGGACCCTTTGCTGGACTCTCTATCCTACTGTCCATTTTGTTATAGGCTGTATAACCTTTTCTCCTTTGCTCATTGTAAAAAAAGGATTTACTTAATTATTATTTTTAACTCTTTCCTTTATTTATTACTCCTGGTAATAAAAAGAAACAAATTTGCTTGGAGATCATGACTATTTGTCCAGCTCGTGTAACTTACTTACCTGTGATTAATAAAAGGGGAATCACGATGTAATTTTACAAGAATAACGAGTTTAACTATAACTTAAATTTGCTTCTACTCAATTTAATCATTAATTAGTTTCATCTTCATGACGGGTGTAACTAGGGAGGTCATATCTCTGTCCGTGTATCGCTCAGAGTAATACTTAGCACTAAGACTTGAGGATTCCGAACCGCGATTTCTGGATTAACTGTGGGTGTTACAAAAGGGGCACGCAACAATACATACATACACACACTTATGAAATTTGGCACACTTGTTAGAAGCCCACATAGACTAACATATATAATAATAATAATTTTATTAGCCCAAAATTGGAATACAGAAAAAAAGAATACATTCAAAAGAAAATTACAAATATCAAAAAGAAAAACAACACAAAACAAATTAAATAAAATTGTTTTTATAGAGATAAAATATGAGATTTAAGTTTCTTATTAAAATGCGAACAATATGTGGTGCAGGCTCGATCAGAACATTTGTAAATCTCACTTATAATTTCACATGGTAAATCATTCCAATATGGCACAAATTTTAACGGAAAACTAAGTTCTTCAAATTTAGAAATAGCAGTGGGCGAAACAAAGTTAAAACGTCTATAAAATTGGTAGAGACTTTACAACACAACAAAGGGAGAACAGAGTTTCCGACTAGTTTTGCCATTTATTCCCAGCGTTATCAAGGATACACACAACAGGACATAAGCCTTTATATACAGAAAATATGGTATAGAATGAGAACATGATTATATTATTTACTATTTGTTATTTCTTCATCCAATCATGTTCTCATTCTGTACCATATTTTCTGTATATAACGGCTTATGTCCTTTTGTGTGTATCCTTGATAAAGCCGGGAATAAATGGCGAAACTAGTCGGAAACTCTGTTCTCTCTTTGTTGTGTTGTAAAGTCTCTACAAATTTTATTAATAGAAACAGCACTATGGACCCCTTACTGAACGATTAAAACGTCTAGTACCACGAATGACAACACCATCATTAAAATAATGAGAAAGAAAATTAAAAGGATTATTATGATCACGAAGAGCAGCAGCAATCTCTCGAAGATGAAAAAACAAAATCAAGGAATCAAAATTCAAAATATCATTATTACTACAATTCATCGTAATCGACTGAAATCTAGAGATCTTAAGAGTAATTCGTAAAAGAACATTAAAAACTATTTTCAAGGGATGTGAATATTGCTTTTTAGTGCTACTCCTGATAACCACCCCATAATTAATAACAGAAATAACATGTGACTCAAAAATTATTTTCATTTCATTAAGAGACAGGATCTTCATCAACTTTTTAAAAAGTAGTTTTTTCTTATTCAATTTTTTGACCAAAATTGTCAATATGTTCTGAGAAATTAAGGTTCATATCCCATGTAATTCCAGGGAAACATACACAATTGCCAAAGAGATTCGATTGGTTGTAACCATAAAAATTAATTTTTTGAGTTTTACTTTCATAAAGATTCATTTCACGAGATAAATACCAGTTTTTGACAAGAGTAAGATCATGATCAACATAATTAGCAATGATCGTTTCATCATAGCAATCAAAATTTGCTAAAAAACATCTATCATCAATATAGGAAAGTAGTTTAAAATGAACATGTTTGAATGTTTAGGGAAGTAGAAAATATGAAAAGAAAAGATTACTAAACTTTGACCCCTGGATGACGCCCATACAACTATTTTTTGAAAGCCACTGATCATGCTTTTTCAATAAAAAGCGACGTTCAAAATAATAATTACGAATAAGATCCAAAGTAGGACCTTTAACACCAAAAGATTCTTAATCAGATAACAACTGATTACGTGACACAGAATCAAATGCTTTAGCCACGTCTGTATTCAACATGATACAAATTTTACCCTCTTTTTTAGCATTACAAAGAAATTTAAAAATTTCCATTAATAAAAAATGACCGCTTCGTCCTTTAGTGTGGCCCCATTGTTGTTTGGGCAATCTTAAACATAAATATTCATTCAGATCAGAGAATAAAGTATCATCAACAACCTTAGAAATAATATAAGTTTTTGCCACAGGGCGAAAATTACGATAATCATCACAGTCACCTTTTTTAAAGATTCGAGTAATATATGCATCCCTCCAAAGGGATGGATAAATCGCACTATCTATAACAATATTACAAAGAGTAGCAATACACTCGGCAATATAAGTCATAAGATTTTTTAAAACAATATAATCAAAAAGATTATCCGGGGTATTATTTTTAGACTTCAAACGGTTGAATGATAAGGTTAGATTAGCTTAGATTGAATGATATGAATATTGTGCAATTCCAACAATATTACATACATGCGCATCGAATTGATAACCTTTTTTTTGAAGTCTGTTAAAAATCCCACTTTAATGAAACTTTCACTATCGCGTAGCTATATCAGTCCATATCTTGAAAACTACACAACAGATTTTGATGAAACTTGGATTTTTTTCTAAGTTGAAAGATTTTTTTTAATCCATTAAAAAGAATTATTATAACTCGATTTCTAGTTTCTGAGAAATACGTGGACAAACATACATACACAGTGTCACGTGCAGAAATTAAAATGAATTTCCACACGTACAGCCAATCCCAGAAGGCAAGAGAAAACTATTCCCTCGTCAATAATGGCGTAAAGATTGTAAAAGAATTAATGGAGAAGGACGGGTGGTCGTCTACAGATAACTAGATAAAGCAAAACGCGAAAACCTAAGCTCAATTTTTAACCTTTAATAACCCCCAAATATATATCAATATACCACACCCGGACCCACCAAGCGTATTGAAAACTTCCACAATTGCCCAAATAAGCACGAAACATAAACTAAAACAATTGTTCTAAGCTTATGTTTCTAAAAAGAAAAAATATCAAAAGAAGGTCAAATTAAAATATTTTCTTTATTACTGACTTTTTTCTTATTACTTTTTTATATTTTATCAAAAAAAACAACAAAGAGGAGTGGCAAAAGCACGCAGGCCAAACGGACGCTAATAGACACAAAGTGCTGGCGTAGATTAACACAATGAAAGGAAGCTAGGAGACTCTTCCGGTAACGAATTTTCAGAGTCCAACAGCAACTTCGGATGAAGAAATGAATCTTTCTAGACGCTAGTAAGGAAGACATGATACATACCGGCCCACACTAAAATATTGTTGGGAAGAAAAAGTCAAGAGTAATAATTTAGTAAACAACAAATAGTTGGAAATGAAAAGGGTAAAAAAATTAAACACTAGGTTAAGATTAAATTTTTCAGAATCTTAATAAAGATCAAAAAAGAAACAAAAACAATTCAACAAATTGGTGCTTGAAATCGAGTCCAGATTTAGTGATGAATGGTTAACTTTTTGGCACAAATCGATGGCACAACTAACGAGCATTCAGAAGATGACATCTGTATTACGTTCTGGTAAAGGAGCTACACTGGTGGCAAATACGTTTTCATTGGAAATGACAAAAGTTCCAGAAAAAAGAAAAAACTAAAAGATTGATTACATGGATTAAAACGAAAAACGGGAAAAAATAAAAATGGTAAAGTTGGAAAAAAAAAAATTAAAAAAAGAATTAAAACAAACAGTTACAACTAAAGTAAATCAAGAGCTTACTAACACAACTCACCTAAGACGTTCGGACAATCAACATTCGACAACACAAGACAAACGCAAACTATGAAAACCAGGCATTGCTGGACCCATGAAAAAAATTGTCATCTAAACTAAGACAAACACTAAAGACGTGCACGGAACAAAGGAAATCATCCTCAAGCATAAAAGAAACAGGGAACATGATAAGCGGTGCAAGAAGAAACTCTGAAAAAAAATTAAATAAAATAATTAACAGATGTTTACAATAAAATAAAAATTCTCAAGTGAACAGTTGAAAACAAAAGCACTGAAGCTAAACACCACCACTCAGAAAGTCCACTTCTAAGACAATTTGATGATAAATGAAAAAACGTTCGAAAACACTGACATTAACCAAGATTTTTTCCATTCTTCCTTGTTTACATGATTAATCCTAATTTTGTCGGGGAGCATTGGATGCTAAAATCAATGTAAAACCTTCAAGATAGCATAAATTTGGAACTGATTCAATGTCGGCTAGCAACTCAGTGTACCAGAAATCCTACGAATGTCTCGAGGTAAATCACCCTCTCCATGATCGACATCGTAGGCAGCTTCAAGGCTACACAGCGAAAGCGACGAGCACATATAAATCCAAGGATCCAAGAAGAAGACTATGGAGAAAACGACCTAAGTAAGACGGGATGAATTAATCAAAGGGATGTAAGCATCGATTCCACCTGCTTCATCGGAGCTGGCAGTCCTGACAGAGCAATCCATTTGTCTGAATTCACCAGTCGAGGACTTCATGCAGGCCTATCAACAAGACTGCTCAGCAAAACATTGGCAGGGAATAGAAAAGAAAGCATAAAGTTCATTAACTTGGCAAGATCTTACAACCCATGGCAACACTGACTACCTCTCAAACCCTAACAGAAGCAGCCAGGTTGAACGTCGGAAGCAGACTCCTACAGAGGGTTGATTCAGATAAAATAAGATGACTTTGCAGTTCTGTTACAATGGTCTAATACCATGGCGCCACCATCGATTGTGTTCGATGTGAAAACCACGCTGTCGGACTATCGCCCGGCACCGTAATTTCCACTGAAGTAGGCTGAGTTTGAGGGACTCCATGGGAAGTTCGTTCCACACCTGCTGACACACTTTCCATATCCCATCAACGGTTCCTGGTCGGCGACTTCCGAGACGTCGTTTCAGGATACCAAAACCACAGAAATCCATTGGTGATGCGTCAGGAGATTTTACAGGCACATGAGAGAAGGGAATGACTCGTATACCCGTCTCCTGTTCCATCTTCTTGTAGTAAGCCACAGATGACTTGGCAGTGTGGCTTGATGCCTTGTCCATGTGGATCCAAACTTTTGACTGCTCACCAGGGTACAGACGTAGGATATCCTGCCGATATATGTGGTCCATTACATTACTCTGGAAGTAAGCTGCACCAATTTTACATTTTCCAGGAACTCGACGAATCGTGAGCAGTCCATGTGAGCAATATCCGGCAACCACCATGAAGCCCTTTGAAATCTTTTCCTTGCACCTTCGGACAAAATCGGACCTAGCCTTGCCCCCTCTTACGCGATAGCAAATTGCCCTGGGTTTGTTGGTGTCATCGAGGTATACCCACGCTTCATCCAAGGAGACAATCCAAGGATTATTTAGAAAGGGTTGTCTCGTCTATTATTGTCTCATTTGTGTTTGTTATTAGAGTTTTTAATTCGTGTTTAAATGGTCCGTAGGAACGCAGCAAATGTGTTTCCCACAACTGTATACAGATAATAATCATGAATACCTCTTGTAAGATTGACTGCTTTTGAACCTTCGCCAATAACAGGGTCCAAATCTGAAAGCTTAGCTTGTAAACCTAATGTGTAACACAAATCTTCACTAAATTTAATATACTGACCCTTCGCGCATTTGAAATGAAAACGTTTGCTAGGCATGAGATTGATATTGTAAAAAGCTTGTTCTTTCAGTGGAATCAATTTAATGAGCGACTCAACAACATCTGTACGACTATCATATTACCCCTCGGAAATTTTTAAGATGCCTTGTTCCGGATAATCAGATGGATCAAAAATAAAATATCTAATGAACCCATCTTCTCTATTATTTAAGGGCATACCCACAAGAGTTTTCAGTTTCTTGTTCAAAAACCTATCAGATTAAACCGATGTTAACTGCTGCTGGGAATTTAATTAAATGTTCTGAGGAGCCTTTAGACAGTAGAAAATCATTAATTATCTCTAGGTCCCTGGCCTTCTAAAACGGTCTTATAGAAAAACAATGGCTTAAACTCGTTTCGCAATTTCGAGCTCTTAAAATCAACAACGTTTTGGTACAGACTAACCTTCTTGGGGTATCTTAAAGCAACAGAAAAATCTGACACCTATTTAAATGGAGAATTGTAATATGATTTTCTTTATTTAATAATTATCTCTCATTGCTGAAGACGTTAAAAAAATATGTAAAAATTTAACCAATAAAAAAACGTAAACAATATGTGTACACCAGTTAAAACAAGTTTGTTAAAAAATTTGATGACTTTTCCCATTTTGTGAAATTTTATTATGATTTTCCCTCTTTGTAAATAGTATTTAAATGACTTACCTTGAAGATAAACTGTAAATAAATTGTAAATATTTTAAATGTTTGTTTTTTTTCACATTTTGAACAAACTCTAATTCAGTTTTCACATTTTAAAAGAATTTTTTCTTTTAAATTTAGAAAATTATAAAATAAATTTAATGTTTAAATACGATATAAAAATTCAATAACTTAAAAGAAAACATTTAAAGTAAAGAAATGTAATTATTAAAAACAATTTCGATAATAAATTCAAAAGAGGGAGGTGTACACACATTTTAAACACCTGTGGAAACCATCCCTTTGTTTATGTTCTGAGCTTCCTTGTGCAATTATCTCAGTTGAAAGCTTTTGTTGTTTGAGGCATGTTTATTGATGAGTGTAACGAAATGGTTAAAGAATTAGGAAGTTTATTTTTCTCTAGAAAAAAACCACCGCAAAATGTGAGGGTAAAAGTATACTGACATTGACACTAACAAGAAATTGCTTTACTTAATTTCACTCAATAGATTTCTTCAAAGTGCAAAATGAAACAAAAGTGTCTGTAAAATAGAGATTAGTTTAACTGTCAAAACCGATACAAATACCCGTTAATGTGAATTTAAAATTTTAAAAGTGTAATTTTATAAAAAATAATAATAATTCAAAATTTGTTTTTTTTAAAATTTAACAAACAAGTTGTTTTCGATGAAGTTTAAAGTTAACCAAGGCATTTTAAAATAAATTCACATTGCTGCACTGCTTTAAAAGGTTTGTAAATTAACGTTATTGTGGCAATCACATTAACTGAAAACTGCTAAACCACTCATAAGAAAAAATCTGAGTGGTGTTCATTTATTCATTCAATGGGAAGTCTGCGAATTTATTTAAAATAAAATGAAAAATTTCCTCTAATGGCATGATGTTTCAAGTATAATGTCCCACAGTGACCACATCCAAACATTCCATTGAACCCAACCTGTTTAGTAAATTTTAATTTTTAACTTGAAGTGTAAAAATTTAAAATTTATTATTCCTCTAAATCAGGTGAACACCTGCACGCGATTTCTCACTCTTCAAAAATCAACCCTGTTGGTTGGATTAACTTTCCCGAATACAACATTCCAAAAAGCCTCTACCACTTAGATAAATTTTGGAAAATTGTAAAAAAACAATAGAGGTGTTCCTCAAATTCACGTTAACATTAAATTGGTAAAACAACTTCTTTACTATAAAATAGCATTGGAAAAAATAAAAAAGAGCTTCCAATAACATTTACGCTGTTAATTATGCATGAATCCGAACAAAACGATCAATAATTTAAATATTATCTAGCATTAAGAATGGTTGATAATGATTCTTTGAAAATTTATAAAGAAGTACAAGATATTTTAAATAAATTATTACAAATGAAATTCTTATATAGAAAATGCTAACTCCTCTTGCTCCACGCCCATTTCCATTGTGGGGAGGACCTATAAATACTTCATTGTTTCCAATAAACGAGAAAACACTGATTGTTAAAATCCAAATAACGCAGACGACAAAAAATACAGATGTGGGTCAATACTTCTAAGACAAAACGCCTGCGCGCAGAAATGTCATACAATGTTTCATCCCTATATGATTAGTAATAATATTATTAACTATGTCTTTTTATGATGATGTAATAATATATGGACGATTCTGTGCACAAAATTAGTTACCACTGTGTCGGTAACCATTACATGACAGACATTCAAAAAAAATCAATGAGAAATAACATTATTTTGTGACATTTTTAATCTGCAGTATGCAGACATGAGATAAAACGTTCCTCTTATCAGTCACAAATGTGACGGTAATAAGCCATCAACCTTACCGTTGCTTACTGTATAAAGTAGTAACATAGTAACTGTATGATAATCCGCTCTTTATTTCAATAAGCTTCAGATGGTCTCACACCAATCTACCATTTTCCGTATCGTTATCCCGTATAGTGATTTCTGTAATAAAAAGTCCGTTGTGCCATAAAAGATTTTCCCAATCTCTTTTAAAAATCTTCATTGTAATGACTCTCCAACTTCTTATAGGCTACCATTTTCATTTCTCCTGGGCACACATTTAAACGAGGTGCTCAGTGAAGATATTTGTCAAATTCAATATTTATTTACAATAATTATAAATGTAAAATAAGAACTCAGATAATGGATTCAATGCAATAACTGTGATTAATGCTAAGTTGTGTTGGTACAATAAAATATCTTAATAATATGACTATCTGAAATGATGCATGAGCTCTGACACACAACATACACTAATGCCATGCTAACGTCATATAACCACGCAATAAATTAATCTGATAATTAGTTGAACATAGGTATTACTAAATACTGTCTTTATCTTTCATCTAGAGTTATTAATAGAGTTAATAGAGTTAATAGAGTTTGTTCATATTTTTGAGAGAAACGCTGTCTTATTATAAAACATATAACGTAAATGAATTGAGTCTTCAAAATCAATATAAACAAACAGGAACCAAAAGCAAAAGGGGCTAATCTGGAAGAATTTGTTAACTTTAAAATTGTCTTCAAATTGTCTTTAAATTTGTCTTTTTCTACTGAGAGATTTATCGATAACTTTCAATGGAAAGAAGATTACACGCCATTTCTCCTCTCTGTGATAGCAGACCATTAACTAATTTTACTTGTGCGGTTGCCCATGTCACCTGAAAGTCGTTCTGATTGTTTTGCTGTTATGAGAGCTGCCCTTCGCTGCTGCTGTTAATTCTCAACAGTCGAGGGTAGTGCATTTCTTATGGTTACTTGCACTCTCCGGAGTCCCATGCTGTAGACTTCCAAAGATGGCCGGTTTCTCTACTTGTCGGTGTTCAGGGCTTATTCCCCCACTGCTGGCCAACAAAACCTGCTACCGGTGGCACCTAAACGTTCTGCTGCACTTCGGTCTTCTCATCAGCTTGTTGCCGGTACTTTCTTAATACTCTCTAGCACTCGTGTTGCCACTTTCACTGTCCACAGTGAATTAATACTGTTACCCATATGTAAATAAATAAATATAGACTGGAGACAACCTCCAAACATGATGTAAAACCTTCTATCGAAAAATGGTATAAAAAATTCTGCGACCTGGGATAGAACCAGGAACCTCGACTGTCATGGCCAATGCCTCTACCAGTTGGGCTATCGCAGACACCCGGACAGCCATGCTGTCACAAGGTTTCTTAAAGACAACCAAGTTGTCAAAGGTTGAAAGCGCAATCGGAGGCAGGCACCGGGCTAGCAGATCCAGAGTTTCTCCTATCCAACAATCGGAAAGCCTGATGAACTTACAAGTAAATAAATAAATATAGACTTGTAAAATTTTGCGACCTGGGTTCGAACCAGGAACCTCGACTATCATAGCCCAACTGGTAGAGGTTCCTGGTTCGAACTGAGGTCGCAGAATTTTTCTTACCATATTTCGATAGAAAAATTATTACACCATGTTTGGAGGACATCTCCAGCCTATATTTATTCATTTACTTCTGAGATCATTAAACTTTCTGATGGTAGTATAGGAGAATTTCTCGATCTCCAAGCCAGGTGCTTGCCTACTATAGGGCTTTCAACTTTTGACAACTTGGTTGTCTTTAAGGCACCTTGTGACAGCCCGTCTGGTTGAAGCACAGGCCATGACAGTCGAGGTTCCTGGTTTGAACCCAGGTCGCAGAATATTTCCTACAATTTTTCGATAGAAAAATCATCATATTAACCATATATCTTGCCTCGGATAGGCATCCACTTTCTTATGTGACTGGAGTCAGTGTATGGTTGATTAAGGTGCTGCTCAGTCATATACGCCCGCATTATTCCCCATTATAATCGTTCCCGTAGCTGGAATTAAGTGTCCAGTTAGTGGTAATAGGAGTGTTTACCAATCGCGAAAATTGGGGGGGGGGTTTATCAGCCCGTATATTTTTATAACAGGCGTTTGTTTATTGTATGTTGGGTTGCTTTTTATGTTTAAATAGGGCTTTACACTGAACCCAAAACGTATTTAGTTAAGCAAATCTTATGTAGCATGTAATATTTTGAGTTTTCAGTTTAAATTATCATTTGTTAATGGGGGAATTGTTAACTTACTTGAGCGAATTGTCGGAGTCGGCAACAATTGTACTGTACGTAATAGCTCCTGTTTGTTGTAATAAGTCGTTTCCGAGAATGTTGACAATCCTACTACGTGTTTGTTGTATTAGAGAAGACAGACTTTTGTATTGAAAAAGCGACGAGAAGCTTCACGCTTGTTCGTTCGAAAAAAAAAAAAACGCTCATAAAATGTCAGCGATAGGAGAGGCCGCCATAACGATGAAATCGTTGATTTTATCGGGTGAATGCATCGAACTAGCTTACTAATATGCGATAAACATTAACTTTTAGCTAATAGAAGTTAAGCTAGTTTATTTATTTATTTATTTATTTATTTTATCGCCGAGAGAATCCTTTTTCCCCCGGAGCCATACAGTTAAAAGTCAGTATCGAACTTTGCGATGGGACAGCGTTCCAAGCAGCAAGAGTAAGGACAGGTCGTATCTGCTATGTCAAGAATTCAACGTTGCTGGAAGTCTTCTAGTTTTGGTGAGATGATTCCATTATTGTATGTTTATAAGTGCCATGAGAGTGTTGTTGCGTTCGAACTGCGTCAGTGTTGGTGTTTAACGCTGTTTTAAAGCGTTTCAGCGGACAGTAATTTCTCTTCTCATTTCTTTTTTGATAATTACCTGTCTTGTTAATGCCTAGTGTAACGGAAAACGACGCTTAAATTGTATTATCATTACGATATAAGCTTATGTTTTAAGTGATAGTTTTCTGAGTGCATGTTCTCTGTAGCTTCTGGCTTGTTAGTTGCACTTCGTTGTAATAAGTGCGTAGTAAGAGTGCAGTAGGAGCTTGGCTTGCAGTATTTCACGGGTGGAGCATTGCGTTGGTATTTGAGTTCAAGTCAGTATAAAAAGGGTTACTGCCTCTCTCCCTGTGGTTTGGTCCTCCTGACCATGATGCAGTCACAATGCAATGGTCTTTTGGTCAGGGGATAATTTAAAAGGGAGGCGCGACGCTCTCCTTGCTCACTCGTGTCTGGGGTCATGTGACCTACTGCAAGGTGGTAGCTGGTTAGTTATCAACAGAGAGCATGGCCTCTGATACATATTCTGATGCATTATAATTAGATAATTATTGTGTATGCAGAGTAGGCATTATAGTTAAATGATATATTTATGTGCTAATGCATAGTTAGTGGAAGATAAGGGGTATTGTTGAGTTTAAGGTTACAGCACTGTCCCGGGATCCTAAAGCTAGGTTAAAGGGGAATAGAGGGAATGATTACGAGTTGTGCTCATAATGGTAATTCTTAAATTTAATTGGGAACTAATGATTATATCTTTTGGGAATATTTTATTGTTTTGGGATTTTCAAGCCGCATAACTGCGCTGTTACATTGTTTTATTTAATAGGTGTAAAAGAGGTTTCCGCATAATAAAAATAGTAGTTCTATTTTTAATTTACGTGTTCCTTGGTTGGTATTTCTAGCCTTACACAAGTCACAAACCCTCGGCCCCACCCGCATCGGAGTTGGCTTTGCCTTGGGTCTTCGAGTAGGCCCCTCCCACGCGGGGGTGGTCACACTTAAGTATTATTCACTGATTACACTGATTAAACGTAATGGTCATTTTGAGACAGGTGATCTTTTGTGTCTTTGACACACACACACACATCCCCTTCTCTCCATTTCCCACGTGATCTTCTCTACACCTCCCAATCATTCCCTGCTGCCCCTCGGGCCTCCATTATTGATGTTTCCTTGCATCACCTATATCCTGTGTTCTGTATCAACTCAACTTTCAGTATTTCCTCATGTGATCCAAGCCTCATGCACCATATCCCCAATATTTACAAATAATAAATTTGTTAATACTTATAATCAATAAACGATATATCGATAACACATTCATGTAAATTATGAGATATACTGGCATTTCAAAAATGTCACATTGTATATAATGCTCAGATTGGGACAGGAAGCTGTGTCAGAAGCGAATTTTGGTAGTCGTTTTTAACAATTTTGAGCTAGGAAAAAAGTCAATTTTTCTGTTTAGGAATCATTGCCCTCATTCTCATCTATGGTCATAAATCTTTTGTATTGACCAAAAGAGTGTTGAAATGAGTTCTTGAGGGGTTGACCAATGTCACCCTACTAGATGGAGTGGGCTCTAACACAATCAGAAAGTCTGTAGGTGTTAATCTGCTTCTCTTCATTGAGAAGATTCAGTTGCATTGGGAAGACAACGTGTATGGATTTCTCAAACTGACTTTCTAGACAGTTGCTATTTTCAAAGCGGTTGGTCATATATAGAGTACAATGAGTCGGCCAAAAACTGGATGGCTAGACTGCCTGCAGCCTTTGGGTCCGAGATGCTTACGTGTTACTATCGAGGGCATGTTCCTGATGGCAGAATATCGTGAGCACAAGAATTTTTCCAAATATACTGGGTACCGAAAACCTGGACTAGCAGGTTTTAAAACTAAGTAAACATTCTTCAGTTATTGCAACAGTGTCACTTTCATATAAAGAGCGATTTATTTATTATTTGCATTCTTGTCGAGTTCTTAATGAAAATCGAGTTTTCAGATTTGCGTGTTATGACACCTATGGTATGACAAGCTTTAATAAGGTATATTACTAAAACAGAACACAAGATTATTTTAAAGGCAGTGGCTACGTACAGTGCAACCTTGTACGCCTTCCGTTCACTACAAAGGAAGTGACAACATGTACCGCCATCTACCAACAGATTCAGATTCCAAACTATCTCAAATTCTGCATAATTGTCGACTTTGCTTGTAAATATTATAAAATAAGGACTACTGAAATTAGCAAAGGGTAGAATATTTAATTGCCTACGCGTTTCGTAATAATTACATCTTCAGGGAAACAATACAACTACATTTGAGGCTGATCACGTTCACATATTTATGGACATAAGTTCTGGATCGTGAACGCCAACTTCCTCGCTTGATAAAAGTATTTCTTAACAATATCAAGTATCTGCATAATGGTCGACTTTGCTTGTAAATATTATAAAATAAGGACTTCTGAAATTAGCAAAGGGTAGAATAATTAATTGCCTACGCGTTTCGTTGGACCTAATGAAAAGGACCAGAGATGAATCCTCACGTTGGAAACTTTAGAAATCAGAAAACATGTACTAGCAAGAGAGGCGTTACTCTTAAACAACCAGACAAGTTTTATAAAGAACCCGATCCTGGATGTAGTAAATGAAGTGATCAACAGCAAGAATCGAAATCGGTCACGTGAACAATAAATATCAATTGTTGGAATATCGATTATCACGATGATTACTCTGCTTCTAAGAGCCTTTTAGTATTATGTTATCTAACGATTTTGTTTATTTTGTCTTTAATTTTGTTTTATTTTTATTTAATTTTTATTTTTTTATTTTTATTTTATTTTTATTTTATTTTCTATGATCAGCTAACTTATGATTATATAATTTATCTACACATGGCAGTATGAGTCATGAACTGTGTAATTCGGAGGAATAACATTCCTTGTTAAACCCCACGGTTGAAATTTGCATTTCAATTGGTGGGGTATGTCCTTAAATTTGTGAACGCGATCAGCCTCAATTGTAGTTGTATTGTTTCCCTGAAGATTTAATTATTACGAAACGCGTAGGCAATTAAATATTCTACCCTTTGCTAATTTCAGAAGTCCTTATTTTATAATATCTCAAATTTCGAAACAAGCTTTATGGCAGATTCCTATTGCATAGTGGAGAAATGGAAGGATTTAAACAAATTTTATCTTAGCTTCCAGCAGGCTAATATGGGATAGAATGAATATTGTTAATGGCGCCGAACATCTGTAAATCAAGAAAAGCTACATTTCCTTCAAATTTGCTAGATCTATATATCGGTCACTACCCGTAGATACCCTCTCCCCTCAAGCATTCTCTTCTCCTATTAACTCGAGTTAGCTCTGATCGTTTCGCTTTCTAAATTTTGACTCTACTGCAATTTATTTCATGTAATCAAGAATAGGTGAAAGAGGTTCATCTGTTCCTGATGTAATTTTAGTGAAAATTATTCAGGGCCTCCAGCAATGTTTTGAGCTCCAAATTAACATCCTTGATTTTCTAATTTTTTTATTCTGATTAATGGATTAATAATTACTATTATAACTATTCATTTGATCAAAAAGTAATAGATTCATTATTATTATAAAACATTTCTTATTTTTGTTATAAATATTCATTTATTGAATAATAGTTGTTTTTACATGTCATTTTACACTGAAAAATAAAAAATTTACAATTTTTTCATATAAAATTTTTTAATTTTTTATAACACTGGGCAACAAAATTTAAGATATTTCTTGGCACAAAATGAAAGTGGGTGATTTTTGTTAGTATTTTTTCTGCTGATTACGAATATAATTTTTAAATTTCTCTAGCACGCACAGCTTTCTCATTTTACAATGAAACAGGGAACACAAGCCCTCATTCCTTTTGTATAACAATGATCTTTAGTATATTTCCACGTTTACCAAATCTTTGCTAAGTATCAAACTTGTCAAGAATGTGACCAACATTGTCCAATCGTATTTCAGACATTTTTCGGTGCTTTCGGACGCACTCCTCGGGGGGTTATAACCTCCTGCGCTGTTTGGAGTGAAACTATAATTCTTCAAGTAAATTCTAGGCGGGATATGTTTTCCACAATGCGGTAGAAAGCAATCATGTGTTGACAATGGCACAGTGCAAACAGGATCTAAATAATGGCCAGTGCAATTTCTTTGGCCTAATTCGGATGCGGTATAAGCTTTTTAGCTTGTTGATAAGGTACACTTATTGCATATTGGACCAAAATTGGCTGATGTACTGATATGCCTTTTTTATCTTTCGTAGACCATTGGTTATAGCAGTTACCTTACGTCAGTATTTCTGATGCAAATATTATTATAGTTTTGGAAAAGACTGGTGGTAAAACATTATAACCCGAAAGTAGCAATATTACTTATACAAAAGTACATATACATTTGTTCAGAAGATAGTGTGAATGCAACACCTCTTTTGTGAAGCATGCCTTATCGTCTTTCTGCACAAATGATATAAAAAGTTTCAAATATTTACCTACGCTCTTCAGCATCTTTGGAAGCATCAGATTTATATATCTTTTGGAAGCTATTTTTTCTGAAAATCAAGGTTACCAGCATACTTGACAAGTTTAATTTTCTAATTTCTGTCATTATAGGTTTTATTACATGAATAATATATGCAAAACGAAAGTAATTTACTAAAGAAACGAATTAGGCAATTTTGCAAAAAATTTTTTAAATTAGGCAGTTGTGCACTCATAATTGCCTAGCTTATTATATATCATACATCCACTTCAAAGTACGATTTATTTACCTAGATTGTACAGATTCATGTATTCACGGATGTCTGCAACTAAATGAGACCTTATAATGAAATAATTATAATAATGAAAAATAGGAAAGAAAATTCCGCAGCCCGGGATGGAACCAGGAACCTTTGGCTCGGACCGCCAAAGCGCTAACCAATTGAGCCACTGCGGCCACGAAAGCATTACGCTATTTGCATGACCTTAGGGCTCGGTTAGAGCAGTTACCTAGTTCGCCGGCTGGGACTATCTTTCCT
>JAHWFO010045083.1:1456236-1498811 GCA_023313115.1 Rhysida immarginata | reverse complement strand
CTCGGTTAGAGCAGTTACCTAGTTCGCCGGCTGGGACTATCTTTCCTAAAGCGTAAATTCATAAAGAATAAGTCATTAGAATGGTCTGTGAGGAAAGATAGTCCCAGCCGGCGAACTAGGTAACTGCTCTAACCGAGCCCTAAGGTCATGCAAATAGCGTAATGCTTTTGTGGCCGCAGTGGCGCAATTGGTTAGTGCGTTGGCGATCCGAGCCAATGGTTCCTGGTTCGATCCCTGGCTGCGGAATTTTCTTTCCTATTTTTCATTATTATTTCGATCAGCTGAGGTTGGCGTACCATTTAAATCCTCACAGACCATTCTAATGACTTATTCTTTATGAAATAATTATATTCGATCAAATAAGAATGTACAACTGAAACCTTGTAATGGACCCATAAATGTCACACAATCACTTTTTTCCATTTCACGAAAACATAGTTTTATTATTTGAAACAAAGCAGTAATCAAAACTACAATTAAACTGAAATCTGGCTTGGGTCTATTATAGTAGTGACATCTAATGAACAGATTATAGCTGCTAAAAGTTGAATGTATTTATTGCTTTTAATTCTAGAGGGCGATGATCGCACAGTTGACAACCATATGATATATCATACGGTGGTCATTAATGGGTTAAGTATTAGAAAAAAAGAATGAGTCTTATCTTGCTTGTTGACTGTAAAATTCAAAATCGCTGACTAAGCATGGAAGTTGTACTAGTTACTCATCTCAAAATTGTTGCCAGTTTTAATTTAATTTATTATTTTATTTTTGAAATGGCTGTAACGTAGTGGACATTCAAATATACATAAAATGTTGGGACATTACTAAGGAACAATTTTTTTTGTTAAAAAATATTTTTTTAATGAAATTTTTTGTTTTGAAGTTGGGACATCAAGATTTGTCCTACTTGTTCTTCAAATAAAAAAAAAGACTTTTATAAATCACTTAAGTCAAAACAATATATACCTGATTATACAGAATTAAACGAAGAATAAATAAAGACATATGTTTAATTGGTAGCATTTCTGAAATTTTCAGAAATAAATTCAAAAGTAGCGGACATGATTTGTACCATTTTCGTGAGAATGACCCATATAACTATTCTACCTCCGAATCCAAATGAAATTTTTGTTTAGTTTTTCAATTCAATGTACACAGAATTATCATTTTCTTTTATTTTTGTATTTTCCCTTGGGTTCTGGATTAGTGGTGCAAGAATTAAAGATAACTACCCCGTTAGTTCATCAAGATTAATGGGAATGAGCCCAATTGTTCATTACGAATCTTATATATTTAGTCCGTAAGATAGTGCGAAGTAGTAATTTCAATGGCATGTTTAGAGGTTATCCAAAGGGAGATGTTAATACTATAAAGGTGTTTAGTCAGCATATTAGGGCAAATAGCTACAAAAAGTTTTTTTGGATTCGACATAGATAGATAATGCCCCCATCCCATATGTTACTGTAGCTTGGTGAAACGAATTACGAGAGGACGCAAGAACGATGTATCAGATATCGATCGAGACGCAAGAACGATGTATCAGCCTGTAGTGGAAGAAGTAGACTAAGTAATATCAGTGATCGAACAACGACATGTACAGGTTATGCTCCTTAGTGATGAGGCCATACATCTTGTTTGCAGATATTTCAAATTGCAAATCGAGGAAGGACATCAAGACGAGTGATGCGCCTGCGACGATAAGTGGAACGGATTCAACACTTGTGCCAAACTATGCCTGAAATCGACTTTATAATGTCTTACGATGCCGACGACTTCGTGAATGGAGCCCTGGTAGATTATTCACACGGGATGGGATATCACATCATCCGGAGGTGGCCATAACTATGCCGTATCATGCAGGAATATTAGACCAGATTGAAGAACCAAGGCAAAAAACGCCGAGCCAAATACGAGATATGCAGATTCTTGTGCCATATGATCTCCATTTGGACATAAGCCCGTTCTTATCGGATTCAGAAGCTAGAGCCCTCGTTCACAGTGAGTGAAAACTACCTCAAACAAGTGATACCTTTACTCGTTCCTGAAGAGACAGGAGCGTGGTTGGCAACCGCTCTACAGGATGTACCCGATTCGGGGCCAGTAAGAAATAGTTGAGGCAGCAAATCAGAATGGAGTGAAAGAAGTTGTTTCAAACGGCGCCAAAAACCTGATGAAAATTACAACGTCTTCATGCCAAGATTCGACTACCCCGTTCAGTCATCAAGATTAAGGGGGACGAATACAATTGTGCATTGCGAATCTTATTTATTTAGTCTGTAAGATAGTGCGAAACCGTATTTTCAATGATATGTTTAGAGGTTATCTGAATGGTTGTGATATCATTATTGTGGGGTTTACTCAGCATAGAAGGACAAACCACTAAATAAAGTTGTTTTTTGGATTCGGTATAGATAGATAATGCCCCCCGTCCCATACGCTACTGAAGCTTGGCGAAACGATTTACAAGAGGACCAGATATCGAACGAGATGCAAGAACGATGGATTGGCCTGTACTGGAAGAGGTAGGCAAAGTGAAAGCGGTGATCATACAACGACTTGTACCAGTTTACCTCCTTAGTGAAGTCACTACAGGGAATGTTATATTTGAATTACGTGATACCCTTGCGTACGCAGTTGCCAAAAAGGAAACACTTTAATGCGATGAAAAACCAGTGAAACTAATGGGGAAACAATTTTCACATAGCCTGACTGGAAATCACAAAAACATTTTAGCGTGATTAATGCGTACGTTTACCAATTCAGATGCCCACTTAGATGAGAGCCAACATGGCCAATGTTATACTCGTGCAACGTGGAAACCATTGCACCCACAAATTTACCAAAAGGCCAAGTTTAATTAGGTGTAACTAACAGGTGAGACCCGTATCAACCACAAACAAACGTGTTTCATGTGCTCAGGTGAAACACATGATGACTTTTTAGCGTGGTTTAGTGGGAATGTTTATCATATCAGATGCCGACTTATGTGGCAGTCATCGCATGAAATGTTATATTTTATTTACATGAAATCCTTTTGTATGCATTTGCCGCAAAAGGAAACACCTTTATGAGGTAAAAATCTAGTGAAACTAACGAGATAAATAGTATGAACCTCAAACAAACAAACGTATTTCATGTTCCATTATTGGTAATCACTAAGTTTTATTCCCTCAGTTTAGAGTGTTCTAGCGCGAACGTTTATCTTATCAGATACCCACGTAGATGACAGCCGATGTGGATAATGTTATACTCGAGCAACGTGGTAACCCTTGCACAAACAAATTTACCAAAAGGCCAAGTTTAATAAGGTTAAAGTAATGAGGAGAATCGTATGAACTACTAATAAACGTATTTCATGTACCCAGGTGAAACACACAATGACTTTTTAGCAAGGTTTACCGCGAACGTTTATCGTATAAGTTGCCGACTTAGGTGGTGTTCACTGCTGTGCATGTTATATTCGAATTAAGTGAAAACCCTTGCATACGCATTTGCCAAAAAAGGAAATACTTTTAACGAGGTGAAAAACCGGTGAAACTAATAGAGAAACGTATTTCACGTATCCTGAATGGAAATCACAAGGAATTTTTAGCGTGGGTTAGTGCTAACATTTATCGTATCATTTGCCGACTTAGGCCACCGCAGTGAATGTTAAATTTGAATTAGGTGATACCCATGTGTATGCATTTGTCGAAAAGGAAAGACTTTTAACCAGGTGAAAAACTGTGAAACTAATGGGGAAACATATTTCACATAGCCTAACAGGAAATCACAAAGATTTTTAAGCGTGGGTTAGTGTGTACATTTATCGTAACAGCTGCGGCTCTCATGACAACCAACGCAGTTAATGTTATATTACAGCTACGTGGAAATTATTGTGTATGTGTTTGTCGAAAAAATGAAGCACTTTAATGAGGTGAAAAACCAGTGAAACTAAGGAGGAAACGTATTTTATGTACCCAACCTGAAAGACATGAAGATTTTTTAGTTTGGGTTAGCGCAAATATTACTAGTAGAGATCGGGTACACTTTCATATGGAACACGCAAGACTTTACCCAAGTAGTCTGATAACAGCAACGTATAAAATTGTTAAGCGACTAACAACTATTTTCAATTAATTTTGGGAATACACCCTCTTTAACACTAGCAGTTAACCTGTTGATATCAAAATGTATAGAAAATGTTAGTCCAAAGGCACTCGCAATCGCTAGGTAACAGTGAACAATCTTCAACGTATTTGAACAATTAGCAGCACTGAGACCAAATAAAAGGTTTTTGGCTGTTATCCGACTTGGTAACAAACCCAACAGTTGATTGTATGAGGACATGGTAACTGAAGACACCATCATTGTAGCACCCTGGGAAAACATTTAAACCTAATGTTAAAATAATGATGTATGAATATTAACAATTCAGTAACAATTCGCATGAAAACCCTTATTCTGTCTGTCAATTTGTCTGTCAATGAGAACATATGTGAAAACACCCCGGCATCAACACACTCTCTCGTTAGCAGCCTCGCGAGTCTGAGTTTGAGTGCTGTCACAATAGACACCTCGGCTGTCATAACATCATGGAACATCATTTAAAAGTTACAACAAATAGCCTGAAAAAACTGGTGAATGAAAAATAAACTTGTACTGTATTAGAATTATCAGGCAAATTCAGCCACAAATGCCCTGAAAAGGGTTTATTGAACACCATCAATTACGGCTTATGTGATAAACCTTAGCAGTCAGTCCTATCACTCATTGGGCATGACGAAGATGATCACCTGAAAAACCGATGAATAAGCACTCAAATCAGCCTCTATTCACTGTTTCCTGACATTAACAAAAATCAGTGCGATCAATAAACAAGATGGACTTAGTGAGTTGTTGATGTACTTTTGGCAGAGAAAAAATTCGCCAAAGCGGAAGATAAAAGCCTTAAAACTACCCTTCTATTAATTGGGATTGTGAAGTTTAGGCAATCAATTTGTATGTGCAGCCATTGCATAGCAACATTCTCATCGCATACATATTAAAAACTAAAAGAATCAACATATTTGGTTTAATGACCTCAACAGATCACGTGTAAAATAATAAAAAACTCTGATAGAACTCAAGTCACCCGAATTCAACCTCAAATGGTTGAAAAAATATCAATCAATGCTGTTGAGCATAAATAAAAAAGTAACAAACCTTAAACAATGTTGGCTGTAAAGACATATCCAATCAAGTCAAGTGAAGTGAACTTAAGAGTATTCGTTGTATTTGAGAAGGTAAATACAAAATTTTGAAAAAGGATTGGAATGGCAAAGCCAGCAATACAAACACGGAAACTGGCAACCACTCACACTCGTCACGTCACACAGTTTTCTGATTATTATTATTTATACAAACACTTTACACAAAATATAGTAATGATGAACTTGTAAAAATAAGTTATTGTAAGAACGACACATCTGTGTATACCAACAAAGTAACCGACACGGTGAAATAAAAAAAAAACTTTTGATGTGAAAATAACGATTAACATTTGCCTATAACCATGTATTTTGGTTGAAAACCCAAACATTTCAGTTTAAAAAGTTGCACATAAAGAAAAATTCGTGAAACAAAACTAACATTGCCGAAAAAAGTCATGAAAAATCTTGCATTCGCTTAATCACACGGCCTTCAATTAACTTTAAGCTGGGAAATGCTGTAGAGCCATAAATGTTGCGGGAAGAAGTTGCAGGTGCGGGGAAATTCGGGGCACAGAACCTGTACTGCTGAAAAATGACAGGAAATTTTCCTGTCTATCGCAGGTCAGTCTGGAAACAAAAGTCGCAAACAACTTTTAAAGTGTCACGTGGATTTCCCCAAAGAAAATAATAAATTTTGAGGAATAATGATTTTTATTATAACTGAAAATAAAGAAAAAAGACAAATAATCAAATAGTCAACACAGTGGAAGTCTTGCACACAGGGAAATATCATGGATAGTTTGTTTTACGCCGTTGTCCATCTCGGAGAGAACAGAGTATTCACTAAGGATGTGTAGATACGAATCCGCTGGTCGGTTTTGACACTTGAAGCGGTAGTTCGCCGAAATGACGTAACGTTGATGACAGCAGATACCTTCCATTAATAGGCAACTAGCTATCATCGTTCTTTAGGCTATTTCGTTTCGCCGATCAATCTTGTAATAACTTGACGACAACATCAGGACGGAATTACCAATGTCGAATGCAGGCCAAAGGAAAGTAACGTCACTACTGCACTATACCTCTGGACACTAGCACTTGAACTCTTTTCAATGCAGCTGCTGTAATTTGGTTGCTCAAATAAATAAGGATAATGCTGAATATTTCTGAAGCACCACTCATAAAATAACACAGCTAAAAATCATCAGTATAGCTACCCATATACATGGATAGCATGTTGGCAGTGGCTAAGTACAGTGCAACCTTGTACGCCATCCGTTCAATACAAAGGAAGTGACAACATATCCCGTCATCTACCAACAGATTAAGATTCAAAACTAACTCAAATATCGAAACAAGCAACATGGCAGATTCACATCGCATACTGGAGAAATACAACGTTTTATGCAATTTTATCTTAGTTTCGAGTAGCTAATATGAGATAGAATGAATATTTTTTATGATGCCGATCATCTTCAAGTCAAGAAAAGCTACTTTCCTTCATATATACTAGATCTGTATATAGGTCCTATGCATAGATGTCCCTCCCCCCACCCTCAAGCATTCTCTTCTCCTGTTAATTCGAGTTAGCTCTGATCGCTTTGCTATCTAAATTTTGACTCGCAAATTTTCGCAATTTATTTCATGTAATCAAGAATAGATGAAGGAGGTTTATCTGTTTCTGATGTAATTTTAGTGAAAATTATTCAGAGCCTTCATCAATGTTTTGAGCTTCTTATTAACATCCTTGATTTTTTTATTTTTTTATTCTAAGTAATTGATTTATAATTATATAACTAATCATTTGGTCAAAAAGTAATAGATTCATTATTATTATAAAAAATTTCTTATTTTTATTATAAATATTCATTTATTGAATAATAGCTGTTTTTATTTTATTAATAATGTCATTTCACAGTTAAAATTAAGAATTTTACTATATTATAAATGCCAAATATACTATAATAGTAAAAATAAAATTAAAATAAATTATAACAAAACCCACTGAATATTCACTGGATGTCTTTGGATTTATAAGAAATAAACTTGTGAATGCAATATTTTGTTCTTGTGCATATTAATATTGGGATACCCACAATAGATCAAATGCAGTATGTTCACTAGTGGAAACAACGAAATTAATAAAACAGCTGATCATTCAACAGTCGTTAATGTCCAAAGACAGCTTCAGTAGCATTGGCGCAGACTTCAGGAAAATACTGGGAGGGGGCTTCTTTTGTAAACCCATTCAAAAAAATGCCCAAAATAAAAAAGATACTATGAGAAATTTGAAAAATATAGAAAAAAATATAGCGCATAGAAAAAATATTGAGAGTTCATGCCCCCCTAGCAAAAATTTGGGAAAGGGGGGCAGAAAGCTTCATGCTCCCCCCAGATTTGGCACCTAATTTCAGTAGTAAGATGATAGTCACATTTATGGAACAATAAAAGAAATCTTAAATTTATAAAAAAATATGTATAATTGACAAAACATTTTCGAGAGTTATCTTCTCTTATCCTCAAACTCAGAAATTTAATAAATTTCTTTGAATTAATCATTGTTAAATGTTTATAATCAAATCTTTTCTATAACAAGAAAAAAGAATCGCACCCTAAAATTAATCTGTTGGAAATCCAAAGACGTCCATTGAATATTAAGTGGATTTTGAAATAATTTATTTTATTTTTATTTTTACTATTATAATATATTTGGCATTTATATTTGGAAGTATTAAATTAGATAATTATAAAAAATTAAATTTTTTAGTATTTTAAATTTTATATGAAGAAATTTTAAAATTCTTAATTTTAACTATAAAATGACATGTATAAACAACTATTATTAAATAAAAGAATATTTATAATAAAAATAATAATTTTTTATGATACTAATGAATCTATTAACTTTTGATTAAATGAATAGCTATAATAATTATAAATCCATTATTTAGAATAAAAAATATATAAAAACCTCCAGGATGTTATATGCAGCTCAAAACATTGATTGGAGCTCTGAATAATTTTCACTGAAATTACATCAGAAACAGATGAACCTCCTTCATCTATTACCTCCCTTATGTAAGGGTTTTGTAGGGTCGATAATATCGAATAGTTAATTTAGAATTTGGAATGAGGAAAGTGATAAAATACTAATTAATAATGATTTAGATTCAAGTGGGTTGACCCTCTTACATAACTTAAACATCCAACACATGTCCGGCCAATAGAAGCAAACTGGTGTAATTAAATAAACCATTAAACATCACCAAATTGTAATATTAACAAAAATATATTTATTAACAAGGTAAAGGAAAAATTAACAATATGAATTGGTTTAAATAAGTGAAGTAAGAATTAAAGAGATAATGCTGTCTATTTGGGTACATGAATCAATTTAGTATGAAAGAATGATTATATTAAAAGTATAATGAATTCTGATTAATGCTCTTCAATAACAATGAAATTTTAATATTTCTCTATTATCCAAATAATTTTGTATAACCAAATGATTATAATAATAACTTTAACAGATATTGGTCAGCATTTAGTCACATTATTCAATTTAATCAGATAACCAATTCTGATTTTATAGAAAGAGTTGCTTAAGACTTATTTTAAATGTAAATAAATGTTTCCAAATATAAATAAAATTTAGATGAAATATGTGTATCAATCAATATAGTAAAACAATTATGTATAGTAACCAAATGTGTGTACTAATAAGTGTATGAAACTTGGCCTTATGGCATTCGTTAGCAACTTATCTTATCAACTGCTCAACTCTGCTAGGCTGTCTGTGGCTAGTCTCCGAAGTAATGGGTTCTTGGATCTCTCATCTTCTTCATTTTTGGTCTGGTAATGGGTTTCTTTATATCTTCAAGTCCAGGCCTCAGGATGTGGTTGCAAACACAATGGAAGATACCAACTGCATTCTATTGGACTTTAGATAAATTTTTAGTGGGTTCTCCACTTTAACCTCTCATCATAAAAAAGTCTTCGGATTTCAAACCCCCCCCCAAAAATAGTGTCCATTTAATGCATATAAAAGAAACAAAATTTTGAATACAGCATTTTGGATTTCTTACTCTGTGAACAGCAACTGCTCACAAAGTGAAGGCCTAATAAAAATCACTTGAGTAAGGCAACGTCTATCTTAGTTTTTCTGTCATAAATATCTCTGCAACCACAAATTCATGCCTTCTTTCAATAGCCAATTAGAAAGATTAATTTCTGATCATCATATTCATTTGATCTGACTTCAAGTCATCTGAGTTTCAACCTTCCTCCTCCAAAGTGAAACACCAAAACTGTTTCCTTCTGGTTCTAAAATGACTGGCAACTTTCAGAGATTCTTTACAGAATAAAAAAAAAATTTCACAAATAATATTTTAATCTTTATAAATCTTTCTTTAGTCTGGGTTGCACTTTAGTCACTTACTTTTCTCAAATTTAGTTCCAACATAAAAATGCAATGCATATATAATCATTGATGCATAATTTCCATATCTCCACATATCTAAATATTATTTTAATAAATATTTATAAAAATTCAGCAAACTCACATCCCTCTGCCTTTTAAAGGATCGACTTCCACCTGGAAGGCGTCTGGTCTTCCGAATGTTGATTGAAGAACTCTTGCTTCTCCGTTGTTTGTAGAATTCCAATAGAGCAATCGGTTCGATCAGTGCCTCTGATTCCTGTCTGACCTTAAATTTAGGTACTATGTGATTAATTTTTGTGTATCCATACATAAAATGTTAATACATCATAACTTATTTACATTGGTAATATAGAAAATCCCAATATCATTTATCATAATTCAATCTCTAAGCATTTCTTAAGAATTTAGTCATAAGCACAACAATTATCTATAGATATTATTCACTTAATAACACTATATCATTATGGGTACTGTTGTACAAAAATAAAAAAAGTTTAAAGATAATCATTCAAAGATTAAACAATACTTCAGTCCTTAGTCCAGAGAAGCTATATGGACTTCTCAAGATTGTTGGATAAACACAATTCAATAAAAATGTAACTCAATGTCCACAGTTCATACATCCAAATAAACTCCTGGGATCTGAAACAAAAATCAAGTACACAATAAATCGGTTCAAAAGTCAGAGTTCATAATACACTTCACTGGACACTGTTCCTTTAAATTTGAGTTCATCAAAACTGTCTATTCCATCCTAGAAAATACCTGGCTTCTGGTAGTCTAATAAAAAGTCTCGTATCGCTCTCACTTCCGCATTATTGTCATTGAGAGATGTCTTCACCTTTTCAATAATCACAAAAGACACTGGATCCAGATGATGGTGGCATAATGTCATCTATAGATCAGGTGGCGTCAACTGAGCTGAATGGATTCACTCCTTAGGTGGTTTCCATTCTTCATGCATGTGACATCTACAAAGTGGTAGTTATCCATATTTCGGCCAGTTTCATAGGTAAATTAAATCTTATTTATTGTGTCTCATGTCACTGTAAATTAACTTCATCTTTAAAAATATCACATGAATTATGTATTTGTTTCTCCCAAAATCAAATTTAATGTTCCTGACATTTTTATAATATTTAATAATCTTGTACGATAATATTTGTACAATTTATATATATCTATGGAAATAATTCAATACATATTTATTATCTTCAAATAGTTTTCATTTTTTGAAAACTTATTATTGTGGACTTATGATTCTTTAGGCATAAGGCAATTGTTTATTTTACAATTATGATATTATAGTTCATAAACTTTGCCCTCATCATAGTTTTAAACTTCTATTTGGAAAATTAATATTTAATAATGTCTGAATTATTGACAATAATTAGAATAATATTCTAGGTTTATCAGCGAATTGAATTCAAATATCTATACTTTGACTTGTTTAGCAATTAACTGTTAATCTTGGATTTACAAGGTTCGGTAATCGGTGCTTTCAATCTCCTTCTATAATCATGTATCTTCTCTATGCTGTATGTCAGCTTATTGGATAGAGCTGACAACCATATACTTTGAATTTTCAAATTACAATTACAATAATTAAATAAAATTACTATTTCCTACATTAATTCTCATAAATACTCCATTTTAATTTTAAAAAATAGTAAACCTTTTTGGCCTTCTAAACTGCATCATTACTTCAATCACCAATCAATCATTCAATGCATGACCAGGATTGAAATAATCCCTTTTCAAGAAAATTAACTGATTTTGACTTTTTCATTAGTGAATTATTCTTACAACTATACAAATATGTACTCCAATATTTTGGTTTAAGGTTAAGATATAACTAGCAATACCTTTTTTGAGAATTTTATCTCATTCCAACCACTCAGAGCACTTGAATCCTACAAAGAGAAGCAATCTGTATACTAAAAATTGAATACCATTAGTCTGAAGAAACTCGTTTTTGAGAATGGCTAAAAAATTTCTTAAAGAAAACAAAACAATACAAACTCAGTGAAAGAAATCTATCCTTGAATGAAATTCAAATATGAATATGAAGCTTTTTTTGCATGCATTAAACCCTTCATAACCTTTAAAGGATCTAATGCGGCTTCAGTCCTTATGAGTGACATAGTTACTTCCTCTGGTTCAGGTACTTTTGTTACTTCCTAATTGCTGTGACTTCCTGAGCAACTTCTAGCTCTGGGCCTAATGCTTGTTGCATTCCTATTGTTTCTATGGGTCTTGCTAGCACTTGCTGGTTGGAAAAATTCATTAGCATTATTACTAGCTAAATCTTCAACCGTTCTTCGATCTCGCGCAGACGGTAATGTCCAAAAAACATAAGGGGGTCTACCTTGACTCCTTAAGCAGTAACCGTGTCGTGGAAGTGTGCATTTGCTGCTCTTCGTTCCTGATTTGCGTTTGGAACCTGTTGTGGCAGGGGTGGATTGCCGATTGGTCTTGGCTCTTCATTTACTGCCTGTGGAAACCATAAATCCTCAGGAATATCAAAGGTTCTTGTTCTCCAGTTCCTTTAGGTTCAGCAGTAGGTTTAGATCGAGAATGTATATCCTTACTACGTGGCTCTGGGGCTTGGTTTCGAATTTTCGGCTTTAAACGATTTGCATAGACAAGCTTTTTCTTTCCTGGCTGCACATTCTTTATTAAGAAGTTTACAGGAGAATACTGTGCTAAAATCTCATATGGACCTTCATATGTAGGGTGAAGCTTTTTGACGAGTCCCTTCTTAATTTGGGGGACTGCCAAATATACAAAATCTCCCATTTTAAATGTATATGGCTTATGCCTCTGATCATGAAACCTTTTCCGTTTGATGTCTTGCTCCTCTCGAAACCTTTCAATTGTTTCAAAGACGTTTTTAATGTGAGCTTCCACTTCATCCTGGTAATTTTCATCCAGAGCATAGTATGTTTTTCTTGATGCTGTAATAATGTCAAATGGCAAAGTTGGATCTCGTCCAAGGAATCGTAAGAATGGGCTTTCTCCCAACGAACAATGAGGTGTTGTGTTATATGCAAATAAAATAAAAGAAATCCATTCTGACCAATTACGTTGATCCTTATTAAGTAATGACGCAACATTTCAACAAGACTTTTGCTAAGCCTTTCTCAGATTCCATTTCCAGAAGGGTGATAGGTGGTGGTGAATAAACGTTTGATGGCTAATATTTTACTAAGTTCCTGCATCAGTTCTGATGTATAATTTGATCCTCTATCATTCAGTAGCTGTATAGGTTTGCTGTACTGGTTAAATATGCAGGTGACTAATGCTTTTGCCACAGTTTGGGCAGTCTGATCAACTAAAGGGATGGCATCTGCATATCTAATATAATGATCTGCTATTAATAAAATATACTTGTAGCCTACAATTAATAAAATATAATTGTAGCATTATTGGTTCTTTTCCGAAATCCAGCCTTCAATGGATTTAGGAAAAGAACCAATAATGCCAGAAGCAATTCTAAAAAATGGATGTTTTGCAGCTGGAAAACCCATGAGTGGCTGTTCCTTTCGCTTATGTCGCGGTTCTCGCAATTGACAATTTTCACACTCAGCACAATACTTAATGATATCTGACCTCATTGTTGGCCAGTAAAATCTGGGTTTCAACATTCTCCACATTCTTTTTGACTTCAGATGTCCACTACAAGGCAAATCGCAGTGATCCGTAGTCCCAATTTCAGTGATTCAGAAAAAGAAATTGATTACGTAAGCTACTAGGCAAGACTAGTTGTTCCCATATTTCTTTATTATCTTGGGAGTATCTCCTGTGGTATAGTACTCTATCCTCATCAAGGAAAAAATTGTTAATTTTGTCAGGTCAATTATTCGAAGGTGGTTCCTCATGATCATCCTTCAAATAGTCGATAATTTCATTCCAAGGTTACTCCAAGTATTGCTCTTTGGCAATTTCCTGCTTACATATGATTGGTTCATAATCTGCTATCACTGAAATTGGGACTTTTGATAGTCCATCAACATTTGTATTTGCTTTTCCTGAATTTTGCTCAATTGTAAATTTAAATTCTTACAGTGACAATGCCCACCTTGCCAATTGAAGAAGGGTCTCTCAAATATAACAGCCATTTCAGAGGTTTTTGGTCTGTTCGCAAAACAAAATCTCCTAACATTTAAATGAACTCAAAACTGTTTCAAATCGTAAACCACTTCAAGACATTCTCGTTCTATAATAGAATTATTTTTCTTACCTTTCTTTAATAAACTACTTGTATATGCTATGGGATGTTCTTTGCCATTGAATTTCTGCGATAAAACGGCTCCTAAAGCATGAGAACTTGCATCAGTTGCTACTATGAACGGTTGAACAAAATCTGGGCTTTTTAATATTGGTGCAGATATTAGAAGTTGTTTTAAATTTTGGAATGCATTTTCTACTTCAGGACTCCAATGAAATTTTACATCTTTTCTAGTGAGATTAGTTAAGGGTCGGGCAATTAGACTAAAGGACTTGATATGACGTCTATAATAATTTGCCATTCCGAGAAATGATTGTACTTCCTTAACTGCTTTTGGGCGTTCAAAATTTTGAACAGCTGATATTTTGTCCGGATCAGGAGTTATGCCCTGTTCAGATACAAGATGTCTTAAGAATTTAACTTCTTTATTCAAAAATGGGCATTTCCGTGGTTTCAATTTTAAGTTGACTTCTCTCAATCGTTCGAATAATGCCTTAAGACTCATCAAATGTTCTTCAAATGTCTTATTAAACGCCAAAAAATCATCCAAGTAAAACTAATATGTGATCTGTAAGCCCTCAAACAATAAAGTTAGCCATTCTCGGCCAAAATGCTAGTGAATTATTTAATCCCATGGGGAGTCATTTGAATTGATAGGTACCGTCTACAGTAGAAAATCCTGTTTTCGGGCAATCTCCAATTTCGAGTTGAAAGTAACCCTGATTGGCATCAAGGACACTGAAAAATTTTGATATTCCTAATTGCAACAATGATTCTGTTATGTTTGCTAGTGAAAAAATGTCTGGAACAATAACCTTATTCAATTTTCGATAATCGACAATAAATCTATATGTACCATCTTTTTTCTAAACAAGGAGCGCTTGTGCTGTCCAGGGTGTCGAACTTCTTTCTATTACATCATGCTCTAAAAATTTATTAAACATATCACTCATGATTCCTCGTTGTAAAGAATTCTATACGATGCCTGAGCATTGGGAGGGGATGTGCCTGTGTCAATCTTATGACCTTGCAATTTATAACAGCCTATGTTATAATCATGCCAAGAAAATGTATCTGCATAAGTATATTACAATTTTTCTAAAGCTTCCCTTTTTTCTCCCGTTAGATGATCCAAATGAAATAATTTTAAAAATTCCTCCATACTAATTTTGTGTTTTATACCTTCCTGCATTATATTATTTGACTCTACTAATTCCTCCTCCACTTCATACAATTCCCCAATGATTTTTCCTTTATTCAATATTATACTCTCTCCCAAATAATTCATTAAACGAATAGGAATCGTATTAAAATTAGAAATTTTGACCAAAACTTTAGCTCCTATTATACCTGGTTCATTAATGTCCCTCGGCTCCAACACTGCAATTAGGATTTATATGATTTGTCTATCAAACTTCCTTCAAACACAATTTCAGAATGAGCTGGAACCGTTACTAGCTTTTCAAAATGCACTGGAACTGCCTCAATGCATTCTCTAATATTTGCAATCTCATTATTACTTCTATTATTTTTTCTAACAACAGAATTATCAAATGGAATTTTGTTTACCTTGTCATACAGTATACTCTTATTAAAATCTATAATAAATCCAAATTTTTGCAAACTGTCCTTGCAAAAAATCATATTATTCTTCCTTTTTTGAAATTATATTTTTATTTTCTTGGTTTATATACACTAAAGCAGTCTGAGCAGATGAAGCCTTTTTTACATAGTTATAATACTAGATTTTTAAAAACATATCCTATGTTAATTCCACTTGTTTCTAGAACATCTATAGTCCGTCAACTTTATGTTACAGCTCCGAAATTATATAATCTAATTCCTCTTATTATAAGGCAGTCTTCAAATAAAAATATACAGAAAAAGATGTTAAAAAAATGGATTAATGATACAGATAACCTAGAAAACCTTTTATTCTAAAATTTTTAAATTTTTATTTTTAAATTTTTTTTGATGTTTTGCTTTATCTTTTGCTGCTGATGCGAGTCACTTACTCTTTTGCAGCAATTATTAGTTTCTCATTTTTATCAATATCACATTTTGCTTTAATTCTGATAGACTTTAAATTTTGATTTTATAAAATTTCAATCTGTTGTAAAGTTTTGGACAGATTTCTGTCTATTTGGTAAGTTGTAATTTGAAAATTGTAATTTGAAATTGTAATTGAAATTTGAAATTTATTTATAATTTATAATCTATAATTTATATTTTGATATTGTATTTTTCTAGTAAATAAATTCAATTCAATTCAATTCAATTCATTCTGTCCCATCCCATGATGGCATCAAAATTAATATTTAGTTTTTGATCCCAAATATAGCATTTTAATAAATACTTTCTATCACCAAATTGAAATTAATTCAAATAAGTTCCCTTTTAATAAAAATTGTGTCGTGTGACACTAATTAAACTAATGGGTGGTTCATTCACCTCAGACACATTAATTTTTCTAACGTGGTCTCAATTAATAGGGTGATCTTAGCTCCGCTATTTATGAGAAATTTTATTCTTATTGACCTGGCATACCCTGTTATCAATACTTCATTTGCATCTGTAGATACAGTAGCAAGTAAACGAGTTGTTTGTTTATTTTCTAGCCTTACTCCCTCTCCCCTTGGAAGAGAAGAGCCTTGCACGTTTTTTGTCTGCGTGCCTTTATTCATGCCAATTGATTCCTTAATCGATTGTGTATCCATCTTAAAAGATTGTCTGTGCCCTGATTTGTATTTTCCACGACAATTTTGCCGAATATGACCTCTCTTTCTACAGCACCAACACAACATTCTTCTTCGTTTTCTACATTTATAAATTCTGATAATATGCCCAATTTGTTTACAAAAGTATCTATTGTATCCTGCCTTTTTGTTTATATCTATTGTATCCTGCCTTAGTGACCTCTCTTTTTTAATCTAACAGCTCCTCCTCTCCTTGATCAATGAGAGCTTGAGTATTCACTTCCTCCAACCTCTTTCCCAATATATGAATTGCACACCTTTTCTTAGACAATTTCCTTTCTGTTTCTTCTGACTGGTTTACATGCTCTACAGCTTCTTGAAAATTATTTGGCCTTCTAAATAATACAAGTTCTTGCAATGCAGGTAATAAACCATCAACGGATTTCTCTTTAACCTGTTCCTCCGCAATTTCTAGTGCAAAGGTTTTCCTAATTAGAGCCTCTGCACTATTCCCTTCCACTGGAATTTTTAATTTTTTCCTAAGAGCTCTAACTCTCGTAGCAAAATCACTAACTGTCTCATTATCATTTTGGCAACATTACCTAAATCATATTTCAATTTCACTCTTAATATCTTTGTTAAATCGTTTTTTCAACACCTGTTTAAAATTTTCATATTCAACAACATTTTCCAAAGCCTTCTCTTCTCTGCAGAAGAACAATGCTGGCTCTGTCAATTTAATTTTTTGCCTTGATTATATTCGGATTCCAATTCATAATTACCCATATATCATCTAATTTTTTGAAAAAGGCAATTGGATCTGTAGGCCCATCATAATCAGCAATTTCCTTTGAATCAGCAATATGAATTGGTTTAAATAAGTGAAGTAAGAATTAAAGAGATAATGCTGTCTATTTGGGTACATGAATCAATTTAGTATGAAAGAATGATAATATTAAAGGTATAATAAATTCTGATTAATGCTCTTCAATGACACTAAAATTGTAATATATCTCTATTATCCGAATAAATTTGTATAACAAAATGATTATTATAATAACTGTTAAGGTCAAAATTTAGTCCAGTTATTCATTTTAATCAGATAACCAATTCTGATTTTATAGAAAGAGTTGCTTAAGACTTAGTTTAAATGTAAATAAATGTTTCCAAATATACCTAAAATTTAGATGAAATATGTGTATCAATCAATACAGTAAAACAATTATGTGTAGTAACCAAATGTGTGTACTAATAAGTGTATGAAACTTGGCCTTATGGAATTCATTAGCAACTTATCTTATCGACTGCTCGACTCTGCTAGGCCGTCTGTGGCTAGTCTCCGAAGTAATGGGTTCTTGGGTCTTTCATCTTCTTCATTCCTGGTCTGGTAATTGGGTTCTTTATATCTTCATGTCCGGTCCTCAGGATGTGGTTGCAAATACAAGGGCAGATACCAACTGAAATCCATGAGACTTTAGATAAATTTTTAAGTGGATTCTCCACTTTACCCTCTCATCAAAAAAAAGTCTCCGGGTTTCAAACCAAAAAAAATAGTGTCCATATAATGCATATAAAAGAAACAAAATTTTGAATAAAGCATTACTTGAGTAAGGCAACGTCTAACTTAGTTTTTCTGTCAAAAATATCTCTGCAACCACAAAATCATGCCTTCTTTCAATAGCCAATCAGAAAGTTTAATTTCTGATCATCAGATTCATTTGATCAGACTTCAAGTCATCTGAGTTTCAACCTTCCTCCTCCAAAGTCAAACACCAAACCTGTTTCCTTCTGGTTCTAACATGACTTGGCAACTTTCAGAGATTCTTTACAGAATAAAAAAATAATTTCACAAATAATATTTTAATCTTTATATATCTTTCTTTAGTCTGGGTTGCACTTTAGTCACTTACTTTTCTCAAATTTAGTTCCAACAGAAAAATGCAAATGCATATATAATCATTGATGCATAATTTCCATGTCTCTACATATCTAAATATTATTTTAATAAATATTTATAAAAATTCTGCAACCTTACATCCCTCCGACTTCTAAAGAATCGACTTCCACCTGAAAGGCGTCCAGTCTTCCGAATGTTGATTGAAGAACTCTTGCTTCTCGGTTGATTGTAGAATTCCAATATAGCAATCGGTTCGATAAGTGCATCTGATTCCTGTGTGACCTTAAATTTAGGTACTAGGTGATTAATTTTTTTGTATCCATATAAAAAATGTTAATATATCATAACTTATTTACATTGGTAATACAGAAAATCCCAATATCATTTATCACAATTCAATACCTAAGCATTTCTTAAGAATTTAGTCATTAGCACAACAATTATCTATAGATATTATTCACTTAATAACACTATATCATTATGGGTACTGTTGTACAAAAATAAATAAAGTTCAAAATTAATCATTCAAAGATTAAACAATATTTCAGTCCTTAGTCCAGAGAAGCCATATGGCCTTCTCAAAATCTCAAGATTGTTGGATAAACACAATTCAATAAAAATGTAGCTCAATATCCACAGTTCATACATCCAAATAAACTCCTGGGATCTGAAACAAAAATCAAGTACACAGTAAATCTGTTCAAAAGTCAGAGTTCATAATACACTTCACTTGACACTGTTCCTTTAAATTTGAGTTCATCAAAACTGTCTATTCCATTCTAGAAAATACCTGGCTTCCGGTAGTCCAATAAAAAGTCTCGTATCGCACTCACTTCCGCTTTATTGTCATTGCGAGATGTCTTCACCTTTCCAATAATCACAAAAGACACTGGATCCAGATGATGGTGGCATAACGTCATCTATAGAGCAGGTGGCGTCAACTGAGCTGAATGCATTCACTCCTTAGGTGATTTCCATCCTCCATGCATGTGACATCTACAAAGAGCTAATTACCCATATTTTGGCCAGTTTCATAGTTAAATTGAATCTTATTTATTGTGTCTCATGTCACTGTAAATTAACTTCATCTTTAAAAATATCCCATGAATTATGTATTTGTTTCTCCCAAAATCAAATTCAATATTCCTGACATATTTATAATATTAAATAATCTTACAATACTATTTGATTCAATACTATAATATTACAATACTATAATATTCAATACTATTTATTATCTTCAAATAATATTCATTTTCTGAAAAAACTTATTATTGGATTGTTTAAGCATAAGGCAATTGTTTATTTTACAATTAGGTGTTAGATATTATAGTTCATAAACTCTGCACTCATCATAGTTTTAAATTTCTATTTGGAAAATTAATAATTAATAATGTCTGAATTATTGACAATAATTAGAATAATATTCTAGGTTTATCAGAGAATTGAATTCAAATATCTTTACTTTGACTTGTTTAGCAATTAACTGTTTATCTTGGATCAAGGATTTATCGGTGCTTTCAATCTCCTTCTATAATCATGTATCTTCTCTATGCTGTATTTTTGTCAAAATTATCTCTGCAACCACAAAATCATGCCTTCTTTCAATAGCCAATCAGAAAGATTAATTTCTGATCATCACATTCATTTGATCTGACTTCAAGTCATCTGAGTTTCAACCTTCCACTTTCAAAGTGAAACACCAAACCTGTTTCTTTCTGGTTTTAAATGACTTGGCAAATTTCAGAGAATCTTTACAGAATAAAAAAAAATAATTTCACAAATATCATTTTAATCTTTATACATCTTTCATTGGTCTGAGTTGCACTTTAGACAATTACTTTTCTCAAATTTAGTTCCAACATAAAAATGCAAATGCATATATAGTCATTGATGCATAATTTCTATGTCTCCGCACATCTAAATATTATTTTAAAAAATATTAATAAAAATTCTTCAACCTTACACTTATGAGCTCTTGGTCGAAATGTAGATAGCGATCAGGGATAATTTGAGTTAACTTGAGTTAACAGAAGAGATCTAGCAAATTTGAAGGAATTTTAGCTTTTCTTGAACTGCAGAAGATCGGCGTCATTAACAATATTCATTCTATCTCATATTAACTGTTCAAAGCTAAGATAAAATTGTTTAAAACGTTGTATTATGGGATGTGAATTCTCCATGTTGCTTGTTTCAAAATTTGAGGTAGCTTGGCATCTCATTCTATTGGTAGATGGCGGTACAGATTGTCACTTCCTTTGTATTGAATGGAAGGTGTACAAGGTTGCACTGTATGTAGCCACTGCGTAGCATGTTATCACAAAGGAACACTATTATATATCTAAGTCGCATAGATCAGTGCTACCACACATTTCCACAACACTAGAATTATAAGGAAAATATATTTGCTGAAGCACTTTGCTGTATGCAGCTTTATAATTCTAAAGGGCAGCTATTTTTAACACCCATTAAACCTTGTATCACAATAATGACTATCACCATCACTATTCGTAGTATTATTCGTCGTAACACCATACACACTCCACTTGAGCGATAATCAACACAATACTTATATCTAGAGAAAATAACAATTTAGTCACTCTAAATATGAGTGCTACTGCTCGTGACACACTTGTATCGACGGGAACACTGCAGTAGGCAAACTTGCAATTCCATGTCGAAGTTTAACGGCTGCCACAAGAAAAGGTCGTACTGCACTGCTGAAATAATATGGAATAGCACCGCAATTAGCAAATGGCTTAGTAATTGAAATATCCGCATGAAGGAAAAGTACTAAATAGCTGATTATGCCTCAGCAGTAAACGATGTGTAGAAATTTGAAGTAAGGTCGTTACGACACGTGGTCCGCTGGCAGTCAGTTATTTAACATTGGAGTCAAAAGTCCGTGAATAATGTCCATGAATAAGTAAACGTCTAAGGAAAACAGGACGAGAACCCTGGTTTAAATCCACCTGTGCCGTTCAAGCAATAGACACTAATCGTAAATGGAAAAACACACACAGCCTCGTCATTTTCCGAGTGTTCACACGTCAGGGTGAAAGACAGTTTGAAATTGCCTAATTACAGAGGCTTTACGTGTAGATAGGAAAAACTGTCGATGCGACTTATCAGTCTTTCTTAGTGCGAAGAACTGGACGACAACGCATCCACCGATTTTGTTCATTTGATTCCATCCGCCGTCTCGCTCCTGCTCTTTCACGGAGGGGGAGGCTCGTCGGAGCTCGCTGAATTCTCCGTTGCTTGTGAGGGCCAACTTAGATGGTTTATTACCAGTTCAATGGCTTTTTCCAGCCTACCTTGTCATTCGTTTGGGTCCTGTATAGACTCCCTGCTCCACTCGGCGCCATACGCTAGCTGGCGTTCCTCGTGGGCGTGTCACTCACCGACCGCCTTCAGGTAAGTATTGTCGTATTACTGCTGCTTGACAAAGAATTCTCAGCCATCGCTTGTCGTATGGAGTTCGTAGAAAAGCGTATCCTTTCTCCTATGCATCATAGGCGACCCCGACTTGGGTTTCCGTTGCTTTTTCTATCTCGACGACCGTACTCTTGCTTTCTACCTCCTTCGCTCTATCTTGGCTTTATTCTGTCGTGATTTCTCCAAGTCACTTGTTACCTTCGGGGTGACAAGCTCGACGTCACGTTGTTTGTCCACGTCATTCTGACTTCTTTCTCCTCGAGAGTCGTTTCTTTTGGTGAAATCCACGTCACATGATCGCTGATTGCCAAGTCACCTGAAGGCTATCTTGGGTCACGTCGATATGAGGCGTATCGCTTACTGCCCATCTGGATAACACATCCGCCATGAAGTTGCTCACTGCCTTAATGTGTTTTAACATCACATTAAAATCGAGCAGAGCTTGGAGCACTGCAGCCTGCAATTGCGAGAGCCTTTTTTGTGTTAATAACCTGACTGCTGATTGGTTATACGTGTATATAACCGTAATTGTCTGTTTCAGGTAGTGCCTCCACAGCTTAGCTACATATCTGTGATTAGCAATAAGTACAAACTATCGTAATTTTGGGAGCGCAATAGCTCTCTATTCTCTGCTATGGACAATACACAATTACACTCTTCTTCTGACCACTGTAGCATTCAGTGCATGCGTCCTTTTAACAGTATGTAGCACTGCCGAATTTTCCACTTAATCAACGGGTATACATAGCCACTGATATCCCAAGATGATGTCGAAATTATAAAGGGGCAACAGGTGTAAAATTAGTTTATCTCGGTATTTGCTGCTGACTACCGGCAATTGGATAGCAGTCTCGGACACCTCCTGCTTTCTGCCATCTGCATACGTCACCATTCTCCAACTGTTACCTTTTATCATTTTCAAATTTAATTTTCGGGCGCACTTCTCACTTATATAGTTTTCAAGTGCCCCGGAATCAATCAGTGTCTTGAACTCGTGGTTTTCTATTTTTGCATAAATGACACATAGGTCCCTTCGTCGGTCATGAAAGATGGCATTGTTGGGGCTGGCCTTTGTTTTCTGTGGCTTATGTTTACTCCTACAGTCTTTACTTATATACCCCCTTTTTGGCAATTGTAGCGTTTGATATCTCTTTTTCTCTGCAGTTTCTGCCGCCTGCAGTTTGTCTTCGAATCGCTCCCAGTTGCATGGGTTCCGGCTCGGGCATTGATGGACTCAAGTCGAACGCCCTGTACCATCATTCCAGGAAGGCTATACCTAGCTCAACTGCGGTGCACCCCTGGAGTTTAACCTTGGCTTCTAACTCCTTCGGAAATCCTTGGATTAAGAAAAATAATTTTTTGGATCCTGACGAATCAGTTAGCTCTTTAATCAGTCTGTAGAAAGTAGCTATATAGGTCGTTAGATCATTGTTCATAAATTTTAATTTTAGAAGGTCTCTATGTCGGGTGAGCTGGGTTTGTCCCCTCGAGAATACTCTTAAAAACTCCGAATTGAAATGTGTTTATGTAACAAAATGGTGGCTCATATGGATAGAGAACCAGTCTTTTGCTATCCCTTTTAGGTAGCCTTGGAACGCATTCTTCATCTCTCACTCCCTTATTGTTCGCTTCGTACACGAAGTTATGCAAGAATAGGGCCGGATCTTCGTCTGGAAGTCCGGAAAACGTAGGCAGTTCTACCTTATTAACCAATATTTGTGCTGGAGAAACAACCAACTGTCTAACCACGTCCGTTCGGTCTGCTATCGGGCTTTGTGCGACCATAGCTCTTTTTTTTTCCACAGTCTCAAACATTCCACTTAGACAACCTGACGTCACTGTCGTGGCACAAACTTGGGTGGGTAAAATAAACTAAAGTTTGGACCAAATGTCAGTCAACCACGATTCTGTGACCACAAACGTCCCGTGGATTTAGCAGAGGTAAAGTGACAAGAGAAAAGAACGATAAATTTTGAAAAATAATGAATATTTATTTTAACTCAAAATAAAGAAAAATGTCAAATGATCAAAAAGTCAACACAGTGGAAGTCTTGCGCACTGGGAAATATGAATAGTTTGTTTTATGCCGTTGTCCATCTTGGAGAGAACAGAGTATTCATAAAGGATGTGTAGATACGAATCCGCTGGTCTGTTTTGACACTTGAAGTAGTAGTTCGCCGAAATGACATAACGTTGATGACAGTGGATGCCGTCCGTCAACAGGCAACTAGCTATCGTCATTCTTTAGGCTATTTCGCCAATCAATCTTGTAATAACCTGATGACAAGATCAAGATGAAATTAGCGATGTCGAATGTGGGACAAAGGTAAATAATGTTGTTACTGCACTATACCTCTGGACACTAGCACTTGAACTCCTTTCAATGCTGCCGCCGTAATTTGGTTGCTCAAATAAATAAAGATAATGCTGAATATTTCTGAAGCACCACTCATTCAATAACACTGCTAAAAATCATCAGTATAGCCAACCATATACATGGATAGCATGTTATTACTAAATAGCACTATTTTATATCTAAGTTGGTAGATCGGTGCTACCACAAATTTCCACAACACCAGAATAATAAGGAAATTATATTTGCTGAGGCACTTTGCTGAATGCAGTTTTATAATTCTAAAGCACACCTATTTTTAACACCCATTAAACCTTGTATCACGAAATGGACTATCACCATCAATATTCATAGTATTATTCGTCGTCACACTATACACACTCCACTTGAGCGATAATCAACACAATACCTATATATCCAGAGAAAATAACAATGTAGGCACTCTAAACTTGAGTACTGCTGCTCGTGACACATATATTGACGGGCAGCAGGCACACTTGCAAATCTGCTTCGAACTTTAACGACTGCCACAATGAAATGTCGCAACAAATGACTGCACTGCTGAAATAATATAGAATAGCAATACAATTAACGATTGGCTTAGTAATTGAAATATCCGCGCGAAGGAAAAACACTAAATAGCTGATTACGCTTCAGTGGTAAACGATGTGCAGAAAATTGAAGTAAGGTCGTTACGACATGTGGTCCGCTGGGTACAAGCGTCAGTCAGAATCGGTAAATATTAGATTCAAATATCCGTGAATAATGTCCATGAATAAGGAAACATCTAAGGAAAAGTGGACGAGAACCCTGGTATAATTCCACCTGTGCTGTTCAAGCAATAGTCACTAATCGTAAATGGTAAAACACACACAGCCTCGTCATTTTCTGAGAGTCAAAGTGAAAGACAGTTTGAAAGTGCCTAATTACAGAGGCTTGCAGATCAGAGTGAAATATGGTTTAGTTACTCACCCTGTTTATCTGCAGATAGGAAAAACTGTCGATGCGACTATCAGTATTTCGTAGTGCGAAGAACCTGGAGGACATCGCAGTCCACCGCTTTCGTTTATTTGGTTCCATCCGTCGTCTCGCTCCTGCTCTTTCATGGAGGGGGGAGGCACGTTGGAGCTCGCTGAATTCTCCATCACTTGTGAGGGCGAACTTACAAGGTTTATTACCAGTTCAATGGCTTTTTCCAGCCTACCTTGTCGTTCGGTTGGGTCATGTGTAGACTCCCAGCTCCATTTGTTGCCATATGCTTGCTGGCGTACCTCGTGGGCATGTCGTCGCCGACCGCCTTCAGGTAAATATCGTCGTTCTTACCGCTCCTTGACAAAGGATTCTCAACCATCGCTTGTCGCATGGAGTCCGTAAGGAAGCGTATCTTCTTCTCCTATGCATCATCAGCGAAACCGACTTGGGTTTCTGTCGCTTTTCTATCTCGACGATCGTGCTCTTGCTTCCTACCTCCTCGCTGCAGCTTGGCTTTTTTCTGTCGTGATTTTTCCATGTCATGTGTTACCTTCAGCATTACGAGCTCGATGTCACCTCGCTTGTCCACGTCATCTGACTTCTCTCTCTTCTTGGTGAAATCCACATGACATAAAGACATCAAAAACAGTTAAAAACGCAGGTAAAAGAAAAAGGAAAGCAAGGATGACCTTAACAATAGGTGCATAACGGGTTAAAAGTGGGTACTGGATAAAAAATGTGAGCACTAAAGCCACAGAGAATCGAGCTTAGGCCACCACTCAACCAGTGAATGAAAGCCTGATGCTCTACCCACTGCACTTGCTCATAAATAGAGTAAACCTTAGGAGACAAGATGATTTCAAACAAACATCAAACTGAGCAACCAGAACGCAAAAAATCACAGAGAGTAGAAGAAAATTAAAGATTTTTAGCAAGAAACTGTCTTTATAAAAGTTTGCGATGTCCATTGTCAACCCTCTAAATCTTCGGGTCAGAGTTGTCAGTAGTAAATTGAAATAATGCACCCGTTACCAGAAAATTAAAATACAGACAATACACCTTGAAACAGAAGTAGTTTTATTTAAATGAAAGTGTAAAAGGGCTTGGAAAAAATTTGGTTGAGTGAGATAGAATAGTTATTTAGTAATTAGCAATCAACTTGAGGGTATCAATCATCTTAGCACCCTCTGTTTTCCTTGATATATATAGCGGATCAAGAGTTGTATATATTGTGAGACAAAATCATATAAGGCTGTTTTTGCACGGAGAATCAGGAACCCTTGACTGTCACAGTCATGGTGGTGCTTCACTGCATGGCACTCTTCAGGACAGGGATGCTTCTCTGCATAGCATAACTAAGAATTATGGAATTAATTTTATTTTCAGCCTCAGGACATCGGAACATGGCCGCAATCACGTGATTAATCAAGAAGATGTCATAAGTCATATCAATGACCACACCCAGGAATGGAAGCTCGATCAAAAAGTAATCAAACAGTCCCAAATCAAGGAAATTCAAAGGTAAATAAAAAATTCATTAATTAACCCACATTAATTACAGGTAATTAAAACATTAACAGTCCCATTGTACTAAGCGTACATGTGTGACATCAGCAGTCACATGAGCAGCACCAATTGCGAGCCAGAGTGAATGGAATGTGGTGGCGGCACCTTTGATCTTTTGTGTGTTGCCAGGTGTAAAAACAATGGGACAGCCCCTCCACATTCCATTCGCCCTGGGGATGGACACATACTGCTAAGGAATAATAGCATGCCATTTTAGTGGAAGTTCTAGAAGGTATGTACAAGTTTAGAGGTATTCAAACAGAAAAGAATGAAGTATAAAATGCAATTTCCAAAAATTAATGAAAGTTTATTCAAGAAAACTTTAACTTCTAATTTAAGAGAGAGCTGGAGCCGGACACTGTGGACGAACTTCAATAAAGATAACAGGAAACCACTGATCCACATAAAACTTTTATGTGGATCAGTGGTTTCCTGTTGTCTTTATTATTTAACTGCCAAAGTTAAGACATCAAAACAAAATGCTTTCTCGTTGCCTTTGGTATTTTTGAACAGAACATTTACAGCTTAACTTAACAAGTGAAAGAAAAAACACTTTTTCAAAAACAAAGCTTTGAAAGGTTTTTTTCTCAGATTTACACGAGTTTTTTCATATAGTGCTATCTCTGGAACAAACAAACCAACATAAACGAAGTCTATTATATATTATTTCCCCCACTGCCTTTGCATTTTTTGAAATTTTTTTTACATTCATGCATTGTCACCGACTTTATATATGTGTACAAAATTTTAGCAAGATCGAAGTAGTGGAAGGGGTTGAAATTTTGATCACATGATTTCATCTATCAAACATGACCCAAACGTTGAAAGTTATACAAACGTTGTAAAATTAAAAAAATAACAACACAAAACTCACGTTCGTGCATTAGCTGGAAATCTGAAGAATTTTAAATTTTTTCCTTCACCTTGACGGTTTTTACAAAATTTTGCATCGCAAAATCTTCCGGACATTTTAACTTTAAAAAATGTTTCTGATAAACACGTCTCTGAATATTGGAGATCAAAGTGAGAGAGAGAGGAAAGAGAGCAGATGAAACGAGCAAACTTCAGGCAGTAACTGCCACAGTCAAACCAATTTGCCAGCAGGAAGTAAACAAACATCCAAGCAAGTCACATTTCCTTTTGAAACTACAGTGGCTCCATCTGACGTAATGAGCAACATTGATGAGCCCCTTGCATGCTGGGAATCGTAAAACGCTTTTAAGGAAGTAGAGGCTAATGCCAAGTTTCCTTTTACAAACATCTATGGCTGATACTTTTGTCCTTTATTGCTAAGCATCTGCTGCTTCTTTTTCTGCTCCAGAAAGCTGTGGTTTCTGTTGTGTAAGTGGATATCGTGACAAAAAACGCATTTTTAGAATACCTAATTTATTTGCAAAGACTAGAGATAAGAATGTTTAGTTTAAACGTTTACTTATAATTATGTGATTAGGAGTAATATGTTATTATTTTTAAAATCTTGGGCTCCATGTAAGCTTTTCCAAGCTTAAACCATAAAAAATTAAAATTAAGTATTACTTGCTCATAATTTACCTTAAATATGACTGGATTATTTACCGCATTAAAAAATTAAATAACGTAAATTATTTTATTAATGGGAATATTGATAAATGTTTTAATTTTCATTTTGTTTTCGCTTTAAAAATTAAAAAATATTTATTTTCAATTGATCATAATTTTTTTATAACAATTCAAGTTTTTTCTTTATGACCTTATTCAAAAGTAAAAAGTTTTAAATAAATAATTTTGATGACTTAAAATGTCTTAAATACCATCAATAAATCAAAAAAATATTTACAATATTTGCATTTAAACACAAAAATTTTAATTTTTACTTGTTGCTGTGTAATTTTGCTGAATGAACAAATCAAATAATGGAACATGTCTTATCATTTAACTTTGGCCCAACATTGTAAATCATCATGTAAATGTTTGTTGGCTTTCATAAATGGACCAACATTTAATCCAGATGTTTCTAATTTTTCCCCGTATATATTTTGTCATCATTTTATAATTTTCTTATCCGTCTGTCCCAGAGATCCTTAATACTAACAAGATATGATGTTAACACATTTTCCATTGTTGCCTTTGTAATTCCGTGATAGCAGTGGCCTCTGGTGTAGTAAGATAAAGCAAAGTATCGTTCAGATATCGTTTCCTGCGAGCATGGCGAGAAATGACGTCATTAAGTAACATGCATAAATGACGTCACATCTTTTAACAATTTTATAACTTAAAGACATAAATTAATAAAATACAATAAGAAATTTACGATATTTTAGAATAAATAATAATAAATAATAAATAAATGAATAAAATGCAATTAAAAATTAATGAAAACACATTATTTATATTCATTTCAGAAACGGAAGTGTAATTATATAATACATGTATACAGAGAAATAGTAAAATTAATGATGAAACTATTTTATAAACTTAAAATTATATAAATTTATTATTTCTTATAGTTTTTTTTATATATAACTAAAATATGAAAATATCTGAAATAATTTAACTTCATTTTTACATTTTGAATATTTTAAATTGAAAATTAAGAAAAACCAATAAATTTTTTAAATGAACAACAGATATCCATACACTAAATGTGGTATATTTTTTAAGAATTTAGTGTTTTTGTGTTGATAGACTTTGAACAATACAAAACATGTTGTTGAAACAACATTTCGCGGCACATAGTTGATTTTTGGCCATTTTTAAATTCAACTTGCATTTATAAGCCTATCCAGGAATAAATGACATGTGCTCTTGGTCTAACACTTCCATTATTAAACCGAAACTAAAAGTCAGATTTGTAAAATGAAAACAGTTTAAAATTCGCAATGACGTCATAAATGAGGCTGCCATCTAGTGAAGAAAGATAAATTACATATGCGCAAACAAATCTGAGTTCAGTTCAGTTTCGTTCAGCTTGCATCTATCTCTTTAGGGGAAACTAGCTGATTTCATAAGCAGTCACAAGGGCGGGAGTTGGACTAGTCTACTGCTTTAGGGGACCAAGGATTCTATTCAGGAGATCTAAGTCTTCTAAAAATTGCACAAGTGCTTGAATTATTCTTCACTTATTACAATTTTTCTCGGAGATACAAAGGATAATATTTCTCATAGTAGCAGGAGATGGGATCGTCAGTAGATGTTGGAATAGCAGATCCCTCTGGTGACGATATTTGCGACATTCAATTAAAATATGGTTAACAGTTTCTGAAGCACAGCAAGAACACTTGTCAGATTGAATTAGTTTGGTTTTGTGTAAAAAACTGTATAAAGGAAGGTGGCCACTTTAAACAAAGCAACTCTCTGATTGAAGGTAAGCTATCTCGGAGTAACTGCCTTCATATTTAATATCGATGGTATCAACTGCTCATAGTGACCACCACGGGTTTCGGCGCACCACTCAGCATTCCAAAGTGTTAGTAACTGCCTCTTGATATAAGCTCTTAATGTTTTGGGCTCAAGACGAGCATTCCTAGCGGTGTTGTTCGATGTTCTAGCCCAATTAGCTAAGTGGTCAGCTATTTCATTACCCTTTATACCTTTATGTCCCGGGATCCACATCAGTTTAATAGAAAAATCTACCAGTAATAGAGATTCTAGGAGGGATGTTATATGGCCCATTATATCACGGTGGACCAGCTAGTGCTACAGGGAATTTTTTAAAGCCATGATGGCGCTTTTTGAATCGGAGATGATCACGTAATTTGCAGGTGAGTGGAGAGCAATTAGGGTTAGAGCGTTATGAATGGCAAGAAACTCCAACATAGTGGATGTGGTTGCTAGATTGACTTTTGTTGATACTATTTGGTTGTTCCTCTGGTACACCCTTATTCCTCCTTCCAGATTTTCAGGGGCCAAGGATCCATCTGTGAAAACTTTGTTGTAATCTAGAAAGTGCGTAAACAGGGATTCATTAATAATTTGTCTGGCCATCTTGGGAGGAGTCTTAGCACATAGGGACGAAGGGAAGAAAATGATATCTGGTTCAAGAGAACTAGGAAATTCGGTAATCGCTTTTCCAAAGAGGCGACAATCAACACATCCAAATTTATTTAATAAACCAGGGAGAAGGTTTAATATTTTCTTAGAAAGAAAATGGCCACGGAAGTTGTCAACAAAAGAGAGCTTTTCTTGGAAGGTCGAAGAAGATTGTGAGTAGGCAGTTAAAATTAATGTAAAAATTAATTTAGCCTCCCACCTTAAGGGTAGGGGGACTAAGTTGGAGTCAGTGTAGAGTACCTGGTTAGGTGAGGATTGTGTGGCGTGAATGCAAACTCGTATGAATCTCCTCTTCAGTCTGATTAATTGCTCTCTGACGTATTTTGGGGCCAAAAGGAGGAAAAGATCGGATTGTTCAGTTGTCTGGATGAGGGACGATAGTAAAATGGAGGTTTCCGAATATGGCGGACCCCAGTTGAGTTTTGCATTTCGGCTGATTCGGCCTAAGTTCTTCGTTAGATGTTCCTTTATGCGGGCAACATGTTGGTTCAATTTGAGTCTGCAGTCCAGGACAACACCTAAAAACTTGTGCGCTCTTCTAATAGGGAGTCTGGAGCAGTTGAAATAAATGATGGATTTTGGGGGAGGGCCGCATTTAATGAAAAATACCACTACTGTCTTATCAGGGGAGAAAGACATAGAGTTAAGCTTGCCCCACTCCATGAAAGAGTCACAAGAATGTTGGAGAGTGCTCTTAATTTTGGGAATAGAAAGATCAGTGCTCCAAATGGCTACATTATCTGCAAAGCAATTCATTTGTTTTCCTTTAGGAATGAATTGAGTGATGTCCGTCATGAAAACGTTAAAAAGTACGGGGATCAACGTTGATCCCTGCGGTAGGGCCTTAAGTTGCGTCTGCCAGATGACAGCTCCTGGATATTTCAAGCCGACCCGTCTGTTTTTTAGGAAAGAGGAGATCCAAAGAATAATACATCTTGGGAGAGGTATGCTGGCCATTTTGTTCAGCAGGGTATGATGCTCCACAGAATCGTATGCCTTCTCAAAATCTAAGAAGATTGCTCCTACGGTTTCATGTTTTTCCCAAGCTGAGTCATTGGTATCAACCAGTTTGATTGTGGGAAAGAAATAGTTGGAGCCTTTACGAAAGCCAGTCAAACAAGATCGAAGGATGTTAAGGAATTCTAGAAAGTGCTGTAACCTGCTATTAACCATCCTCTCCATGGCTTGCTCTAACTTGCCCAAGGCTATTACTAACAATGTAATACTTATATAGTAGAAATTACAAACATTAAATATGAGGCTATCAACGAAACGAAAATTTCATACATGATATGTAATTTAAGTGGAAAATGATCACAGGCTGCCATAAACAGTTCATGTGATTACAATACCAAGACACGCTTTGGAATGCTTGGGCAAGCAGATACTAAATCCTCAAAGGTAACGTACAATATGAACTGCCTGCCACTATAAGAAAACGGCGGTGCAAAGGCAATAAATGCTACGCCTAATGATTGGAATCTGGAAAAGGAAAAGAAAACCCACATAAGCAAAAGATTCTTGCGAGTCGATTCTAGCATTGACTAAAACTATTAACACTATGGTGGCATGGCATGGCAGCATTATAAAGTAACGCGATGACGTTAACAAAGTATTAGAGAGAGAGAGTTACGTGTGAGCTTACCTGGAAATTACGTGCCGTGCTGCCCAGACCATCCTTAGTGCACGCTATAATCCCCAATATATGATATAAAACAGATAGCAACATATTCTCTCGATTTATCCAATAAGCTGCGTTGCGGTTCACAACAGCTACAAACTGAGCCTCCTCGCATGAGATACAGTCGAGTCTCTCCTTTCGAACTCGAGCAGGCTAACCATAGAAAAGCTTTTGACCTCCATACAAATACCAGATGGCATAATCTGATAATCGGTTTGGAGCCTACTGCAGATTTGTTGGTTGATATTTCATATGCCACCATCGACCACAATTGAAAGCAAATTTATAAGAAAATGTATATAAATATTATGAATGATCAAGGCTATAAGAATGACACTTGCTCTAATTGCTCTCAAATTTTTTGTTGAAGAGAAAGATAGTAAATTGAAGGCCATATCGGTTCCAAAGTGACAAAAACGTGATATCACGCTCGAGAGCCTTCAGAAATAACAATGGATTCCGGCAATAGATGACACCATTTTTGGGAAATTTGATGACCCGTCAGTAAACGATTCCTTAACCTACAGATATGGAATCCGTAAAAGGCACATCAGTCATCTTAAATCTTTCGATTAAGCTTTTTACCCTTCAAATTACACAATCCTTTTTATCGCTTTTGCTGCTGAGAAAATCGATTTGTTTTATATGCGGGCTGCTCAATAGAAAGACCTTTGGATTGACGCAGTTAATAATAAGAGAAGACTGTGAAAATTTAAGTTCCAATGCTTCTAGCAGACGAAAATCAGCTAGAAGCAATGTTGGAAAAAGCGAGGCGCCATTTATCGACAGCACCGAACATTTTATAATAATAATATTTAATAGCAAATCAGAAAACAAGCTGCGTAGGCGGAATGCGCTTCACAAGCGCAAAAACAAGCGCGAAACAGAGGGAATTGATGAGAGAGATACGAGCAGGAATGGAATGAATGACGTCGTGTCCTCAGACCGTGCGCGTTTAAAAACAGTTAATGCATCTGTCTCTTCTAAAAAGACTAAGGACTTCCCTATGCAGATAGAATCCACGACTTTGAACAATTGTGACAATCGCTATAATGAGAGAAGCGATTTAACTGAGGACATATCATATTTTTGGATAATTTGGCTTTTGGAGATTTTCCTATAAACTGTAGCTGATATAACGTCGCAGCTATTATGCCACAGGAATCTTCAGAGAAACCCAACGCAGATAAGCTTTCTGAGGCGCATTCTCGAGCCGACAAAGTTTCATACCCACGTGAAGGAATCACGGAAGTGGAGCCGTCATCCCATTTTTCGGCCGAGTACTCGATCTGTGTTCAAGACTGCATTCTGCTGATTGCAGCCATTTATTCAACGTTACTTCCACACCTTGGATCAACTGGATTTCCCCTTGGTCCGTACAGGGCTACTTCCAAGAACACCTCGGCTCATTTCATCAAAGTAAACAAAAAGCACTTTACAATGCGTGTTCCTTCTTATCCTCGTACATCTCCATAAGAAAATTCTCTCACGCGCGTAATTTCACTGAAATTAAAATTTTAGACGCGCGTCTTTATGGTAACATTAGCTATTCTGAGTTTGCTAATAGAATCAAGCGTGGCTGACTTAGCAGATGTTAATGAGAATGCATAGTATATTTAACCTTATCCTCTCTCTGCGTGAATTCAGATTAGTTTGCTTAGTCGTACGTACTTTGTAGTCAGTTATTCTTATTTAATATTAGGCTGTTACTTTGGATTCGGGTAGGAAAAATTAATAGACTTTCTTTGTTGTATTCCAATATTTTAGTTATTTCTGTCGGAGTAGCCTATTCCAAACTCAAAGCATCGTCGCCGTCCTTGAAATGTTAAAAGCGTTAACGCTACTTTATTATAGCTTACATATAGAGTGTAACTCTTTAACAGTTACATAATTTAGCCTCCATTATTATACACAAATTTCAAAACTCCCATTCTAGTTGTGAGAGTGAACTATTTTTTTTTCACTCATTCAGTTGTATAATACATTTATATTGAGTGAAAATGTTAAGATTCATGATTTTACACACGTTGTATTGTATAGTGTATATAGTTATAATTCCATAACGTCCATTTTGCAATACAAGTTTTATTAATATATTTATATACAATCGATTTTTATCCTTTCGGACATCATCAGTATATGCATTTGAACAGTTTAAATTTCTTACCATTGGTTTCTTTTTAAATTTTGAACAATACCTTTTTCAATTTATTGTTTTTTGGTTACATTGTTGTAATTCTTTGGTTATAGTATTATTATTTATCCTATTTTTTACATTATAATTTTTTATTAATATAAAATATAGTATTATCTTATCTTATAAATACATTTTTAATTACATATTTTTTGTATTATTTTGTTTTTGCTTAATAGTTCTTTTATTTTCTCTTCTTTTAGTATTTGATTGGATAATAAATTACTATCTGCTAATTCGGCATTATTTAAAATCTCTTCTGGATAAATTTATTTAGCATAAAAATAATAAAATTTTCGATGACAATTATTTCTCTCTTATCATTAATTTTGTAGATTAGTTTGCATGTTTGTTCATAATTCCCGGTTTTATGTTTGCTTAATAAAATGTGTTCTGCATATTTGAAGTTTTTTAGCGCATTTTTGATTAAATATATATGTTCTTTGAATCTAGTTTCTAAGTTTCGATAAGTTTTCCAATATAAATTCTGTTACATTCTTTGCATGTTCAGATTAATGATGAAAAATAGAAAAGAATATTCCACAATAATGATTCGAATCAGAATACTTTATCTCAGAGTGACCATGCACCAACCAAATGCGAAACTGAGGACACGAAAAAGAACAGCTATTTACATGAACTTATGGCTTGTTTGGAGCAGTTACCTAATCCGCAGGCTAAGACAATCTTTGGAGCAGTTACCTAAACCTTAATTTTCATTAAAGAATAAATCATAAAATGTTCAGAGAAAGTTTTATCGTATGCCATACCTCAACGTTCAAATTAATGATGAAAAATTAGAGAGACAATTCCACTGTCTGGATTCTCACCGTGAATCTTTGACTCAGACTTCCAATGCGCCAACTAATTGCGCTCCTGCTAACATGAAAGCATACCGCTGTTTACATGACTTCAGGGCTTGCTTAGATCAGTTTCCTAGTCTGCAGGCTGGGACTATCTTTCCTAAGGCGTAATGTTCAATATAGAATAAATCATAAGATGTTCAGTGAGCGTTTTATCATACAGAATTTAGCCTTCATTATTATACTGAAATTTCAAAACTCTCATTCTAGTTGTGAGAGTGAACTATTTTTTTTCACTCATTCAATTGTATAATACATTTATATTGAGTGAAAATATTAAGTTTCATGATTTTACACACGTTGTATTGTATAGTGCATATAGTTATAATTCCATAACGTCCATTTTACAATACAAGGTTTATTAATATATTTATATACAATCGATTTTCATCCTTTTGGACATCATCAGTATATGCATTTGAACAGTTTAAATTTCTTACAATTGGATTCAGTTTAAATTTTGAACAATACCTTTTTCAATTTATGGTTTTTGGTTACATTGTTGTAATTCTTTGGTTATAGTATTATTATTTATCCTGTTTTTTTTACATTATAATTTTTTATTAATATATAATATAGTATTATCTTATCTTATAAATACATTTTTAATTACAACCTGTGACAATAAGTTCGGTGAATGATGGCATATTGAGAATGGATTGCTCGCTTACATGAAACAGCAGTTACTATCCTTCAAACTAATCCCCGTCGATGATAATGCACTTCTGGGAACGCCTGTACAAGTCCTGGAAACCCCTGGCGTAGTCGTTTTTAGAGATAGCCTTCAGTTGGGTCGTAACATTACGTTGGATGTCTGGCCACTTCGGGGGGCGTCTTTTACGGTGTTCCGCCTTCTCGGAACCGATTAAACCACTCATAAACACACTTCAAAGTAATAGCACTTTCTTTGTAAACTGTTGCCATCATTTCATGAGTCTCTTTCGTTCGCTGATCCATTTTGGGTTTCAACCCCCGTACTAATCCTTCTCTCTTCAATGTCCTATTTAAACACAATAAACACACTCGCAGCGCTGATTCTCTCAAATTTGTTTAAACATGTCCCGACATGTCTGGGGCAGGATACGACGATGGTGCACTCTTGCGACCGTTAGCAATTTCACGTCATTCACCGAACTTTATTGTCACAGGTTGTACTTATTTCTTGTATTCTTTTGTTTTTGCTTAATAGTTCTGTTATTTTCTCTTCTTTTAGTATTTGATTGAATAATAAATTACTATCTGCTAATTCAGCATTATTTAAAATCTGTTGTGGATAAAATTTATTTAGCATAAAAATAATAAAATTTTCGATGACTATTATTTCTCTCTTATCATTAATTTTGTAGACTAGTTTGCATGTTTCTTCATAATTCCCGGTTTTATGTTTGCTTAATAAAATGTGTTCTGCATATTTCGAGTTTTTTTTAGCGCATTTTTGATAAAATATATATGTTCTTTGAATCTAGTTTCTAAATTTCGATAAGTTTTCCAATATAAATTTTGTTACAATCTTTGCATTTAATTTTATATACCCCACTTTTTTCTTTTTCTATAATTTCTCTTTTGTTTTCTAGTAATGTTATTAATCTATTTTTGGATCTAAAGGCTACTTTTATTTCTTTCTTTGATTTATTTTTTTAATTTTGTAACTTATATTTCCATAGAAGGTTAAACAAATTCTTTTCTTTTCTTTCTCTTTTGTATTTGTATTATTTTGTTGTTTTTCTCTAATTTCTGTTGCTATATTAATGATTGTTTTATTAATTTGATCGTCCTTTTATCCATTTCCAATCCTAATTTCTTTTAGTATTCCTAATTCCTTTTCTCTATATTCTTCTTTTATGGGGTATGCCAAAGCTCTGTTAATTAGATTTCTAAACGCTGAGTTTTTGTGGCTCCATGGTTGGTTGGAATTTTTGTGTATGCTATTTATTGTTGTTGTGAGTTTTCTATTAATGTTATATTCTCATTTTATTTTATTGTTTTCTTCTTTTTTCTCTATGGTTACATCTAAGTAATTTAATTTGTTATCTTTTTCTTCTTCATATGTGAATTTTATTTTGTCATTTAAATAATTTAATTTTATTAGTATTTCTTTTATGTTAATTGACTTATCTAATATACATAGGCTGTCGTCTACATATCTTGTATACATTTGTATATTATATTTTTTTAAAATTTCTTTTAATTATTTTCTACTAGATTTTGTAGATATATTTCTGAAATTATTGCACTAATAGGATTTCCCATTCCCAGCCCATATTGTTGTTCGTAAAAGTTTTTATTGTATTCGAAGTAATTTTGTGTTTTTATTGTTTCTAAACTTATTATAATATCTTCTATTAGTTCTTTTTCAATTTCTCTTTTTTTAAGTTATTATCTTTTGTTTTAATTGCTTGATCGACGTTTATATTAGTATATACGTATATCTTTTATGTCAAAAGATACTAATTTTGAATTTTCATTTAAATTTAATTTTTCTAGTTTTTCAAATACTTCGTTAGAATTTTTCACTGCATAATAATAATTTAGTTTCAGATTTTCTTTTAATTGTTTTTGGATATATTTTGCTAAATTGTATGAAGGTGAATTAATATCAATGATTACTGGCCTTATTGGGAAATTAATTTTGAGAACTTTGATTCTAGGCTTCATTATTGGTGCTATAGGATTATTCACTCTTAATTGTAATTTTTGTCCTTTGAACATCACTGATTTAAATTTGTTGTTAGTTTTAATGACTTGTCTTTGGAACTTAACTGTTGGATTCTTCTTCAAGTTCTTGAATTTATTTTCTGTTATGAACTTCATCCTTTTTTCATCTAGTTCGTTGTTTTTAATTATCACCATTATTTTGCCTTTATCTCCATGCGTGATTTGAGCGTTATTTTCTTTCAGTTTTTTATTGATTCCTATTATTGTCTTTAAGAATGAATAATCCTATAGCACCAAAAGATATTGTTCAAAATTTAAAAAGAATCCTATTGTAAGAAATTTAAACATTTCAAATGCATATATTGATGATGTCCGAAAGGATGAAAATCGATTGTATATAAATATATTAATAAACCATGTATTGTAAAATAGACGTTATGGAATTATAACTATGAAAATAGTCCAGATTCAAATTTTGGTAACTTGCGTGTTACTAGATTCTGGTTAACTGGCATATGCTAAATTGTTATTATATGTTTAATTTAATAATAAAGTATATGTCCTCTGTGTCCCGTACAGTGATATAATTTCTCGCTACCACAATTTACTGCGCACCCTGCACGTGACACAAAGTTTGCTGTGAAGCAATGATTCTGCCAGCAACCACGGGAATTAAACCAGATAGGAATCTATAGATTAATCCACCAAGGTGACTCATGCCTTAATGTCTATAGAAATTTCTTTTAAATTCTTTGAATAGAAATTGCTTCTCAGCGTCTAAACGTGCGTCAGTTAAACATTCCAAGTATAAAAAATAGAATAAATAAAAATTATTAATGTGCTACGAAGCTAGTGATATCGTTTAAATTAAATAATACAGGGTGATTCAAATCGTGTGTAAAACAATTTAAGAGGGTATTATATAGGTCAAGGTAAACACAAAAGTCCTATGAACCTGGGTCTGAATTTTAACTATAACTGAGATATGAACAGAAATAAAAATGCCGCCACCAAGATCAACAAGTTGATAACTCAGGTTCTGTAAAGCCTAGATTAATGAAGTCAACAGAAATAACAGGGTACATAAAAGTGAGTGTACCGTTAAAATTTGATCGAATTCCAACAAGAAGTTTCCGAGTTACTCATTCAACATCACAACACGTGTTCACTTTTGAGTAAAAACCAGCACTTGTTACAATTTTGAGCGCGCACCTGAAATAAAAATCGCTGAAATAATTTAAATCTAATTGATTTCTTTACTTGATTTTCATCTCAACATTTTAAACTTTAACAAATAATTTTAATCCTTATCATTAAACAGTGATTAAAAGCAATTTTTATATTATGTAGTTAAGATTTCACAATCACTGCTTAAATGATATGAAGTTAATTTAATAAGAGTGGTAGTAAATTTATTCATCTTTAATCATCGTTTTGTGATATTCTCGATAAATATATCAATAAATTAATCAGTTGGTATTAACGTCCCTTTCAACTACCATTGTCAGGGCGGCGTTATAATGGACACAAATTTTGCCTCACAAGAGTTCTTTAACGTGTTATTGGCAAACCACTACACGGGACCTATTTCCCTTCCGAAGGAAGTGCGTGATCTCAGGATTTCCCCTCTGAAAAATTTTCGTCGTCCTCGGCCGGGATCGAACCTGCACCCTCGGGTATCAGATGCGATCAGGCAACCACTGAGCCATCGCGGCCGATGATAATAAATTGATAATAATTTATGTAAACGGATTAATTATACTGTAATCCAAAATCGACATTTAAATTTTTATATAGATAATTATAGTTCTCTAGTTGTAAGTTTTCATTTTTCAGGGATTGGTGGAAACAAAAACCTTAAAATGGTTGAGAAAAATTTCAGTCAGTAACTAGAAAACCTATACTAATCCATAGTGAGCGATGGAACTCTCCCCACTACAGTGTTCGCAGTCCCGCTCTGTCGGCTAGAGAAAAAATCTACGAAGCAAATAACCTGTAGTAGAAAAAGCCTTATTTATTGCTCTGCATGTCATGCCTATGTTGCCTGAAAAAGCGCTACTGGTAAATTTCACATTTTCCAAAACTAGAATAATTTTTTTAATTATGTCAAAAATACAAATTGAAGTATACACTGTTTGAAACTATATAACCCAGCAAAGAAATTAGATAGAAATATAAGGTTTGTTCTATTTTATTTCTTACACATCCCCCAAGGGCCATACATGTTCAAAATGTCCACCTTCTTCCACAGCATACTCCCAAAACCGACGTCGAACACAGCTGCATACCGATTGGATTGTAGCTAATGGAATACCATTGATGCAATGTTCAATCTGATTTCATAAATTCGTCAGTGTTTGTGGGTTTGCGGCATACACCGTATACTTTAAAGTTCTACAAAGCTAGAAATCGAGAGAGGTTAAATCGGGAGATCGAGATAGGAATATCATAACACTTCCTCTTTTTCCTATTCGTCTGTGATTGAATGTGTTTTCGAGGAAAATTCTCCCATCGACATGAAAGTGAAAAAATCTTACATTTCCATCTCATTTCATTGCTGAGGTTATTACGATTAAGAGTGTACTCATCAACTTCGGTCAATCTGTATTATTTTCATTTCAATTACCTGATAAGTTATTTCAATTCCTTCGTTATCTGCAATAATTTCAAACAAAGATTCTTCTCCGTTTACCTAAATAGAAAAATTATTATTTAACTTTAAAGCTAATTAAAATTCTTCGTATTGAAAAAAGAAATTAATCAAATGAGATATAATATTTTCAAAAATTTCTTTCTCTAGCTCAGCACTAGGGAAAGAAATTAATTATGTTGTTTTAATTATGAGAAAACAGTCTTGAATGGCCAAATACAGGGAGGTCATTTTAAATATAGAATGGAAATATCTCGAAAACGAAGCATTGTACGAAAAAATGTCCAAAATAAGAAGTGAATTAATTTGGGGGTATTAATTAGCCTCAAAATTTCCCCCAACCCCCCTTGTCAAAACGGTGGTGGGGGTAACTTTGTAAATCTTAAATTGGTTGGCTGGTTTGTTTGCTATTAACGTCCTTTTCAACTGCCCTGGTCATTTCAGGACGATGTTATAGGGGCCGCAAATTTTGCCTCGCAAGGAATTCTTTAAAAAGGAACCACTAAGTTTAATGGTATATTTAGATGGTACACAATATTGGAGTAATGTATTATTCTTGTTGTTTTTTCAGTTGATCCAACCGTTTAGTAGAGAGAGGCGCTCAAAGTGTTAAACCTATAAAGATTTGAACACAATTTTATCGATGAAGGCAAAGAGATAGAAGAGTGGGTCTTACTGACATACGAGGACTGTGAGAAAAGTACCGGACCTTATTTTTTTTTTGCGAAAACCTGATGGATTTGGATCCCGCGCCTGCGGACATGAAAGCGGACTTGGTTAGAGCAGTTAATTAATCCGCAGTCTATCTTTTCTACTGCGTAATATTCATTAAAGAATAAATCATAAGATGTTCAGTGACGGTTTTATCGTATGCCATACATCAGCTATTCAAATTCTTGATGAAGAATAGGAAAGATATTCCACAGCCGGGATTCGAACCAGCAACCTTTGATTGAGACCACAAATGCGCTAACCAAATGCGATAATATCGACACGAAAGCGAATCGGTATTTACATGACCTTAAGGCTTGGTTAGAGCACATAAATTGTCCGCAGGCTGGGAGTGTCTTTCGTAAGGCGTAATATTCATTAAAGAATAAATCATAAGATGTTTAGTGAGAGTTTTTTCGTACGCCGTAACTTAGCTGTTCGGATTAATGATGAAAAATATGAAAGAAAATTCCACAATATTGATTCGAATGGGAATCCTTTGTCTCAGAGGGACAATGCACCAACCAAATGCGAAATTGAGGACAAGAAAGCGAACAGCTATTTACATGAACTTATGGCTTGTTTGGAGCAGTTACCTAATCCGCAGGCTGGGACTACCTTTGGAGGAGATACCTAATCCGTAATTTTCATTAAAGAATAAATCATAAAATGTTCAGAGAAAGTTTTATCGCACGCCGTAACTCAGTTGATCAAATTAATGATGAAAAATAGGAAAGAAAATTCCACAGTGTGGATTCTCACCGAGAATCTTTGACTCAGACCTCCAATGCGCCAACTAATTGAGCCACTGCGAACATTAAAGCGTACCGGTTGTTGCGTACCTCTACACCCCCATACAGTAATAGACCTTTTTCAAAATACGTTTTATGATATTCTTTTTTCTGCTATCATTATCTCTCTTCGCGGACTCTTCCAACGTCGTGTTTCTATCTCTCCAGGACTTATCGATATTCCTGCTGCCGGTCACCTGTTATTTACCCTTTGACTATTGCAGCTCCCATGT
>JAHWFO010045083.1:1373574-1450992 GCA_023313115.1 Rhysida immarginata | reverse complement strand
ATGACCTTTTGGCTTGGTTGGAGCCGTTACCTAATCCACAGGCTGGGACTAACTTTCCTACGGAGAAATTTTCATTAAAGAATAAATCATAATATGTTTAGTGAAAGTTTTATCGTACGCCGTACCTCAGCAGTTCAAATTAATGAAGGAAGATAGAAAAGAAAATTCCACAATACGGAGTCCAACCGTGAATCTTTGACTCAGACGTCCTACGCGCCAACTATATTCGCCAATGCGAAGATGAAAGTGAACTGCTGTTAACATGGCCTTGAGGCTAGGATAGTTCAGTTTCCTTGTCTGCAGGCTGGGACTATCATTCCTAAAGGTAATATTAATTAAAGAATAAATCGTAAGATGTTCAGTGAGCGTTTTATCGTATGCCGTACCTCAGCTGTTAAAATAATAATGAAAAGTATGAAAAAAATTCCACAGCCTTGATTCGAACCAGGAACCATTTGTTCAGTCCGCTATTGTGCCAACCAATTGACATAAAGGCAAACTGCTATTTAAATTATCTTAGATCTTGACTAGATCAGCTTCCTAGTCTGTAGTCTGGGAGTATCTTTCCTAAGGTGCAATATCATTAAAGAATAAATAAAAAGATTTTCACTGAGGGTTTTATCTTAAGCAGTACCTCAGGTATTCAAATTATTTATGAAAAATAGGCAAGAAATTTCCACAGCCTGGATTCAAACTAATATCCTTTGGCTCAGACCGCCAACACGCAACCAATTGTGCCACAGCGAACATGAAAGGGAACCGCTATTTACATGAACATAAGGCTTGGTTAGAGCATCAACCTAGTTCAGAGGCTGGGAATATCTTTCCTAAGACGATATATTCATTAATGAATAAATTATAGGATGTTCAGAGAGTTTTTTATCGCATCCCATACCCCAGCTCTTCAAATCAATCATGATGATGAGAAAGAAATTCCATAGCCTGGATTCGAATCAGGAACCTATCACTGAGACTGCCAAAAGGCCAACCAATTTCGTCACTGCGGACACGAAAGGAAATCGCTATTTACTTTACCTTAAGGCTTGGTTAGAATACTTACCTAGGACGTAGGTTGGGAATATCTTTCCTAAGACGTAATACACTGCTTTGCAATGAAATAGCTCCACCCACAAGGAATTATCCTAATTAGCCAAAAGTTGGTATACTGCAAGAGATACATCTGACCACGCCTTTATTACTTTATAGAGCCAAGACGTGCATTAGTTTGTAAAGGGTGTCCCCACATAAAGCGGCAACAGTAACTTGTGCAGGTGATCATAGACGTGGTGAAAGTCATCATGTTGTATTTCTGATTAGGCCTGGTGAACCTGCTGTGTCAGTTCATGGAGATTGCGGGTTGATCGTAAACAACGTCCCACCATGTCTAACACGTGCTCAAATGGCGATAGGTCTGGGGACCTCGCCGGCCATGGTAGGCAGTAGACATCATGCAGACATGCCAAGCTCACATTTACCGTGCGCGATCTGGTGTTATACTGGTAAAATACTGCGCTGGTATGGTTTGCAGAAAGGGCAGTAATATGGGCTGTAGAATCTGAGACGTACCTGCTGCTGTCAGGGTGCCTTGGGTGGTGACTAAAGTCGTTCTGGTATTGTAGCCAATGGCACCCCAGACCATGATCCCAGGTGTTAGTCCACGATGGCGATACCGGCTGCATTCCTCATTGGTACATTCTAATGATCTGCGCCACAACCGTCCACGTCTGTCCTGGGTGTCCAAACGGGATGATTCGCTGAAGACCACCGGGTATCATTCCATTCGCCAGCCCACTCGTTCACGACACCATTGCAGTCGTATCGCGCAGTGCTCAGGTGTCAAAGTAAGACAACAATGGACGCCCGGCAGACATTGTCGCGGCGTGTAACTGGCATGCTATGGTCGCTACTGACACAGGTGCAGTACCGGGAATAGTGAAGTTGTCGCGCAGTTGCTCCAGGGTGATGGTTCTGTCTGCTAGCGCCGTTCGCAATATTCGCCTATCGGTGAAAGATGACGTGCTTCTTCTGGCCCCAGAACCTGGTCTTCTAGCGTGTGTGCCTTCCTCTCGTCATTGCCTCCAACATCGGCCTACTGTCTGTGCGTCCTGCGACACATGGACAGCAATCCGTCTGGTTGATCTTCCAGTCTCGGAGAGGCCAATAATAAGACCTTGATCAAAGTCCATTAATTGCGTGATTGATACCTATGCGGATTACAGTGCTGTACGTTCACGAAGAAGTTGCATGGAACGTCTCGCACAGGTGTCAACTCATGAGCTTATAAATGCACCCGGACAGCCTATATAAATGCAAATGGTCATGTCCCGTTATCCATGCATCTAATCGTTTATTAGTCATAGGTAGATGAACCCCTCCCCCCCGACTAAATACGGATAAGGTCGGATAACTCCTTGTTGGTGGGGCAATTTCATTGCAAAGCAGTGTATTCATAAAGTATACATCATAAAAGGTTAATTGAGCGTTTTATGGTATGCCATACATCAGCTGTTCAAATTAATTATGAAATATAGGAAAGAAAATCCAACTGCCTGGATTCGAAACAGGAAACGCTGGCTCAGACGACCAGTGCACCAACCAATTTCGCCACTTCGAACACGAAAGCGAACTCCTATAAACATGATCTTAAGGCTTTGTTAGAGCAGTTACCTAGTCCGCAGGCTGAGACTATAATTCATAGGGCGTAATATTCATTAAAGAATTAATCATAAGATGTTCAGTTTACGATTTTATCGTAGCCCATAAATCAACTGTTCAAATTAATGACGAAGAATAAGAGAGTAATTCAACAGTCTGGCGCGGACAACCAGGAACCTTAGGCTGAGACCACCAATATGCCAACCATTTGCGACACTGCAGACATGAAAGCGAACAGCTATTTACATGACCTTCAGGCTTGATTGTAGTAGTTACCTAATCTGCAGTCTGGGAGTATCTTTCCTAAGGCTTAATATTCATTAAAAAATAAATCATAAGATGTTCAATAAGGGTTTTATGGTACGCAATACCTCAGCTGTTCAAATTATGGATGAAACATAGGAAACAAAATTCTATAGCCTAGATTTGAACAAGTAAAGTTTGACCCACACGGCCATTTGACCAACCAAGTGCGCCAATGTAGACATGGGAGCAAAACGCTATTTACCTGAACATAGGGCTTTATTAGAGCAGTTACTTAGTCCACAGTCTGAGACTATAATTCATAGGGCGTAATATTCAGTAAAGAATAACACATAAGAAGTTCAGTGATGGTTTTATTTACACCGTACTTCCGCTGTTCAAATTAAATATGAAAAATACGAAAGAAAATTCCACAGCTTGGATTCGAATTAGGAACTTTTGGTTCAGACCGCCAATGCGCCAACCAATTGGGTTTTATAGCATGCCATACCTCAGCTATTCAAAATAAAAAAATAAGAAAGAAAATTCCATAACCTCCTTTCGAACGAGGTACCTTTCGCCTAGACCACAAAGGCGCCAACCAATTGCGCCACTGCGGACATAAACACAAACAGCTAGTAACTTGACATTAGGGTTTGGTTAGAGCAGTTTCTTAGCCTGCAGGCTTGGACTATCTTTCTTAAGGCTTAATATTCATTAAAGAATAAATCATAAGTTGTTCAGTGAGGGTTTTATCGTAGGCCATACCTCAGCTGTTCAAATTAATGTTGAAGAATAGATAAGAAAATTCAACAGCCTGGTTTCGAATATTGAACCTTCGGCTGAGATCGCCAACGCGCTTACCAATTGCGCCATTGCGGACATGAATGCGAACCGCTATTTACATAGCCTTACGGCTTTGCTAGAGCAGCTACCTTTTCCACAGGCTGACCATCTTATGATCTATTCTTTAATAGATATTTCGCGCTCGGAAAGATAATCCCAGCCTGCTCACCTCTTTCATAGTTGTTTTAATTATGAAAAAACAGTCTTGAATTTTCTGTAATAAGAGCAATGTATATGGTTATCAATTTAACTATAGCATGGAATTTTATCGAAAATAGCATTGTACGAAAAAATATCTAAAAATAAAAGGGAGTATAGATCTAGTTGCAAATCAAAGCAGTCAAGAGGGGTACGAATAATTTTGCCCATTTTGATGTCATCTGCGAACAAAAACAAAGAGGATGATTTTACTACATCTTGTAAGTCATTAATGAACAGGAGAAATAATAATGGTCCTAAGATTGAACCCTGGGGCACTCCTGAGGAGGATATGAAGCTTTTGGAGTTAGTGCCATTTATGACAACATAGTTTGTTCGATCAGTAAGGTATGAGCATAACCATTTGACAAGCGAGAGATGCAATCCAAATTGTAAAAGTTTTTTAATAAGGAGGAAATGGTCCACCTTGTCAAACGCCTTCTCAAAATCGATGTATATTAGGTCAACCTGACAGTTTTGGGCAATCCCATCACCAATGAGATGTATACAATCCATGAGGTTCGATTGAGTTGATCTACCATTCATGAAGCCATACTGGTAGGGAGAAATATGGGGTGAGACAGTGGGATAGATTCTTTGATAGACTGCATATTCAAAAATTTTTGTTGGAAAACAAAGTATAGAAATGGGGCGGTAATTTTTGATGTTGTTTGAATCACCTTTGTTTTTGTACAAAGGAACAACTTTGGTATTTTTCCATAACTGAGGAAAAGTGCCGGTTTTGATTGAAAAATTGAAGATGTGTTTTAGAGGGCAGATGAGAAAAACACTGCAGGCTTTATAGATGTAGGAGGGAATGCCATCTGAACCGATGGAGATTGTGTTTTTAACTTGGGTGATGGCTGTATGAATTTCAGACAATAAGAATTCGGTGAGAGGTCCTGGTGATTCCACCCTGTCATTAAGAATATAATTGCGTGGGAAGACTTCCTCAAAGCATTTTGAGTTATCAATGGTAGAGGGATTGAATACCGAGTTAAAGTTGTTTGCAAAGCCATTTGCAATCTCTTCCGCGGAGTTCAAGTATTCACCATTTAAGAACATTTTGTTTTTAAAGCTTGCATTATTGGAGCCCTTAAGCTTTTTTATCACGTTCCAGAAAATTTTGGGAGTTGATTTAATTTTAGATTGGGCTGATGACATGTAGTTCTTGAAATCTCGTTTTATGAGTGCTTTGGCTTTGGATCGCAATTGACTAAATTCTTCTTTATAAGAGGGTAGAGGGTTTCTTTTAAGTTTCATTCTAATTTTGTGCTTGAGCTTTAATAATTTTTTTTTTTCATTTGTGAACCAGATGGGATAACTGTTAATTTTTTTATCTTTAATTATAGGGAGACAAAAAGAGAGAATGTGATGAAAAGTATCATAAAAGCTTTGAACCATATCATCGACTTTATCACATGTCTCTAAGAAGGACCAGTCAACAGATGATAAGAGTTTATATAACAATTTAAAATCCGCAGCTTTGTAATTGTAGCGATAAGAAATATGAGCATACTTTTCATGTTTACTGAAGACACTCCCCATTATATGCAGGGGCGGATGGAAAATGTCTTCAGGCACTAGTCCACTGTCTTTGAAACAGGAGAAACTTGCAAAATTGACAAAAACAAGGTCTAACAGTTGACCTTGCAAATTCTGGATAGAGTTTAGTTGCTGACAATTTAGAGAATGCATGAAGTTGTGTAAGGACAGAGCCCTTGACGGAGATAAATTTGAAAAAGTTGAACAGGGGTTAATAGGGATATAATCAGGCACATTGAAATCTCCAACAATAAGAAAGTTGTCACAGGTTGAGAGAGCGACTGAAGATAACTTGTCTAAGAACAGCTGATATTGAGCCGGATTTATGTATGGTGGAATATAGATTATTCCAATAAGAACTTTCAATGGCTTAAGATCAACCAGAATAAGAATATAATCTATCGGAGAAATGTCGCATTGAAAATCAATTCTTGAGTAAGTGATCTTGGAATTTAAAGCAATCAAGACACCTCCCCCATCTGCTTTTTGACACTCGAGAGACCTGTCTTTTCTCTCAACCACATATCTTTCCTCGAATAGTTCGCCATTATGGATCTTCTTGTTCAACCATGTTTCACTAAGTAGAATGATGTCATATGAGCTGGAGTGAACACTTAAGGAGAAGTCGAACAATTTCGTTTTTAAACCTCTAACGTTTTGATAAAAAAGAGAAATATCCCTTAAGCGAGCCATTAAAACTAAGGTAAGTAAAAGAAGAAAGAACTTTTAGAGATGTGCAATAGTCACATATGAGTACCATAGATTGTGGACAGATACTAGTTATTGATCTGAGTGTGCAAGGTCAGCAAGCTCCATGGATGAATGAGTATTTAGTTCAGATGAAGAATCGACAATTTGAGCCGGGTAGAGTTTGCCAAAAAAGTTACTAACAAGTACTTTAGTGGGCCAGAATTCTGAATTAAAAATATCACTATGGAAGTTACTCTCAGTTTCCAAATAGAAAGAGCTGTAGTGGGGAAATTTAGTCTTTAACTTATGGCAGATGGGTATGCAGCCGGAACAGTTTGTAGAAATGAAGTTCAAAAAGTCTTTAACCGTTGTTTCCGGGTCTAGACGCGACACAAAAAATCTTGCACGAGGTTTTCTGCTTGAAGATTTCCTGGTACTGGTTGTCGACTTTATATGATTGTTTTTTGTGTTTGAGCCAATTAGAATTTCTTGTCTTTAGGGTTTTGCACTGAAGAAAGCTTTGGCACACTTGGAATGGGAGAATTGGTCTGTGAGACGTCGAAAGCTTTTGTCGTCTTGATGCCGTGAGTCATCAACAGTTAAACAGTCCAACACAATGGTCTTGATTCCGTCACCTGCAATTGGGACTCTACGTCAAGGTCGAGAGAGATAGAGACCTTTCTTATCTTATCTAGTACAGAGGGTAGATTATCGCTTGCGGTAATCTGCGGCACCTACTCCTACGAGGGAGTTTTGCGCCATCCCATTTATAAACGACTGCTACGAGATGACAGTAGCAGCCGGGACCGACGGCTTAACGTGCCCTCCGAAGCACGGGGGGTTTCATGATGGAAGAGCTGCTGGGGATAAACGAACCAGAGGCTGTCACCAACTGCTGGAAAACCAGCTATGGTCAATCGGCAAATGGGTCAGACCAAAGTCCCCCAACAGCCGCGCCCCAAATAGCTGTCCCGCCAGTGGTGGCCCTCAAGCCCTGGCCGTCACCCAACCAGCAGCTGGCCGCACCTGAAGTTGCTGAACTCCATCGATTGGCAAGCCAACCGACGAGACAACCAGGCCACGGCCACCCCCGAGATAGAGACCTTACTTGCAGAGAAACCAAAAAGGGGCAGCTGGCGTGGTGGGGTATCCAGAGGGACTTGGTAGGGCCGGAAGCCTTGATGTTGAGGTAGAACTTTTAGAACAAAAGCAGGATTAGGAGGGGGAGATCAAGGTCAGTAGCAACGGAAAGGCACGGATGAGGTAAAAAGGTGCTGGGCAAGGTTAGTTCGTACTAAATTATAACTGAAATAAAAAATTAAAAATGAACAAATAAAAATAGATGTAAAAAGAATAAGTTAAAAGCTTTAGTTAATGAAAGAGTAAAAAGACATAGTTTTATTTTTATATCATTTAGTTTATTATTATTATTATTATTATTATTATTATTATTATTATTATTATTATTATTAAATAAAAGATAAGGAAAATTAAAATACAGAGAATAACATTATAAGCTAAAAAATAATGTATGGGAAAAAGGATAATAATTTTAAATAAGATTCAGTGAGAGAGAAATGGAATAACACTGTATTATTAAGGTATATTTGTAAAAAGTGAATATGAAGGAATAATAGGAAATAATAATATTAATATTAAGGAATACTTAATATCAATATTAAGAAATTAATATTAAGAAATAGCGATAAGTACAGAATAATAAAAACAAGTCTTAAGTTAAAGTCAAAAAAGGAATACGGGCGGACATACTGAAACAACAGGATGACTTGGATGGGTGGCAGGGAAGAAGCTGGCTTGAATTTGGCGGGGATCAGTGGGCTGCAGGTGGGGGAAAAAAGTGGAGACTGGGATGGGCAAGGAGCGATTGAGAACACGTCCGCTCTCGACAAAAACCCGGAAAATATGTTCTATAAAATATGTTATAAATACTCTGCTTGTTCTATTCCAAGTCAGTTCTCTCAAGTTCTCTCGAGGGGCTCTTTGGCTGCTGAATGATGAAAGCAAAGCTTTCGAAAAGCGCTTACAGACTCAGGTTGTATTTTTTCATTTTATTTTCGGTCTTTTTCTTTTTATGTTTGTTCAATTCCTGTTTCGTTGTGGAAAAAGAGTTTTATTTTATTCCAAGATCCGTGGTTCGAGGTGAAGTCCCGTGAACTCCAGGGGAATCCTTCCAGGACTTGGACGATAGAGGAAGGAGTATTAAATAAAAGAAGGGATGGATTTGACTGCATTGTCATACCCGAGTCCCATCGAGAGACCATCATCCGGGAATGGCATGAGGGATCCGACTTGATACATTCGCGGACCAAAACGCTATTCATCGTGTTAAAAAAACGATTCTACTGGCCGAGGATGCGAGAAGACATCTACAAATACGTCAAAATCTGCTATGCATGTCTGAGATGTAAACCCATCAACTACGACGGCTATTACCGATTATGTATCCGGAACTCCTCGGCACCATTAGAACTGTGGGCTATCGACGCCATAGAACCACTCGCTTATTCTCATCGCAGAAATAACTATATTACCATCATAGTTGATACATTCAGTTGGTGGTTGGAAGCTAGACCATCCTCCGCCATGAATCAATGCGTCATAATGGCAGTTCTAAAAGGTATGATAGAGAGACTAGGGAAACCTATAAGTACAGGGTGAGTATAATTAAAGTTACGATTTCAAAAGTCGATAATTTGAAAACTACTCGTCAGACGGACCTGATATTTTAGCAGAACAATCGTGACGCAATGGAATTTTGTTTGGCAAAGGAAAAAAAATAGTTCCAAAATCTGCCGATAGATGGCGCTGACAGGGTTCACATTATCTGGAGATATGCAAATTACTACTACGTCATATTTTCCGCTTCCAATTAGTAGCGGAACAAGGCAGAGGGCATATCCAACAACTTCTGCCTTAATCTTTAGTAAGATGTTTGTTCCATGAAACTGTTTTTTTGGCATTACCACTGTTGTCGCTGTAAACACATTCTTGTCTTTTCACTAATAAATTTTTCATAAACCTCTGAACTGTATTGTTCCCTTTTGGCTAACAACATTCCTGTGTTTCACGAATCCATTTTTGTTTTTTCCCCTGACATTACCCTGCCAGCGCCATCTATCGGCAGATTTTGGAACTATTTTTTTCCCTTTGACAAACAAAATTCCATTGCCTCACGATTGTTCTGCTAAAATATCAGGTCATTCTGACGAGTAATTTTCAAATTATCAATTTTTGAAATAGTAACTTTAATTATAATCACCCTGTATATTAGCAGACAGCGCCTCATATTTCCATGGACGACACTACAGCAATTTCTTAAAAAAGATTGATATCATAGAATTTCATTCCATCTGCCATACGCCCCGAACCAATCCCGTGGAAAGGTATGTGAGGGCGCTCTTAGTAAAACTATGATTAAGGTTACTGGATAGAGACGTGAAAGATTGGGATTTGGGGTTAGAGAATTGTATGGATGCATTACACCAGCTTCCAAATAACCTCACCCAACTTTCACTAGCCGAGATCTGGGAAAAAAACGAGGAAACGGGAACTAGAACACCCAACAAACGAATGGTGCAAGAAGCATTGAAAGCCCGAAAAAACAACACACGACAAAACAGAATAGAGGTTCCCGACTGAAGGTGGAGACTTCGTTTGGCTACAAATGAGGAGCATCCCCAGATAATTGCCATCGTCACCCAAATTAAACCCCCTGTAGCACGGACCATATATGATCAAGTCTTTAAAATCCCAAAACGTAACCAAATTAATCCCCAACGAATACCGTCCCAAACAAGAACCCATTTCAGCTTCATTTGGCGATCTGAAATTGATGCAAGCCACTGTCGGGAGCAGAGGGGAAAAAAAACTTGCTATTATTCTAGTTATCTTCCTTGCCTAGTCTATGTATAAGTTAAAAAAAAGAAAATGCTAATGTGGTTGCACCTGCCGCTACAATGACTTAGCCCACTCGTTTTCATAGAGCACGAGATTAAGAACTAAACTTTTGCCCCATGATTGAACCTTTTACTGTAACTTCAGACGGTCGTCCGTGTTATTTTGTTGAAAACGAACTGCAAATTACTCGTTAACGCTTTAACTATCTATTTTGTGTGTGATGAAAAACCTATTTCTTTTATTTTATTGAAAAACTATTCTCAAATGAATGTTAGTGTAATTACCCAGATTATCCGCCCATTCACCTGTATTTGATGATTGACTGTTTTGAAAATAGTGGATTTCGTCGATATGTAGGTCAAAACAATGTTTAAGACGTCTTGAATGTGTTTAAGTGCAAAATTGTGTGATCTACGATTGTTGTGTTATTTAGCGAAAAAAAAACAATGAACTCCCGTGACAACAAGAGTGTTGGTCTTAAAATAAAAAAATAGATATAGGCTTATACACTAATAATATGAATCATGGACTGAACAAAAATATTATCCCCTGAAAAAAGATAATGAGAAAAAATTTCGAAAACGGGTGCATGCTACAATAAGGAAATAACGGATGCATGATTTGAGGAAATCGTCCAGTAACTACTTTTGAAGATTGCAGAAGGGTATAGTTGCCCTTTATTGCTTTAACATACTGAACTTTAAAATGAATTAGTCTCATTACTTGTATTGAATTCTTCTGTACTTATTCTCTAACGATGCCCACCAGCTATTTGGATGGAGATGATCGGCCGACTTACTCTTGATTGACGGAATTAGCAGCTGGGGATCATTTCCAGCCCCGCCGGATAATGATTGCTGAGATTCGAACTGGCGATTGGGTGGAGGATCTCTGGCATTTGGATTGCAGGAGACGTCTGTCCTGTAGGTTCATGTAGCGACTTCCGCCAAAGTTCTTCTGCCAGCGCCCCCCTCCCCTGACTTCTACTTTCAACTAGGAAACGTAAATGGGTCCAAAGACTACGAAGCCTCGTAGGACCTAGTTCAGGTTTGACGATTTTTGAGCTTAGTGATGTTCATCCTGAAGACGAGGTAAAACCTCTTGTTTCTTGCCTAGTTTTGACCCTAGAACTCTTGAATCACTCTTTAATTAATTCGAAATACTTGACACAGAAAGATAAGGAAAAGGATCGACGTTAACCAAATGAGCGTTCTCTCTAGATCTAGAAGTAATAGGAAAGAGATAAAAAAAACCTGACATTTGATTTTACGATATTTATAATGGTGCCCTACCGTTAAAGAATACTTGTAATAATTGAATAGACTCTTACCCAAAAATGGAATGATTAATCGTCTCTAGCGGAGTTAGGAAACGCTTTGATCCAATTATACGTAAACTGGAAATATAGTTAATCATTGAAGAAGAACTTAAAGTTTATTGAGAATGACGATTTTTAATTTATTTATCTGGAACTCCAATTCCAATCTCATTAATTCAATTTATTAAATTTTTTTGCTATTATTCTTCTTAAATAATTTTTTTCTTTTGCATCAGCCTCAAGGCAGGATTGAATCTAAAGATACACCCTCGCCAATCTTAAGGCAGTTGAATTCAAGTCCATCATTGACATGTTTCCTTACCCCATTAGTGTTAAGATTGATCTAAACCATTTATGACATAACTATTTTGTTGAATCACTATAATTAGTAGCGACCTCCAACCTTTAAGGTCGCAACAATATATATAGAAGAATGTTTGTGGGTTTGTGGTGGGGTTTGTTTGTTTCCTATACTAAAGTACAGTTTTATTTTGATCTGGATGATATTTTGCATACTTGAACTTCAAAGCATGAGGAATGTCACTCTCTACCTCAGAAAAAAAAATAACTCATGATGATGGCACGGCATATTAATGGGAAACATCTCATGACAAACAATGCAAAGAAAAGTTTGTGCAACAATGGTATCAACACGCAATGCACCAACACTATGGGTGCGTTCACTTATTTACTTGGAGTCACTCCGAGTCATTTGGTCTCTGTTTCTTTATTTGCTCGGACTTAACTCCCTTGAACTCCAACATCAGGGTACGCTTGGAGTCTTTCGGCGTTTGTTTCTTTATTCGCTTGGAGTGCGACTCTGGTTAACTCACTTAACTCCTGCTTTCAAGCTGGAGTCATCGGAGTCAAAAAATTTAATCAGAAAGACGACGCAACAATGAAGAGTGCCAACAATGTTACGACTTCAACGATGATTAATTTTGTTACAATGAGATATCGTTTGCGAGCGCGCTTGTTAGGAGCCGTTGCAACCACACAAACAAGAGAAGACTTTATTTCTTCACGCTGGCGCATACGTTGTTTAACTATCAACATGGCCACCTCTATCTTTTGAAAGTGCAGGATCACCACTTACCATAATTGGTTAGCCTTCCATTGTTGTAGGCTTGGCAAGATACAAACGAAAATTTAGCTTAAATTGATCGAAAATTTGATTCAAGACAATCTTCAGCATAATTATTACTTTTTATATGCTCAGTCTCAGTTCCATATTTACGCATGACGCCACCCTAGCCTCTGTGATAATAAATTACAATTATGACCAGAACATTATTTTTATAAAAAATATAAAAAATAAAAAATATGTTATTGTTTATTCCTGTAATAAAAAATAACTTAATGTTAAAGGTTCCCCATCACCAAAAGTGCCATGGGCACTGATCATGCTTTTCTGATGCCTCCGGAAGTTGCGAAAACGGGAAAAAATATCTTGAATCGTTCAAAAGCAGTGTTGCCAATTTAGCAGTGATGTGTCCAATTTAGAAGCTCATTTTCATTATTTTGTGCATTGTACATTAATTTACGAAGTAGTGTAATATGTTTATTTATTAATGACTGATTCTATACTCATTTATAAATGGAGAGAATAAAATAACAAATAATAAGAATAAATAATAACAAATTCACCAATGAATAATGATGAGAGTTTTTGAAGATAATTGAAGACTTATAAATGAATGGTAGATGTGCATTGTTTAATTTTTATTAAAAAATGTCCAACAAAAGACAAGCGCATGAAAAAAAGGCTAAATTGGCAATACTGCACACAAATGATTATGGGCATGTTGTATTGGGTAGCGATTGTTCGTCTGTGACGCAAATTTGACGTCAGAGATAAACAACGTTTTCGAGCCATTACAGTCTCTGAAATCAAATTTGCGTCACAGAAGAATAATCGCTACCCAATACAGCGTACCCCACAACGATCAAAGTCTTCGATTGTTACGTCTCTCATTGGCCTCGGTTGACTCCGAGCCATGACGCTAGTATTCTGATCACGTGATCACATTGACTCGGAGCGTGACTCCGAACGAATAAGTGAAACGCACCCTAAGTATACTATGTATATATATCATGACCAACAATGCAAGGCAAAGTGTGTGCAATATAGATAAGTTTCAATTTGTTACAACGCATAGATTTCCTATTATTATGGCTTTAATTAGAATTGAGACTACTTGGTACTTAACAATTTCTTGAAAATCTTCAAAAATCATCATTAACTGGAGATAATGGAGAGTTAGCAGACTTTTGAGACTATAGGGAAAAACGACAGAGGAAGCAGTCCTTTAGCTCTGTGCTGTATTGAGCAAATGGTAAGCATGTAAATAGAAGAATCGGCGACTGCTAGCATACACAAAGTGATGAATGGCCAAGTTTTGTGTCAACACATCGGGCGCAGAGTGGTAATTGCAACAACATCAAGGGGAACATCTAAAGTAAGTTTACGAGACTAAGAAATTATTTACGCTAGTAATGGCACACTTGAAGAGGTATAATCAATTGTGGACATTTTAAAAAATATTTTTCGAATTTTCATTATGAATTTTTTCAGTATAAATTCTAAACGTTTTCATGTGTTATTTTTAAGATATTGCAAAATTTAAGCAAAAAACCAGTCAGAACAACGCAGGGGCTGTCACCTAGCTTATTTAGTAGCATAGCAGAACCAAACATTTCATAAAAATACATTTTCACTAAATTCTTTGTGAATGCGAATGTTTTGGAAACTGATATGCTCTTAATGCGATGATTGAACGTTCGTTTCCAAGAATTTTTAATATTGAGCAAAAAATGATGATGCAGTGACAGAACATAAATAAAGCTGCATCTTTTGAGGAGGAAAAAGAGTCTCACGTGTCTCCCTCGAGTTCCCTATCAAAAGTCCAGAAAACTGGCAATCATTTATGTGTCTGGAAATTAAGGAGAAAAAATGAGTATTGGTCAGAGAAACAGTGCAGGTAAAACAGTAAAGGTTATACGGGCATTAGAAACATATGAACAACAGGTGGTTCGAATAAAGCAAATGGGCATAAGAGCTTGTACATCAAGGGCAAGAAAAACTTCGATGTAAAGTATCCAGTGATGTTCCCAGATGGTGAAGATGGATATAATTTTAATTTGAGGCAAGTCAAAATGAAGGTTAATAAAGTTCCCTTATATCAAGTAGAATTCCTGTTTTTCGGATTTTTCTTAGGATGTATGTTGCATTGATTGAGCTATTATTATTTTTCTTAGAGTTATAATTCATCTTCTTGAGGTTGTTCTTTTTACCCACAAGTGTAATTAATCTGGGCAATGGTGGGTCCTCTGCTAGTTTAAATTTTTTTCTGGGGTACTAAAATGCCTGTGTGCTCAATTATCATGACCCCAGACATACAACCGCAGGGCTTGTTTTCATGGCAGCGTGCTAAGTGCCAGACAGTTCTCACCTAAGCTCTCATAAGCACAGTCAAATTAGGCATTTCACGGTAATTGTTGCTGAACTCATTAGATTACAATGGTCGATTTAATAAATCTCACTTCGGTAAACCTTCTAGTTATTTTCACAATTTATGATTCTTGATTGTAGAATATACCAATGACCTAATCATTTGAAGGTGACGTTGGCCCTGCTGACTGTCAAGTACACGTTTTCGAATTATTGTTACGGACAGCATTGGCTATTGCTACCATCCACCTCTGTTCTTTTAGTTTCATAGGTTTTTTATGCTGCTTTTTATTTGCTCTCAGCGCTGCTAAAATGATAAATTTCGTTGAAGGCAGTTCACTGTTTTCGAGCAATAGCGAGTGCCATTGTACTAACATTGTCTATACATTTCGGCAGCAAAAGATAAACTGGCAGTGTTAAAAAGGGCGTTTTCCCAAATTAAGTGAAAATACACTGTCATATCACTAAATTATGACCACCCGCTTAGTAAAGGGAGTAGCCACCCTTCACCGCTATAACTGCTGCTAGGCATTGTGGCATGGATGCAAGAAGTGCGCGGTATGTGTCCAGTGGTATGGCAGTCCATTCCACTTGAAGCGCTGTTCACAGAACTTCGAGGGTCCAGCTGCTGTACTTGGCGATCAAGGTGCTCCCACAGATGTTCAATTGGATTGATGTCCGGTGAATTATGGGCCTAGGCAGCACTCGAAAGTCAGCAGAGTGTTCCTTGTACAAATCTTGAAGGAGACGTGCTTTGTGGCAGGGTGCATTGTCTTGCTGGAACACGCCATCATACTGGGGGAACATCGCGAGCATGTATGGGTGCACCTGGTCCACTACGATTGACAGATAGCCACAGGCATTCAAATTGCCCTCTAGATGAATCAGTGGACCTAACCTGCTCCCAATACCTGTTTCTGGCCCGCAATAGCCTCCTGCACTCTGTTTTCATGGTGTTCATGATGCACTCGCCATGATGCACTCGCCCGTCAATCATATGGAGCAAAAACCTTGACTCTTCGAAGAAGGCGACCTTAGCCCACTCGTCTGTGGTCCAATGGCGGTGCTCACGTGCAAAGTCCTGGTGTCGTTGATGATGACCCCTGGTCAACATGGGTGCAGCAACCATGCGTCGACTATTCAAGCCCATCCGTAGCAGGGTGCGTTCAACAGTAATACCGGGCACACGTCTGTTGGCACCACTGTTGAATCTGGTGGTCGGTCGATGGATTGTGGCTCTCCTGTCACCTTTTACGAATCATCGTAGGCGCTGCTCACCCCATTGTTCGATGGCACGTGACCTTTTACAGTGATGGCGTTGGGACGCGATTTCTGTCCCTGCTGTCCACTCTTTGTACACCTTCACTACAGCGAACCGTGAACAGTTCACAAATCGCGCCGTTTCGGAGATGGTGCCACTCTTGCTGTGATAGCCTATTTTAATCCCATTTTGGACGTCTGTTAAATCCAAACCTTTACCCAGCTTGAGGCTCGTGCACCAGCCGTATGATGCACCAGCTTTAAATCTTTCTCAGCCTGTTATGCAAATTTTGCAATGTGTATTCGTTGTTGGGGCGAACCATGCGTGTGCCTTGAAGGGTTACTGGTCATAATTCATTGCTATGACAGTGTAGTTGTTAATTGTAAACAGTTGTTAAATGAAAATAGTTGTTAATCAAAAACAGTTGTTAATTGAAAACAGTTGTTAATTATTCAAGTCAACTATTACTTTTAGTTTTGGCACAAAGCTTACGATTTTTTATCTTCTTTGTTGTTGTTATTTTAACAGCATACATGATGGTGTATGCAAAATTTAACAAATTTGTAGTAGTTTTTTTCATACTACTTAGGTGAGATTAGCGCGTTTGTTATGAACAGGGCAGCCAGCATCTACTAGCAATGTTTGCGCTAATCCAAGCTAAAAAATCTTTGTGATATAGAGTCAGGATTGACGATATACACTTTCCCATTAGTATCACTAGTGTTTCCCTCCGTTAAAGTCTTTCCTTTCGGCAAATATGTGAGTGCAAGATTTATCGCATAAATTCAAATATATAACATTTCTCGTGGTGACCATCATCTAAGTCGGCAACTGGTACGATAAACGTTATGCTAAACCACACTAAAAAGGCATCAAGTCTTTCACCCAGGGTACATGAATACAGACATAGTGTTTTTTTTTCCCCAGGGAATTTTACGAAATCGTTTTGCTAGACACCCTATCATTCTTAAACTTTTTTATAATTTTAATTTTAATTTTAATGTCTCCTACTGCATTAATTTTCGTCGCCCTCTTATTACCTCCTATTTGTCCTCCTTCCTGGCCTATCCCAACACATCTTCAAATTCCTCTTCTACTTTTTCAGCCAATACAGTCTTACCGTTCCCTATGCCAACTATATATAAAGGCGTCCTTTAGTACTTTTTTCATAACTTCAGGACAATTCTCTAATATTCTAATTGCTTTTACAGAATTATCCTTTTTGCTTTGATAAAGGATAGTCTGTATCCGAAACGTCAGCTTTTTATTTGATTTTATATTTTTATTTTATTTTGATTTTACTTATTATTTATTAATTATTTTGTTAATTGTTAATTATTATTTAATTTTTCATTTTTAATAACTATTAGTTATTGTATTCCAGGGTTTTTGTGTCTCGTCCTTTTCTGTTATAAATATTCACCCAGGGTACATGAAATACATTTATTTGAGGTTCATATGAGTTTCACTAAAGTTTCGCCTTATTATAGTGTTTCTTTTAGGCAAATTTGTGGGTGCAAGAGTTATCATGTAACTCAAATATATAACATTTGCTGCAATGCCCGTCATCTTACTCAGTAACTGATACAATAAATGTTCACAATAAAGCACGCTAAAAAGGCTTTGTGTCTTTCATCCAGGGTACGTGAAAAAAATTTTGTTTCAAGTTTATATGAGTTGCCCCGTTAGTTTCAACTGATTAATTAATTACAATATTGTAGTTGAATTGTTTCCTTTTGGCAAATGCGTACACAATGGTTGCCACATAGTTCAAGTATAACATTGACAGCATTGGATTCATCAAGTTGGCAACTTTTATGATAAATGTATGGGCTAATCCATGCTAAAAAATCTTTGTGGTTACCAGTTAGGCTACATGAAATACTTTCACACTTTAGGTTTGCTTGTTGTTTTGCCTCATCAAAGCCATTCATTTCGGCAAATTTGTGTATGCAACGGTTATCACGTAATTCAAATATATTAAGTTCGCTATGGTGACCGGCATCTAAGCCGGGAATTGATCTGATAAACGTTCACACAAAACCACGCTAAAAAGTCTTCGTGTCTCTCCTTGGGTACGTGAAATATGTTTGTTTCACTGGTTTTCTTGTCTTATAAAGTCTCATTCGTTTTGATAAATGTGTACGCACTGGTCACTAGATAGCTGAAAGTATAACATTGGCCACGGTATCCATCATCTAAGGCAGCAACTGTTCGTGCTAAAACACGATAAAAAGTCTTCGTGATTTTCAGTCAGGGTACATGAAATACATTTGTCTGTGCTCCATTGATGTTTCCCTATTAGTTTCACAGGCTTTTTACCCTTTTCCGTGGTTTGTTTTAGCCAGCTGTGTAAGCAAGAACTCCTTCATGCTGACACAAGTTAACAGAATTATTATAAAACTTATATTGAACAGTCACTCCATCAATAAAGTATTAAATCCTATTCGCCTTCAGACACTCAATTAAATTCATTGGTGTTGTGTGAACTACAATTGACTCAGAGTGCTAATATTAATTTTGATGAACAAAATATATAATGATTCTGCATGCGTACATATACTGAATTTTAAACCAAAACATCATTCATTAAGTTACTGTGTTTTAAAAATTAAAGTTTCAATTGCTTGGTTGGTTGGTTGGTTGGCTGGTTATCTAAAGACTGAAAACATAACATACATTTCCCTAATAACCAAAACCTGTCATGCTTTATTTTAACGGTGTTGCAAGGTTTTAATTCTGCAACTGAGTGTGAACCTACTCACGACAGGATGGTAATACTTACTTACCTACAATTTTATGGACATCCGTAATTTTGTGAATGCAAATTCTTGCAGAGATGTAACTTCGTAAATGCAAATACTTACAGAGATATAAATCCGTAAACACAATTTCCAGTCTCGGATTAAACCTGTGAAAGCAATAAACATCATCAACCAACAACAATGTCACACAGCAAACAAGCACTGCCTCCTATTCGGCAATTCTTCACTGAAGAAAATAAATACCGCACAAATTAATAGCCAAGCTACTTATGAAAATTACCGAGGATGCACCTCGTATGATGGAAACCAGTTCATAAATCTAGCCTGTGGCTCGATCCCTGACCGTCCAGCAACCTGGATTAGCCACATGCCAAACTACCGTCTGGAGTGGTCAACCTCGAAACAATGAATTGCTCATGGCATTTTATACAATGAAATAACTGAAATCACCCCAGATGCAATCTCAGTAATTTAGATAAGCACCTCTGCTGTTAATTGTATGCTGCATTTATTTCCTTTGGTGTAGAATTAGTGAGGCAGTGGAATAGGAGACAGTGCTTATTTGATGTGTTTAGACTTCTACAGTAAGCAGCTATTGTTGGCTGATGGTGTTAATTTCTTTTGCAGATTTAATCCGATTTAATTGCGATCACAGATTTACATCTGCCCATTTTTGCATTCGCGATATTACGAATGGCCTAGAAATTGTATTTCCGGATTTAAATCTCTGCAAGAATTTGCACTTACAAAATTACATCTCCAACCGTTATTGCATTTGCGAAATTAAGCATGGACAAGTTATTTTATTCTCTGCTTTACATTATAGTCTGTATTTGCTTTCACAGAAATACACCTGAGCCCCTGTTTCTGATAGCCGGCTTCATTGTGTTGTTGTCCCTTTTACCGTCTTCTGCAGACTTTATATCATGATAATGTAAGGAGTTATTGCTTACACAGTTGGCTGAAACAAACCAATGAAAGGGATAAAAAATACCTGTGAAATTAATGGGGAGACTTCAATCGAGTAGAAACAATGCGTGTTTCATGTACCCTGACTGAAAATCACGTAGACTTTTTAACGTGGTTTAGCACGCCCAGTTGCTGCCTTAGATGGTGAGTACCATGGCCGCTGTTATCCTTGAGCTACATGGTAACCATTACATACGCATTTGCCGAAAGGAAAGAGACTTTGATGGGGCAAAAAAAATCAATGAAAAAAAGAATATGCTATTGTTTCGTGGTAAGGGTTTGCAGCGGTCGCTCCCACTGCAATGACTTACCTTACTCATTTTCATAGAGCACGAAATTAAGAACTAAACTTTTCTCTACGACCATCCATGTTATTCTGTTGAAAACGAACTGCAAATTACTCGATAACGGTTTAACTATCTATTTTGCGTGTGATCCAAAATCTACTTTGTTTATTTTTTTGAAAAACTATTCTCAAATGAGTGTCAGTGTAATTATCCAGATTATCTGTCTATTCACCCGTATTTGATGATTGACTGCTGTGAAAATAATGAATTTCGTCGATAATCAATGTTTAAGATGTCTTAAATGTGGTTAAATGCAAAATTGTGATATCTACGATTGTTGTGTTATTTAGCGAACAAAAAAAACAATGAACTCCTGTGATAACAAGAGTGTTGGCCTTAAATCAATTTAAGTCATCTTATAGTTGCTTAGAACAATAAAAATTTTCCTCATTTTAAACAAAGGTCGTAATTGTACACGGCAATAAAACATTTAATTGATTGAGCTCAGTCCAACAGGCCATGTAAATAAAGGGAAAACATATCTCACCCAGCACATATTTAAGAAGATATTAAAAGAACCAGTCAGTCAAAATATGACGAATCAGCTATGTCTGGCCATTGCTGTCTGGTCCATGGCGATGGCTGGAAGAACTGTTATTGTTGCTGTGGCTGTCAAAGTGAAGTTTTTAAGCCCATGCTGTCCAATTTATTTGCTAGGATTAACAAAAGCTGCGTGCGTGGCCACCATACACAACAATGACAATCCGTGACTCATAAAAATGTTTTAAGACATTGACAAGCATTGTTTAAAAAAATATTTAAAATTAAAACATCAAATTTAAATTTTTAAGAGTCATTGGGATGAAGAAGATTGATATTACAAAATGTTCTACATCACAAATGCACTATTGGATTTTCAAGGAATGTCAAAATTCTCTGTGGGGCTAATAATGTTTTCCACAGCTTAATTAGAAGTTAGCCTGCAGCAACAAGATAGGTAGATCATTGTTACTTCACTGGTAAAATTCGAACACTTCTAGTTGAAGCAGACTTGCTTGAATAGCCAAATAAATTAATTTATCTTAGTGGGAATGAAGAGTATTTGAATTTATCTTAGTGACATCGAATTTATTTGAATGATCTCATTAACTTGAAACAGGAAGTAATCTAAGATTAGGTACAATATGGAATCATCATTCCTCCACCTTTGTCTTCTCTATTGTCATGTAACTGCGTTGTCCTGGACATAAGGAGGATCCATGATACATCTGTTCAATGTAGAGACCGGGTAAACATAAAAAAACTAGATGCAGCCAAACCACTCTCCATAGGATTCCCTCAATGTGTTTCCTTGAATCTCATCAAACTTAATCAATTACCAGTTTTAAAGTGCTCCAGACAAGAAGCTCCTCCCTTGCCTCTCATTTGTCTTTCCACTCCTCGATTTCTTTCTTTATTTATTCTTTTTGATTTTTTCCAAAATGAGACATTGTTAGGAAGAAGAAAGCATTACTTAACAACGATAAAGCTGAATCTGAAAAGTAAAGTGAATAAAACCACATGAAAATGAACACGCTCTCACTGCCAAAAAAGAACTGAAAAAGATTTTAACCCAGTAACAATTGGTCCAATTTTTAAAATTTTACAAAATTTATATTTGAATCGGTAATTTCAAGAACTGCTAAGTCACCAAATTAGATTTTTTCAGAATTCAATAAAAACTGTCCTTCACAATTAAAAATGTTTTGAATTTCTTTTCTGGCTGAATATAAAGGTTTAAATTTAAAAGATTGAAATATCGAATAATCTCTATAATTTATAAATAAAAATAATTTAAAGAAAGAGAAAAACTCTTCTTGATATATGTTGTTTTATCAAGAAACAGGTCTAGATGGTATATAATTTGAACATTATTATTAATATTTTCAATCAATATTTTTGAAAATTACACCGCAATATTATCTTACCAACATTCGTTTCCATATTTTATTATCATTATGGTATGTAATCATATTCTTCATCATTCTCATCTGGTTTATCTTCAACCTTTGCAGTTGGCCAGCTAAATATGTTCTGATGAAATAGCCAATACTCTTCCAGAACAGAATCCGGACCTCGCTTTAAATCATTTAATTTTTACTATTAATCGGCGCTCTCAAATCATTAGATTTAGCTGATGGAAGTGACACAGGAGTTGAGATTCTTCTGAGTAATGAATGAAAAAAATACGCAATGGCAGACAGAAATTGTGTTCTTTTTCTTCAAAAAGGGAGATCAGAGAGATTGCAAACACTATCGATGCATCTCTCTGCTCAGCAATCCTGGGAAAGTGTATGCTAAGTGTCCGGAGAAGAGATGTCGGGAAATAGTCGACTCCAAACTCTCGGGGGAGCAGTGTGGTTTCCGACCTGACTGAAGCACGGCGGATCACATTTCTGCATAAGTCAAATCTTTGAGAAATCCTGGGAATATGCAAAAGATGTCTACACTTGCTTTGTGGACCTCATAAAATCATTGGACAGAGTTCCTCGGGAGAAGCTCTGGCAAGTGTTGCAGAAGTATGAAGTGGATAGACAATTACTGGTTTCTATCATATCTCTGTATAAAAGCTCTCCTTGCTAGGGGAAACCCTTTGAGACAGGTGGGGAAGTTCAAGTATCTCGGGTTGGCATTTACGAATTATGGGTGCCAGGAAAAAGAAGTGGATGCTCGGATCACTGCAACAAGCTGTGTCAGAAGTAAACGATAGCGATCAGTGGGAATGAAACGCGAGCTGGGAAACAAAGCCAAGCTCTCCGTTTTCAAATCTATCTTTTTCCCCACTCTCACCCCTGGTCATGAGTCTTGGGTAATGATTAAAGAGTGCGCCCGCGGGTACAATCGGGCGAAATGAAATTTCCAAGCGTGAGTCTTTAATTGTTGAGACACTACTTCTCCGCATTGAGAGATCTCAGTTTGACTAGTATGGCCACGTGATACGGATGCCTCAAAATGGTCTACCTAGGCAATTGTTATTTTGTCAAGCCAGTAGGTTTCACGTATAAAATTGATGGCGCAGTGGAAGTTCATCAAGTAAGTAAAGAACACAGCACATATATTTTAATTGATAAATATAAGACTTTTATTCTACCAAGCTACTGAATTTACAGTGGGGGCTGTTTCTTGAATAAAATCTCATGAATGACATCTACTGATATGTAGATAATTGGACGTGTAAATAGGCAAATACAGCGTTAACAATATGGAAATTAAGAAATTGAAATATTATAATATTATTATTATGATTCAAGACGCAAACATCTAACATGGACGTAAGGGCGAACTTGATATACAGCTAAAATACTGCTGCTTACAAAAACTAATAAATATCAACAAATGTGAATTAAGTAGGTTACAGAGGGAAAGACGTCTATGCTGATATTCCAAATCCAAAAACACTTTATTGACTGCAACAAACATACCATGAAACAAACAGGGAAGTAGCGACGCTATGCGTAAAACATCCGGAATGCCCTTAAGGAAAACTGAAAGAGGAAAAGAAGAATTTCTATTAATCCTCTTTATAATCATGAACAATTTAACCCTAAATTCCAGATAATGAAAATATATCCCTTAAGCAATGTGCACAACTGAATTCTACGCTAAGTTAAACATTATTCTAGATTCCTAATGAACGCACCTAATGCGCATTAGGATTAACAAAACCATTATTCCATTTCCAGATGCTCTAGCAACAAGAAGAATAATTTATCGTTATGCGCTGAGCGTGCGGGAACTCGTGGAAACAAAATTTAAAACTTAACTTAGCCAGTGACTGAGAGAGCGATCGGTAGAACACCATGAAATAAATGATAAAGGCTCACGTGAATAGGGTGTGAAGCAGCCGAGACTTTCACTTAAGAATGCTGGCAGGGTCCAGGGAAAAATACCCAACACACGGGCGTGAAGTGGCAATTCCTTGTCTGGGAGAATTGGCTGGAGTGGGCGACAGTCTTCAAACTTGATGTCCGATAAGTACACAATCTTCATGGTATTGGTGGAAAGAGAGTCCGGCAAAACGGCTGGCTGGCTGGCAGGAGTCGTTGTATATTCCATAAAATGGCCGTGACAAAACACGGGTCTTTATTGAGAAATCCGTCGTCGAAAACGCTCTATTCCGGCGAGCTGTTTTTTCATCTCGTGAAAGATGCACACTCGCTCGTGGAACCTGTTGAGAAAGCTGTGTCGCACTGCATTCGCTCTTTTCAATTCGTAGCAGTTCATTTTGCACTGGTGAACATGGCTTCGTTGAAACGTTAGCCAAGCTGATAGCACTCGCAACACTCGCTTTGCCTGTTGAAAAGTTCACATCCGTACTTTTCATTCGATCGAGTTCATCATCTAGAACTCGCGACTGCTTCTCACCGTTCCTCATATCTCTCTCCTTTACACGAAAAACCCGCTCGTGCTCTACGCCTTTGCACATTCGCTTGAATCGCCAGTGGATCTTCTGCCCACGTATCTTCCTGTTTACTGTTAGTTCTCCCAATACGCGGCATATTGTCCACAGAGAGCCTCGTAGAAATCGTCTGCTAGAGATACTGGCCTCTAAACTCGCTTCTGTCGCAATACTTTATGACAGTGGGTAAGAGACCAAGGGGTCGCCCTAGAAACAATTGGCTATACTACATGGAGAATCTGGGTTAGTATTGCTTTGATATTACCAGGGAGAACACGTGCCTGATGACAGAATATCGCGATAGATGGAGATCCTCCATAGGGTTGCTGCCAGCTGCGACCATAACGGATAAGCGAGTTTGAAAAGTAAGTAAACTAAGTATGAATGAACGTTTAATGATTCTATCAATAAATACTTCAGCTATGATAGTAACTTTTTTATGTATTCATAATGAAAACTCATGTACAGAGTGTACTGGAATGGTATGTACAAACTTGGAGAGGAGATCGTATGGATGACTCTAAGCAAAAAAGTTCATAAGATGATGGGTCCATATTTGAATGATTACTGAGATATGAACAGAAATAAAAATGCCACCACCATGATCAACAAATTAATAACTCAGCTACTCTAACATCTAGGATAATGAACTTTATGAGAATGATAGGGTGCATAAAACTATTTAAACCGTTGAAATTTGATCTAATTCCAATGAGTACTTTCTGAATTACGCATTCAACATCGTAAGCCGTGCTTATATGCGAGGACTGACCAGCACGTGTTACGAATTTGACTGCTTCACTCCGAAACTATTTGTTGGAATTGAATCAAATATTAATGGTATAAAGAGTTTTATGCACCCTATTGTTCTCCCAAATTTCATTATCCTAGCTATTAGAGGACCTAAGTTTTTAACTTTTTGATCTTGGTGGCGGCTTTTTTATTTCTGTTCATATCTCAGTTTTCTTTCCTGTTCGGACCCATTTTCTTATGAACTTTTTTGTTTATAATCATCAATACTATCTTCCCTCCAAGTTTCCACATGACGTTCCGGTACACCCTGTAAGTCGAAGGAGCAAATATTCTGTATTTGGAACATTTTTTCAATTGTTTCAGCAATGACTTACGTTGTTTCAGCAATGAACGTCAATTAGGCAGTATTATTTGAAGAGGAAGGTATGACCCGACTTACATAGTTTTTACCCAGAACACGCATCTAACTTTAAAGATCTGTTTGCAGCAAAAAAAAAGTATGTTTGAGAAAAAAGTGACTTATGCAGTTTTTAAAATGACCGATGCATTTATTAAGAATCTATAATATGCACATATATTAGTCGCATTACTTATCAGATGTCCTATATACAGATACTGAATATCAATTATCGATAATTAAGATTTTTCAATAGTATCTGTCAATAAAAAAAATTTTGGATTTTATGTGTAACTTTAAGCTACCTGTCGTCTAATTTGCTGTGACTGCTCATTTCCGAAGTATACCATATTTCAGAAATTCGAATTTTGACAGATAACTCTTGATCCCATAGAAATTTGGATATGATATTCGACATCAGTGATGAAAGGTGCATTCATTGCATATATTAGTGTCAAATTTGACTTGATTTTTTTTGGAAATTTCAGTGTTGTAAAAATCTACATTTTCTTTATTTGGATAGCAACACTCTTCAAAGTGGCCATAACAAACGATTGTTTCTTTAAACAAATGGCGATCTCTCGACCAAAGTGGAACAACCAATAATCATCAAAATTCCAAAAACGAATGGTGAGAACATATGAAATTCATTAGAGACTTCAAAGACAGTTCACTAAGTCATGTCTGTCTCGATCATCCATCTTTTTTGGTGCCAAAATTTGAAGGAAGAAGAGAATCAACCAGCATTAAAACTCATAAGGTAAGGCCAGCAATCGCTGTCAATGATGACATCAAGGTATGAGCAAATGAGCTAAAAAAGGACTATGGACACACTGACGGAATTCAAATGGGACATCTTACCACATCTGCCATACAGTCCAGATCTCTCACCTTTTTGGACCATTAAAAAAGAGTTCTTAGGAGGGCTGAGGATCGGCTGCAATGAAGAAGTGAAAAAGGCTGTCCTGAAATGGTTTTGACTTCAGCCTGAATATTTCTACAGAATCGGTATTCAGATGCTCCTAGAAAGCTGGAATAATGTGTGGCGAAAGATGGAGAATTGTTTGAGAAATAACTGGTCTGGGTGGTTTTTGTAGTTTCCTTATTTTATAAAAAATAAAGCCCAGGTCAAATTTGAACGCCCCTCGTATCATATGTCACCTACCTTAAAAATGTGGAACTTTAGCAATTTAAATTTCGTGGCAGCTACCATTATAGATAAAAAATATTTTAACAGGGATGCATAAGCGAAACTTTGCGTCCTTGTACAAAGAATGTAGTCTGCATCTGTTGCCGAAACAGTACTAACTGTGGACACTGATAACACTTCAATCTGTCTTCTGTTTCGTTCCATTTCTTTTCTCATTCTGTTCCTTTCACATATCTCTCCTCTAATCATCTGAGCATTTTACTGAGGTAAACGTCACACAATGCTTCTACTTATGTGAGGTAGACTGCCACTCATTGTATAATTTAGGGCAATTAGGTAAAAAGTTATATACAGCAAGTTAAAAAAATTGTGCTAAATATATGTGTACAATCTGATTAGGTTAATACAAGAAAAAATATTCGGGTTCATAATCTAGTCAGTATGTCTAAAAAATCCATTATTCAAAACCCCATAGAAGGCTTATGAAATGGTCTGTTGAGGATGGAGCTATGAAAACAAACTATGTTTAAAGTTTTAACGATTATCTAATTGATTCTCTGCGATACTTTACCCGGAGAATTATTTAATTTGTCCATGCCGTCTCTGCTGAAGCTCCCTGATTTTATTTATCCATTATTTAACATCTCATCATATTAGAGAACCTTGTTTCCTACTTTCCAGGATCCTATAGCCAATTTTCAATCATTTACTTTAATAAAACTTTAAATTAGCTTCAGAACAGTGTAATCAGTATTGTCAGGCATTCCAACTAGAAAATTTTTTTAGAATCTCTAAAGATTCCTCTCCATGGGCTCTAGTTCCTTCCGTATTCTGACGCTCAGGGACATTTGGTGAAATATCACCATTCACTTGAATAATCTATTTGATGTAAATAGTCCAATTTAACTGTTTTTTCCAAAGCTTAACCTTTCTCCTTAGATCGCCAAAATTCTTGTGTTTACATCTTTTTTGTATTTATTTTTGGTTTTTTTAAAATCCTTTCCTCCTCTCATGAAACATCATCCTATTTTTTTCCGTTGGCTCAAAACAAAAGCACAACAATACAAAAAAGCTGCAAGACTGATTTAGCTTAAAAATTTAGAAAAAACTTTTCAATTCTAACAAATGATTCCGTCTGAGAACTTTAAGAGCTGTTATACAAATTTGTACCAACGCGCTGAGAAATATAATTTATTTTGAATTATATAATAGAACTAGCAGAGAACCCGATGTTGTCCGGGATAATTACACTTGCAGGTAAACTGAAAAATCTCAAAATGTTAAATTAGAACTCCAAATTGGCTAAATAAAAACTCAATTAATAGAACACAGGGCAAAATGACTATCCATTCTACGAAAAATCCGAAAAACAGGAAATCTAGGTGATATATCTGGACTTTATTTAAACACTTCTTGTCTTGCCTCAGATTAAAACAATGTCCATCTTTACCACCAGGAACATCATTGGATACTTTAGACCCAACCTTTTCTTGCCCTTGACGTATATCTTCTAGCTTGTATACCCTCTTCCTCTTTTCGTACCTCCCGTTGTTCAGATGTTACTAATGCCCCACACCTTTTCTGTTTTAGCTGCTGAGATTCTCTGACCAGTACTCGTTCTTTCTCTTTACTTACCAGACACACAAATTATTGCTTTCTTCTGGACGTTTGATAGGGAACTCAAGGGAGACATGTGTGACTCCTTTCCCTCATCAAGAGAGCCTGTCTTATTTACGTCCTGTCACTGCATCATCATTTTATGCTCATTATTAATAATTCTTAGAAACGAATGTTCAATCATCGCATTATCAGCATCTCAGTTTCCAAGATATTCCCATTTACACAGAATATAGTCAAAATGATTTTTTATGAAATATTTGGATCTGCTATGCTACCAAATAAGCTAGGTCATAACCCCAGTTTGGCTCGGACTTTTTTTTTGGATTAAATTTAGCAATATCTTAAAAATACACACATGATAACGCTAAGAATTATGCAGTAAAAATTCTTAATGAAAATTCGAAAAAAGGCTCACAATGGATGGACCTCTCCAAGGATGCCAGTGCTAGTCTAAATAATTTCTTACTCACGTAATCTAACTATAGTTGTACACTTGATGATGTTGCAGTTCCCACTCTTCTCTCAATGTCTTGAAGCAAAACTTGTCTATTCTTCACTTTGTGTAGTCCAGCGGTCGCTGATTCTACTATGTACTTGCTTACCATTTGCTCAATACAGCACGGAGCTAAAAGATTGCTTCCTCTATCGTCTTTCCACTCCTTCTCAATAGTCTGCTAACACTCCATTCTCTCCAGTTATGATAATTTTTAATGATATTCAAGAAATTAAGTACTAAGAACTCTCTTTTCTAAGAATAGCCTGGATAACAGGAATTCTATGCATTGTTACAGAATGAAACTTATCTTTATTACACAAACTTTGCCTTGCAATGTTGTCATGAAATATATATTGTTGGTCAGTGCAGAGTGTTTGTGAATTGCGAGTTGACACCATTGTTGTTAAGACTTGTTGCACAAACTTTGCCTTGCATTGTTGATCATGAGATATTTCTCATTAATATGCCTTGTCATAACCATGAATATCGATTTTTTTATCAATAATTATTATTTTTTCGAAATCTGAGGTAGAAAGTGACCTTCCTCATGCTTTGAAGGTCAAGTATGCAAAACTTCTTCAAGATTGGAATAAAATTGTAGATTTGTATAAGAAACAAACAAACAAACAAATCCACCCACAAACCCACAAACATTTTAATAAATGGTAACTATTCATACACGTGAGAGAACATGCATAAAGAATATCTAATACTTGCATCTTGGAGTAATTTGCTGAATAACTTAACTGAATAAATAAAAGGACTTGATTAGCAAATTGGTAATTGATTTTAATAAACCTACGCGTTTCGTGGTAACCACATCATCAGGAAGCCAACGACTACGGACAACATCATCGGATATGACTCGAACCATCCCCCACATCATAAAACTGCGGCTATTAGCTACTATTTTAACAGGGCACTTAGTTACCCCATTACGGCTAAGGACAGGAAAGAGGAGATGCGCCTTACTTTCGACATGGCAAGAAGAAACTCTTTTCCAGATGCGGTTACTTCGTCCATATAACTAGACGCCCAAGACAGAACAAACCAAAAGACGACAGCGACCACAAGTACGCGGTATTCACTTACACGGGACCTGAAGTGACAAGGATCAGCAATTTATTTTGTAGCAAAGGTATCAAAATTGAGCACAAGACGAACAACAAGTGCGGATATATATTCAATCCGAAGGTTAATGGCAGTGAGGTTGATGATGATTACAAGTCTTGCGGTGTATATAGATTATCTTGCCCCAATTGTGGATCGTTTTACATTGGTTCGACTAGAAGGTCTTTTAAAGAAAGATATGATGACCATCGCAGGTCTTGGATTAATAATGATGGGAAGTCTGCTTTTGCCATCCATCTCATAAAAAGCAAACATCGATTCGGCGCCATCGAAGACATAATGACTATTGTCAGGAAGGAGTGCGACCAGAAACGGATCCAGACCTTTGAGGCCTGGAAATTAGAAGATATATTAGGGCAGGCGAGAAACTTATTATAAATAATCAGACAAATTTTGTGAACAATTCGATATTAGATACAGTTAATGATGTAATAAGGAATACACAGAGAGATGGCTCATAAACAACATCGATATTATCAGAATAACCAGCTCCGCTTGTAAGATACAACCCAACACTGTGGCTGGGGTTGTATAGAGCCACAGTGTTTCAGTATATGGGTGTGAATTTTTTTCTGGGGTTATTTGCCAGTAAGCAGTGTAATGTTTTTTTATATTTTGTTTTGGTCTTGATTATCGGTATTATCATATTTTGTGATTCCATGTATTGTTGTGAGAAGCGTGAGTGTGTTTAGTGTGTGTGTGTCTTGCTGGCGGCTGCAATTGTTAGTATCATTTGGAGATAATCGTCGTGCCTCCAATCGAGCATTGTTGAAGTGAATTTCGGAGAATAAATGCTTGTGTGAGAATGTTTCTTTGTTGTGCGTGTTTGGTATTGTTTTGGTTTTGTTCTGTTTATGAGATTCCAGAATCAGCTTCTGTTCAGTTTAGATGTGCATATGGAGTGGAGAAAGAAAACAGTACGTACTGTTGTGAACGCAATGTCAGAAGTTCGAGCTGGAATATTTGTTTGTTATCGATTAATTTGTTTGTAGCTCCTATTCAATTAATATTTCTAAGTGTATATTGCTAAACTAACTGCAAATAAAATGAGTTGTTTAGTATAATTGCGAGGCCGATATATCTGCCATAAGAGATGCGAGTTGGTGATGCAATGGCGCTGGGGAATGCGAAAATGTGAACGTGCTGACTTCAGCATGATGTACAGACAAGTGAGAAGGGACAACTTATTGAGCGTCAAAATCCCAGCTGAGTCACGTCTTTGCTAATCTGTTTTCTCGACGTAGGAAGTCAGGGATTGAGTGAACTTCAAAAAGGGAAAATTTAGCTGTGAATTCGGAGCCTCCCGCCGGGACTCAGGTGAACTAAAAAAAACATCCCTGCACCTCCGTGTTGACTTTTTTTTAAAACATTAAATGAAAAGTAAAGATAAACTTGCCCGATAAAGATTTGTAATTGCTCCGCAGTATGTTGTACTATGTTAACGTTAATCTGATTTTCATTAAAACTGGTTAAATAGTATTAGTACTTAACATGTGGTTTTAAATCGTAACCGGATTGAGCAGAAAGACAATGAACAGTAGTAAAAGAAGGAGCACATATCATGAGCACGAGCGGACGCACATGAGAGACGACCCAAGGGGTAAACGAGTCTGTGTCCTCATTTGCCAACCGCCTTGAGCTGGCAGTCAAATGATGTATACCGGGTGGGCAAGAAATAACGTGAGGTGTTCAGAGCTCGCTAGCGGGAATTCTTTTAGGCCAAATGCAGTACATTTTGGTGTATATACTTAGTGTAACATGCAGTTTCGATTTATGCCAAAAAATAGTACCAAAAGTCGCCATACGGGGCGCTTATGTAATGAAAACAATGAATACATTTGCATAAGCGCGTTCCATGTTGAGCAATCATGACAATAAAAGGCAAGGCTGAGGATTTCCCATCATTCACGAACGAATGGCCTGACGATGACGCTTACTCTGCCTAACCGGGCGTTATTAGTCACGTTGTTTTATCAGAAGAACGACAATGCAAGTGCTGCCTCTTCGTGAATTCTGGCGATTGAAACCGTTACGAAGAGGACCAATAGGCATAACTAACTTACAGAAAATGACTGAACGATTTGAATCTACCGGAACTCTAGGAGTGCAACCAGGCCAGGGATGTAAACGAATCAGGCAGCAACACGTTGAAGAAGTTACAACTGCTGTTGTGGAACAGGAGATGACTACTGTGCAGGGTACCAGCAGTGCACACGCAATATCACGCCAAACAGATATCCCATATTCCAAGGTGAGGAAAATATTCCATAAGATATTGACATTTTATCCCTATAAACTCACACCTGTTCAGCAATTGCTTTCTGGAGATGAACGTACCCGAACTGACTTTTCGTTGAGATTTTAGCACGTATGGAAGTGGATGATGCATGGCCATGGCAAATTTTATGGAGTGATGAGGCACATTTTTATTTGAATGGTCATATCAATACCCACAACTGCCGTATTTGTGTTGCATCAAATCCACAAGTGTGTCTGCCAAGTCCTATGCATTCACCGAAACTAACAGTATGGTGCGGCTTTACTGTTTTTTTGATCATCGGCCCGTACTTTTTTGAAGAAATCCGTCCCCGTGGACCGGTGACTTGTTCCATCAATTCTGCCAGGTATGCCGATATGCTTGAGAATTTTGTGATATCACGATTGCAGGAAAAGGGTTGTCTGGATTCTACCATTTTTATACAGGATGGTGCGCCACCGCACATCAGACGTCAGGTGCAACAGATCTGGCGAGAACGTTTTTCAGACAACAAAATAATTAGTCGTGCATTTCCCATGGTATGGCCACCCAGGTCGCCTGATCTCAACCCTTGTGATTTTTGGTTATGGGGATATTTGAAAAGCCTTGTGTATCAAGCACATGATCCTGACCTCTCAACCTTAAAGGATCAAATAAAGTTATATATCAGACTAATTAATGCAGATGTGGTGCGAGCTGCTGTAGAAAATGTCGTGTACCACATGCAGCTATTGGAACAACACACTGGTGGTAATATTGAAACACATTTGTAATTAAAAATAAAACATTGTTTATTGTTGTTACTAAAGTTGGTTTGTACGGTATTTGTTCATTTGACAATTAGGTATTCATTCTTTACTTGAAATAAGCGCCCCCTATGGCGACTTATGATACTATATTTTTTTGCAGAAATCGAAACTGCATGTTTCACTAAGTATATTCACCAAAATGTACTGCATTTGGCCTAATAGAATTCCCGCTAGCGAGCTCTGAACACCTCACATTATTTCTTGCCCACCCAGTATATATGAGCCACTCCGGAACAGTGCGATAACGTGAAACGGTCTTGTTACAGTGTTTTAGTAATAGCTGTGTATTGACACACCGGAAGGCCCTGTTGATTGCCAGCCCTAAGTTCTACAAAGAGGCGGTCGTGCTGGCCATGAAGTCAGAGGATTTGGAAAAAAAATACAGGAGGTCGTCGAATGTCATTGAATCTGGGGAGGGATACCCGGGTGAAGGGGAAATAGTCGGGAAGCGGCATTGCCCAAAGGGGCCCAAAGAGGGTCCTGTAGGGGTGCCAGTAGTGAAAACCCCAAGTAATAAAGTATTAACTGCAGTTGTGCAGAGTCGATTAAGAAGTTGGATGGGCTTGTTGAGGGCCTGCCAAAGGTGATTGAGAAGTTAGCAACGGGTTAATCTCAAGCAGCTTGTTCCATGACCGCATGGAACAGTGGGGACGACCGTGCAGTTGTGCCCCACAGCGTGGGAATGGGAGCAGCGTGTTATAGATGTGGACATTATGCTAGGGATTGCCCGCAGCCAGTACCACGGCCGCGAAATGTGAATGTTAGTGGACACTCTGAGGGTCCGGTGTTGACACAGATTGGGGATGGGGAAACTTGCTCTGCAACAGTGGTTTTGCAAGGGCACTGAACGACACTGGTGTCATTATAGATACTGGGCACACCGTTGCAACCAGCCGAGATGACTATCAAGGGTATAAATGGGAGCTGCCTAAATTTAAGGCAGGAAGGCATGCTTAATGTGGATGTCCAGGGGCGTCATATGGGCATGCGAATGTTCCTGATACACTCGTTTGCACAGCTTCTGAAGGTAAAATGCGAGATCTGTTGCTCGCAACGTCGATCTTAGTCAAACTGTCAGTCGACTAAACCCAAAGGAATACGAACAATCCAGAATGATCGCAATGGACCTCCATTTATTTTGATCGCAGTTGCTCATCTAAGGTATTCGGCTGAGTCTAGGAAGGTTAGCCAAGGCATTTTAAAATCTTATCATGGCTGATTCTTCTAACGATCTGACTTCAGTGACTTATCCCAAGTTATGGCTGGTTGTAGACTACCTTCAGAGAGTTATTTTGTTTCCCCTAAAGTAAACGCATGCGCCGAAGAAATAACTCGAGGAGCTAACAAAAACCAAACACGAGAGAACGGATAGAATAGACATAAAAATAAAATTAAGTTTTCTTTTTTTTTAAATAACCCGACTTTAAAGGGAATAAAAATATTACCAACAAATGATTATTCTTTAACAACAAATCTTAAAGCGTCAAGTAATAAAAGACATTGTTGTCACTAAGTGCAAAACAAAAATTACTTATTAATTCTTCTCACCGAGAATACTGTAAAATTTAAAAAAAAATATTTAATTTTGCAGATAAATTTGCGGCATTGAAACCAAAACTCTGATGCTTAATCTTTCATTACCGAATATTTTGACAAAGATAAAACATAAGGTCGTTTTCAAACGTTTCATTTCATTTTAGAAAGGAAAAATTCATTGTCGGGATAATATATTAATTAATCATCTAGTTATGGCCCTTTTTAACCCGTCCGTTTTACCCTATCTCCTAATCGAATGAAGTCGTGAAAGTAATGCTTTAGAATTTTGAACAATTAACTTTGAACTTTTTGGATACTTTTCAATGTGCAAATACACAAGTCATAGAACCAATGCAAGTTCTAATGGTTGAGAGAGTTTTGCAAGAGGGGGTGGGTTACATGGATGGTGAGATTGGAATGGAGCTGCAAAGTAAAGAGCGTGTTGTTAGAGGTTGGTATTTTGATGTAAATTGGATAATTCTGAAGGTATTAGACAGAGGGCGTTTCGGTAATAAAACCTTTCATCATTAATAAAACCTGGTGGAGTGATCCTTTTGAAGTGCTTGCAGTGGATGGAGTTGGATGGGTGCAAGTAAGAGGGGTTAGGTTTAAGGACGTTAAATGAGTATGATCAGGACAAGTCTGGGCAAAATGGAAAGGTATGGATAATTATGCATCGCATGATGGTTCACAACAAGTAATTACGAATGATATTTTGGGCGGAGCAAGGTTTAATAGGCTCTGAACCAATGCCTTATTGCTACCCAAGTGCCCCTGAAGCAACCCATCCTATTGTGTGGTGCAACGTGGCACCAATGCAAGTAGCTGAGGAAGTGACACCTAGTATGGCTTGGCAATGTCCCGAGGGGTGTGCGTATGTGAATAACCCATTAGGATGTCACGGGGATGTTCCTGGAACTGTATGGGCATACCTGGACGGGAGTTCCAGCAACGTGGAGCAACAAGATACTGGGCGTGCCCACGACCCACGAGCAAGTACAGGATAATGATGGGCTAATATTCAAGTTTACACAAGTGGTCCCTAACAACTTTGAACAGAGGTAATTCAGTTAGATAGAATAGAGGAGAGTGAGGAGTTGGAGGGGGTGGTAAGAACCAGGGAAGCTGAGCCAGCTGTGTATATACAGGATCCTGTAAAAGAGGTAGTGGAGCAGCCTCCTATGAATGGAGAACCAGAACCCATATGGCGAACAAAAGTATTGAAAGTATTCCATAAAATCCAACAAAAAATGGCAGATAGACGAGAGGACATGGCAAACTCGGAAATCAAGGTAAAGTACTGTGTGGCAGGCGCGTGGAATTATAATCAAGATAAGATAAAAAGAGAAGGGAAACGCGCTAGGCGAGGTAAACGAAGTGTAATGGCCCACAGGAAAGATAGGAAAAGTGAAAAACTGATACCAAGTGAACCAGATGGGGGATTGTTCATCGAGGCATTAGTGGTGGAAGGAAAAACTGATGTGGATGATTTCGAATGTGACAAGTATAGCGAGAGGGATATGATTGGGAATTGGGAGGAAGGTGCGTTTGATGCTGATTTTGACGAGTATCAATGCCCACCTTCGTTTATAAATGAAGGAGCTACTGGTATGTGTAACCTGGAGTGGTGAGTTGGATATGTGAATGTATGGATTTTTTTTTGTTTTTCGAAAGTATTTTTTTTTGTGGTTCGAGAGTATTTGTGGTGTTTTAGTTGTGTTTGTTTGTTTTGTTTCGTGATGTTGTTGCTTAATTAATAATATATAGAATGTGTAGATTATGTTTATGTATATAGTTTTGTGATCTTGTTTAGAAGCAGAATTATGGGATTTTAAGAAATGTACTAAGTGTAAGTGGAATAATTCTCGAAAATAACTCTTGGCAGGGTATTTTCGAGGGCTTTCGTCGTGCGCATGTGACGTTCCAGGTTCGCTGGAAGTCACGTGAGTCTGGCGGAAGGGGGGAGGGAATACATGGAAAGTAAAGTACTTACCTGAGTTTAGGAAATCGTTTTGTTTTCCTTTGGTGACACGAACATGTAATATAAGGGAGGGGTAAGTTTAGATGAAGCAATGGCTGTGTATTATATTGGGTTGTTTAGAGCCACAGTGTTTCAGTGTGTGGATGTGAATTTTTGTCTAAAATGATTTGCAGTAAGCAGTGTAATGTTATTTTATTTTATATTTTGTTTTGCTATTGATTATAGGTATTATCATCTTTTGTGATTCAGTGTATTGTTGTGAGAAATGTGCATGTTTTTAGTGTGTGTGCATTGTTGGTGGCTGCAATTGTTAGCGTGATTCCGAGATGATCGTCGCAGCCTCCAATATAGCATTATTGAAGTGAATTTCGGAGAATAAATGCTTGTGTGAGGATGTTTCTTTGTTGCCCGTGTTTGGTATTGTTTTGTTTTTGTTCTCTTTATGGGATTCCAGCGTTGGCGTCTGTTCAGTGTAGATGTGCGTATAGAGAAGAGAAAGAAATAGGATCGCACTTTTGCGATCGCAATGTCAGAATTCGAGCTGAATATTTGTTTGCTATCGATTAATTTGTTTATAGCTCCTATTCAAATAATATTTCTAAGTGTATATTGCTAAATTAATTGCACGTAAAATGAGTTGTTTAGTATAATTGCGAGGGCGTTAGAACGGCGTTAAGAGATACAAGTTGGTGATGCAACGGCGCCGGGAATGCGAAAATGTGAACGTGCTGCTTCTGAATTATGTACAAATGACAAATGAGAAAGGACAACTTATTGAGAGTCAAGATCCTGAGTGAGTCTTTTCTTTGCTGATCTGTTTTATCGGCGTAGGAAGCCACGGAGTGAGCGAACATTAAAAAGGGAAAATTTAGCTGTGACCTCGGAGCCTCTCGCCGGGACTCACATGAACTAAAAAAAAACATCCAATCCACCTCCTTGTTGATTTTTTTTGAAACGTTAAAAGAAAAGTAAAGATAAACTTGCCTGATAAAGATTTGTAAATGCTCCACTGTATGTTGTACTATGTTAACATTAATCTGGTTTTCGTTAAAGCTAGTTAATTAGTATTAGTCCTTAACACATATTTTTAAAAGGGAGGTCGTGGCCTGGTGGTGTTATTATTCAACTTCAGGCACGGCTTCAGTGATATTATTCAACATCAGGCACGGCTAGTCACTGGATGGTCGACCCATCAGTGACTCAGGATCATCACCCCCCGGCTGCTGTGACCATCATACAGCAGTCGTTAATCCAGGTCCATCCAGAGACCCAACTCGTCGGCCTCAGGTCATACAGGCTCTGTATGGACGTATTGGATTACAATGAATTAAAAAAAAAACTCTAAAATTCTAAATCATAACCGGATTGAGCAGATAGCCAATGAACAGTAGTAAAAGGAGGAGCACAAATAGTGAGATCCAGCGGACGCACCGTGAGAATTAATATCACATGTCGCGAGTAATAGTGCTGCAATGCTCTCGGAGCTCGCCAGTGGACGTCAAGTTTCAACGTTTACTCATGCCATGAGGGGTTTCAGTGCCTCTCCTCTTGTTGTGAAGTAGCCCCTTCAGACACAGACCTTAAATTCGATTGTAAAAATTTTGTTTTTACATTTATTATATTGATACTGTTACATTAAACATAACCAGCAGTTTTTTATTTATTAACATTTTTTATTATCTTTTTACATGTATGGCTATATTTGCTACCGAAATATACATATTTATTAGAGAATCAACAGATTTATTCATGTCATTTATTTAGTACGAAATTTTACAAAACATAAAAAAATACCGCACTTTTGACAAGGTAAACGTCTAAGATACAAGTTGGAAACATATGTTGCCAAGGTGACTGAAGGGGTTAAAAAGGGGTAAACCAAGCGAATTTGCGCGCTAAACGTTCGGAATACTTCATCCAGGGGAGCAAACACAGGATACGGAAACTAGTCAATGCTGACTGGCGATAACTTCCCTCCTTTTTCTTGTAATTTAGTTACCACTAAGTTTGAAGGCATACTGTTTCATTAGCATTAACGGTTGCTTTATGATATTATAGTTATTCCGTTTATGTCCTTGGGGCCACACGGATTTATTGTAAGATATATTGGTTAGGATAAATTGTTGTGCATCATAATTATGTCTAGAAAGATTAAAGAAGGAAGTGATATTAGCCCGCAAACCTAAGCCCTTGTAGTCATCATTAACTGGTCCTTAACCCTTGATCTCCCCATGCTCCAGTTGTACATATAAGATTTGGTGCTCATGCACACAACTGGTGCATGGAGCCATCACAGAATAAATTCCTTAAAGAATAAAACTTAATCTCTAAGTTTAAATAGGTACAAACACATAGTCATCAAAAATATATAACCAGTGAACAAAAATATTATATGAATGCTTGTGGTTAAATACACAATCACAAATGACCAAAATGGTAAGCAAATATTCTTGACTGATCAATAAAGCGTATGTGTCCGACCCAAAAGAACACAATCAAACTTAAAGGTATCACATAATATTAATGCACAAGTCCCATGCACAAGGGTATTTGAAAATTTATAGCAGAAAGCACATAACCATGACATTAGGTAAAAACGGGTAATGCAACAAATGCTTAGATAAACTATCAAAGTTCGTTGGTTTCTAATATCGGGGTACACAACAATTATAATTACACAATAGAGTTCCGCACTTAACAGTCAAAGTCCGAGAAACAGGAAATCATTCCAATATCTAAAATATATTTTTAAATCAACTTAGAAAATGAATCACTAAGATACAATAAAAATGGCATGCACTAATGTAGGCACTAGAATGCTTGTTATTTAAAGTTCACTAACACTCTGAAAAAAGACAGAACTTAAGAATAGGACACTATAGTACTTCCTATGTCCTATTAAGTAAAGCATATCACATGGATACAGACTCATTTTCATAAAAAGAAGCACTTGTCACAAATGAACATTATAATGAAGATTCACAACAATATATTATATGTTCACTTGAGGAGAACTCCATATCCGGGCTTAATTAGTACGAGGCACTTCTCACACATGCACTAAACACGAACAAGACAAATAATTAGGAGAAACAAAGTTCAAGATAAATACACTAATTTTTGTCTCTGAGCTTGTTGCCAAAAAGAAATGGAACTTCGTGCACCATTAGAGAACGATTACACTTTTGATCGTAACAGCCTAACATAGATAAAATCCAGGGCTCTCTCACGAAAATACGGGTAAACCGAAGGGCCATAATCCCTGGACGTTGAAACTCGCTTTCATTTCATAGAACAATAGTTCTGAAAGGCATTGCCTCGGAAAACAGGAATTATTATATATCTGAAATTGTGCACTTACCAGCAGTAATGTACGCTGTTCGAGGGTTCTGGTTAACATCGTGGAGGCCTCGTGAAGCACGCCGAATCTACCTCACATTCGCTTGGAGAGGAGTTCTGCCACGTCGGCAATTTCGTCTTAACGAGGGCTCATTTACTAGCTGCTCCTTTTTTCTCATCACTCATTGTGGATGGCGGGGTAGCTGATTCCACTGCAGCGGGTTGCCTGGCTTCTTCCCTCGCACTTTCGATTGCTAGCATGGTTTTACTCTGCGAGATTTTTCCTTCCATCTCGATGAAGACTGTCTTCAACCGCTCTCATTGACCTCCAAAAAAAAATTGCCACGTTCATCGCTTTCCTTCTCTTCACGACGAAACATCCCGCTCCTTCCTCCTATTGGTCCTCGAGTGTCGCATTTGTTGACGTCCATGGTTTCGTCGCCCATCTTCCGGTTTTGTTTGGTAGAAGAAACGGGTCTGGTGACGATGGACGACGTCATCAGAATTCGGAGTGTTTTTCGAATTCCATGACAACTAAGAACTCTCTTTTCTAAAAAAAAGCCTGAATAACCGGAATTCTATGCATTGTTACAAATTGAAACTTATCTATATTGCACAAACTCTGCCTTGCATTGTTGAACCTTGCATAGTTTTGGTGCATGGCATTTTAACACCATTGTTGATACCTATTGTTGCACAAACTTTTCCTTGCATTGTTGGTTACAAGATATATATTGTTGGTTCCATGCAGAGTGTTTTTGAAATGCGTGTTGATGCCATTGTTGAAAAGTATTGTTGCACAAACTTTTCCTTGTATTGTTGGTCATGAAATATTTCTCATTACTATGCCTTGTCATAAATATGAATATCGATTTTTTATCAATAATTTTTATTTTTAGAAATCTGAGGTAGACAGTGACCTTCCTCATGCATTGAAGGTAAAGTATACAGAATTTCAACAAGATCAGAATAAAACTGTTGATTTATATAAGAAACAAACAAACAAAACCACCCACAAACCCACAATCATACTTCTTTATATTTTTAGATAGATTGTAGCAGAGGTACCCGGCATTGCCCGGGATTATTACACTTGTAGGTAAGCAGAACTGATCTGCTACCAAATAAGCAAGGTGATAACCCCAGCGTAGCTCAAACTTTTTTTTAGATTAAATTTTGCAATATCTTAAAATTAACATATGAAAAACGCTTTTTATTAATACAGTAAAAATTCCTAATGAAAATTTGAAAACAAATTTCTAAAGGCTCACAATGGATGGACCTCTCTAAGGATGCCACTGCTAGTCTAAATAATTTCTTACTCACGTAATCTTACTTTAGATGTACACTAGATGACGTTGCACTTCACATTCTTCTCTCAATGTGTTGAAGCAAAACTTGTCTATTCTTCACTTTGTGTAGTCTAGCAGTCGCCGATTCTTCTATTTACATGCTTACCATTTGCTCAATGCAGCACTCAATAAGGATTGCTTTCGCTGTCATCTTTCCACTGTTTCTCAATAGTCTGTTAACTGTCCATTATCTCCAGTAACTGATCATTTTTTAAGATTTTAAAGAAATTGTTAAGTACTAAGAATTCTCTTTTCTAAAAAAATCCTGAATAACAAGAATTCTATGCATTGTTTTAGATTGAGACTTATCTATATTGCACAAACTTTATCTTGCTTTGTTGGTCATGAGATAAATATTGTTGGTCTGTGCAGAGTGGGAACTGCAACAACATCAAGTGTATATCTAATCGGATTTAGATATGGTCCGTATCGGAAAGTTTATACAGGGTCTCCTTTTCATTATGGTGCAGAAGATGAAGATTCATGACAATGACCTAATGACTGGAGTACTGAAGAACTCAATGGATATAAAGTGGCATATATATCACCTAGCTTATTTGGTAGCACAGCGGATCCAAACATTTCATAAAAGTACATTTTGACTATATTCTGTGGGAATATGTATATTTTGGAAACTCAGATACTGATAATGCGATGACTGAACGTTCGTTTCCAAGATTTATTGATAATGAGAATAAAATGATAATACAATGGAAACATTAATAAGCCAGCGTCTATTGATGAGGCAAAGGAGTCACGCATGTCAGTATCAAACGTCCAGCCAACTGCAAAAATTTGTGTCTGGAAAGGAAAAATAAAGAACGAGTATTGATTAGAGAAACTCTGCAACTAATACAGAAAAGGCTGTATGGGCATTTGAAACCCGGGAGTCTCGAATAGATCATTCTAGAGCTTCTACGTCAAGGGCAAGAAAAACTTGAGTCTAAAGTATCTGCTGATGCTCCACAGTGATGAGGTAATTCAAGAAGTGTTTAAAGTCCCTGTATATCACCTAGACTTCCTATTTTTCGTATTTTTCGTAGAAAGATAGTGCCTTCGCTCTGTGTTGTATTGACTGAGTTATTATTTAACCTATTGCAAGTGATAATTTAATTTTTTGAGATTGTTCTCTTGACGTATAAGTGTAATTATCCCGGGCAACGCCGGGTACCTCTGCTAGTTCTTCTTCTATATATATAAAGAAGGATGTTTGTGGGTTTTTGTGTTTGTTTGTGGGTTTGTTTGTTTCTTATGCAAATCTACAGTTTTATTCCGATCTAGATGAAATTTTGCATACTTGACCTTCAATCCATGAGGAATGTCACTATCTACATCAGACTTTGTAAAAATAATAATTATCGATAAAAAATCGATATTCATAGTTATAGCAGGGCATATTAATGAGAAATGACTCTAGACCAAACAATGCAAGGCAAAGTTTATGTAACAATAGGTATCAACAATGGTATCAACACACAATTCACAAACATTCTGCACGGACCAACAATATATATCTCATGAAAAATAATACAAGGAAAAGTTTGTGCAACAAAAGGTATCAACAATGGTATCAACACGCAATTCACAAACACTCTGCACGGACCAACAATATATATCTCCTGACCAACAATGAAATCCTGTTATCTCATGACCAATAGAATCCTGTTATTCAGGCTTTTCCTAGAAAAAAGAGTTCTTAGTATTTAACAATTTCTTGAAAATCTTTAAAAATGATCAGTAACTGGAGATAATGGAGAGTTAGCAGACTATTGAGAAAGAGTAGAAAGACGACAGGGGAAGCACTCCGTTAGCTCCATGCTGTATTGAGCAAATGGTGAGCATGTCAATAGAAGAATCGGTGATCGCTAGACTACATGAAGAGATGAATGGCCAAGTTTTGATTCAAGACATCGAGAGAAGAAATGGATATCAACAACATCAAGTCTACATCTAAAGGAAGATTACGTGAGTTTGAAATTATTTAGACTAGCAGGGGGTCCTTTGGCAGGTCCATCCATTGTGAGCCTTTAAAAAATTTTTTTTTCAAATTTTCATTTAAGAATTTTAACTGTATTAATTCTAAGCGTTTTCATATGTTTATTTTTAAGATATTTCAAAATTTATTCCAAAAAACAAGGCCGAGCCCCGCCAGTGTTATCACATAGCTTATTTGGTAGCACAGCAGATCAGAACATTTCATAAAAATACATTCTGACTTTATTCTGTGGGAATAGGTATATTTTGGAAACTGAGATGCTGATAATGCGATGATTGAACGTTCATTTCCAGGAATTAATAATAATGAGCATAGAATGATGATGTAGTGACAGACCATCAATAAGGCAGTGTTTATGGATGAGGCAGTGTCTCCCTTGAGATCCCTATCAAAGATCCAGATGGCTGACAAAAATTTATGTGTATGGAAAGGAAAGCGAAAGAACGAGTATTGGTCAGGGAAACTCTGCAACTAAAACAAAAAAGCTATATGGGCATTTGAAACAACTGAACAACGGGTAGAGCAAGAGCTTCTAAGTCAAGGGCTAGAAAAACTTGAGTCTAATATATCTGGTGAAGCTCCGCAGTGGTGAGGCAAGTCAAGAAGACTTTAGATAAGGCCCCGGTATATCACCTGGAATTCCTATTTTTTGTATTATTCGTAGAATGGATAGTTCCTTTGCTCTGTGTTGTATTGTTTCAGTTATTATTTAAACAATTGGGAGATATAATTCAATTTTTGGAGATTTTTCTGTTTACCTACAATTGTAATTATCCCGGGAAACGCCAGTTACCTCTGCTAAGTATATATAAAGAAGGATGTTTGTGCGTTTGTTTGTTTGAGGGTTCGTTTCTTATTCAATTTTATTCCGATCATGATGAACTTTGCATACTTGACCTTCAAACCATGAGGAACGTCACGGTTTATGTCGTTTTTTCATAAAATAATATTTTTTGATAAAAAAAAATCGACCTTCATGGTTAGGGCAAGGCTTACTACTGAGAAATATCCCATGACTAATAATGCTAGGCAAAGTTTGTGCAACAATAGGTATCAACAATGGTATCAAAACGCAATTCACAAACACTCTGTACGGACCAACGATATATATTTCATGACCAACAGTGAAACGCAAAGTTTGTTCAATATAGATATGGTTGAATCTAGAAAAATGCATAAAATTTCTGTTATTCAGCCTTTTCTTAGAAAATAGATTTCTAAGTACTTAAAAATTTCTTGAAGATCTTTAAAAATGATCAGTATCTGGAGATAATGGAGAGTTAGCAGACAACTGAGAAAGAATGGAAAGACGACAGAGGAAGCACTCCTTTAGCTTCATGCTGTATTGAGCAAATGGTAAGCAAGTGAATAGAAGAATCGGCGACTGCTAGACTACACAAAGTGATGAATGGCCAAGTTTTGCTTCAAGACAACGAGTTCAGAGTGGGAATTGCAACAACATCATGTGTACATCAAAAGTATGTTTACGTGAGTAAGAAATTATTTAGACTACCAGTGGCATCCTTGGAGAGATCCATCCATTGTGAGGCTTTAAAAATTTTTTTTTCAATTTTCATTAAGAACATTTACTCTATAATATCTACGCGTTTTCATGTGTTAATTTTTAAGATATTGCAAAATTTAATTTAAAAAAACATCCAAGCCAGGCCGCGGTTATCACTTAGGTTATTTGGTAGCACATCATATCCAAACATTTCATAAAAATATACTTTGACTATATTCTGTGGGAATGTGTATATTTTGGTAACTGAGATGCTGATAATGCGATGATTGAATGATCGTTTCCAAGAGTTATTAATACTGAGCATAAAACGATGATAAAGTGACAAAAATATTAATAAGGCAGCGTTTATTAATGAGGCAATGTAGTCACGCGTGTCTTCCTTGAGCTCCCTATCAAACGTCCAGACGACCAGCAAAAAATGATGTGTCTGGAAAGGAAAGAGAAAGAACGAGTATTGGTCAGAGAAACTGCAACTAAAACAGAAAAAGCTATCTGGGCATTTGAAACATCTGATCAACGGGAGTTTCGAATAGAGCAAGAGGGTTTAAGAACTTCTACATCAAGGCCAAGAAAAACTTGAGTTCAAAATAACTGGTGATGCTTCGCAGTGGTGAAGCAAGTCAAGGAGAGTGTAGATAAAGTCGCTATACATCCCCTAGAAATCATGTTTCTCGTATTTTTCGTAGAATGAATAGTCCCTTTGCTCTGTGTTGTATTGAGTTAGTTATTATTTAACCAATTTGGGATTATAATTTAATTTTTTGAGATTGTTCTCTTTACCTACAAGTGTATTTATCCCGGGCAACGCCAGGTACCTGTGGTAGTCTATCTGTATATTGTAACGGTTACGGGAATCAAAGTTAGAACGCTTTGGTTGAGTGTATGTTATCAACAAAACTCATCTTCATTACAGATGAGATCAACTTCAAGATATAACTCAGTCAATAGACTGTCTTGGTTGATCCCTCCTATGAGTGGCAAGAGGGATTTATTGTTTTCTTTTTAACTTATTACACAAGATGACAGATACTTCCCTAATGAATACCGCTCTAGGGTAAATACAAAACTTAAAAAAAAAATTTATTACTAGAATGAAGGTATTAACAGAACACTAATTAAATGAAACTTCTCAACAAGAAATTGAATCTTTAAGGTAAGTCTTTCAGGATTATGTAGTTCAGTAGACAATCAAACAGGTGAAATTATCTCAGCCGGAGGTAAATTCGGCATTGGGTTTGGACATCAAACAGTTAAGTTCGTCAACAAGTTTAATTGTATCAACAGTCACAAGATCAATCGTCGAGGCTAACACTGGTACCCCTTTGTTATTGTTTCGTGTTTTCTTTATTTTCCCTTTCCTACTTTATCATGAAGGTGAGATTTGAGTAAGTCTTTTGGTAACACAATTACCTACCATTTGTCATTAATAGTTCCGTACTTCGTTATCAGCGAACTTTCTTTTCTTTAAAGTTAATCATCCGACCAGCAATAACGGGGCTCCCAGAAAGGAATAGGAAATTCTAGCTTTCTTCCTCCTTCTTCATACGTCTCCAGGGCCTCTGATTTGCGACGACTCGGGATTCCCAAAACTGCAACGTCTGCTTTTTTCTTTCGTGAAAACACAATTCAGATAATTGATTTCGAATCAATTCGGCGAATAGATTAATATCATGATTCTCAATTCATGGACAAAATAACAAGAATATGTAGAGAACGAAAAGTCTATTTATCTTTTGTCTTCTTGATTCCTTGATCACGGAGAAACTCCGACATCTCTTACAATCGGGTGAACAGAGGTCGGCGGCGTTCCAACTTTAGGAGGGGAAAAGTGGTAAACTTCTACCACTACTATTGAAGAACAATCGTCCAAAACAAACGGATAAATCCTTGGCTCCGCCATCGGGTTGGTTCCACTCATCGAAGGCGTGCAAGGTGAATTTAATTTATCATCTCTTTTCATAACGTGGCGGACAACCCGCCCCTTTCTCCAAACATCGATGACCGTCTTTTTTCTTCCAAATTTTTCTAAGTACCACTTTTGTTAGTTTTTCGTTTACATTTTTCCAACAATTCCCCCAGGTTAAAATTGCTCAACAAAGCTTCATATCAGATACATTGTTGAGAGGTCCAAAATACAACACAAGATTAAAGACGACAATAATAGGATTAAAATTAATTATTTTTTCAGTCTTGTCAAACACACAATGAAAAGAAAAATTTCAAAAACGATTATAACGGATCATTCGTTATAATATATATAGAATGATGTTTGTAGGTTTGTTTGTGGGCTTGGTTTTTATACAAATTTACCAGTTTTATTCCGATCTTGATAAAATTTTGCAAACTTGACCTTCAAAGCATGAGGAAGGTCATTGTCTACCTCAGATTTCGAAAAAATAATAATATTTGATATAAATCGATATTCTTGGTTATGGCAAAGCATTTAATGAGAAATATCTCATGACCAACAATGCATAGCAAAAATTAATGCGTGTGGAAGGGAAAGAGAAAGAACTATTCTTGGTCAGAAAAACTCTGCAACTAAAACAGAATAAACTATATGGGCATTTGAAACATCTGAACAAGGGGAATTTCGAATAGAGCGAGCAAGAGCTTCTACGTCAAGGGCAGGAATAACTTAAGTCTAAAATGTCTGGTGATGCTCTGCAGTGGTGAAGCAAGTCAAGAAGAGTTTAGATAACGTCCTGGTATAAGGTTGTTTTGGGAGAGATGGCAACGTTTTGGTTGAAAATATTACCTAAATCACACATTAGCTGCAATGAAATGAAAAATTTTTTGTGTTGATTTACATTTTCCTCTATATAAAAAAATTACTGGAAAAGTGAAAAAAAATTTTTATTGAACAAGTTATATTTTCCTGTTCTTGTATTTTTTCCGCCTGCTTTTGCATCCATACATGTTACATTGTTGTCCAAGAATAGTGCACAATTTATCTAACCATTTCTGGCATGTAATCCACTTTATCCAGACAACAGTTTCTGTAGTATCATAATAGTTTTCAAGACATCCCATGCAGTTGTCACCACTTGATGAAAGACTTTAATTTTTCTCTTTGGACTTCAGCTTTTTTGCATTTTTTGAGGTTGTCACTTGGCTGGACATTTTCCTTTTATTCCTGTTTTCCTCTGAAGTTAGAACTGCCGCCAACTGTCGCCTTGTATGAGGTCGCGGTGCATCCAGTTTTGGTACAAGATGCAGCCCATGCAAATGCTTGGATGGTGTTTGTTGTTCCTATCGTGAAAGGCCTTGAGGTTGAGCCAGGCTGGTAAGCTGTAGTCTCTACTGAAGGTGGCTCTTAGCCTAAGCTTAAGCTTACTCCAGAAGAACCAGCATGTGGTATATGAAGCAGCCTGTGATGATGATCCTCTAGAAGCTACATTTGGTTTGCATCGGTATTTGCGAGGCATGGCCTCTGATATCTATTTGCAGTTGTTATAGAGGTCAGTGATCGTGGCAGTCTGCAGAATGTGAAGGTTAGGTTAGGTTAGTCTTTAGAAAATTTTTAGTCTTTAAAAACAATAATGTTTGTACAAATTCAGCTTTACTTGTTGTAAACATATGCTAAAAACACATCCTAAAAATCAATTGAAATACATATAAAAAAAGTTTCTTAAACAATTTTTTTTAAAACAATTTAAAGTTTTGATATTCAATTTTTAATGAAAATTTTAACTATTTACTCGTCAGATTGCTTTATATTGCCTACATCTATCTCTCTCTATGATATGCATATAAAATGCTCATTTGGAAGGGGGCGACAGTCCCACAATAAACAGAGGCACCTATCCTCACTTTGTGGGGGGTGATGCCCACCACGTTAAATATTAAAAAAAGCAACATGGCTGAAACACCAAAATTAAATCTTCGTTTAGAAAGGGAGATTAGATATATAACAAATTGCATACATTATTTTAACTTTCATCTATGACACAAGCTTTTAAATGTTTTGTTGACAAAGTTTTAGATTGCACACAAGTTACTCACCAAAAATAAAACCATTGTTTTGGCTGGAAAAACGTTGGTGAAACCTGTTGTTTTTTCAGTTTTTGTTTCTTTGTTGAGGCAGCAAAATGCAATAGCCAATAGCGAAATTTAGTGATTGGTTTTGAAAACAACATGTTACGGGCTTCTCTCCCATGTAGCCATATCACCCAAAACCAGCTTATCACCTAGAATTCCTGTTTTTCGTATTTTTCTTAGAATGGATAGTCCCTTTGGTCTGTGTTGTATTGATTGAGTTATTATTTAACCAATTGGGAGTCATAATTTAGTTTTTTGAGATTGTTCTGTTTATCTACAAGTGTAATTATCCTAGGGAACGTCGGTTACCTCTGCTAGTATGTTTATAAGTAACAATGAAATTTTGGTATTACAGAATCAAGTAAGAGGAAGAATGAATCCACGAAGAAGAAAACGCCTTCAAGGCCAAATGGGAGTCACACGCTTCTCGAAGCAAACCCATATGAGAAGACAGACAAGCGTTCGAAAGCATAAGTCATTCCCAGGATTATGCAAGAAAACATCGCAAACGAAGAGTAGAAACTCTCGTTGCGGGTTTGCGAGGGCGATCATGTCAGATTGCCGACCGCGAACGGGAGGTGAAGCAAAAAAAGTCGACGTTCTAACTTCGAAGAGAAGAAAAGGGAGAGGATGAAATAATCATTAAAAGCGAGTGAAAGAGGAGAAAAATAATAGCTACCTGCCACCTAAGAAGAATAATAGCTCGCCCGGAAAGAACGTGAAAGGTGAGCCGTGTCGCTCATTGGTTAAATGAGCGACATGCAAGCAACGCTCATTAACGGCGCAAAAAAAAGTGGAAACAGAGAGGAAAAATTCGGAGAGCATTCCGACCCCATGGACAGTATCCTTATGAAGAAAGCCAGCCTCGATGGCCCTTCTGAAATCGAATGCAGCGAACTTGTCCACGGAGGAAATTCTCTCGAAACCAAGGAGCATCAGCACAGCTTGGCTAGCTTGAGTGTGAGCGAATGGCCATTGGACAAGGACAGAAAAAAAGATGGACCAGGAGGAGTTGTACTCCCAAGCACGACTAATTCCTCAGGCAAGTGAGATACTGAAATTTTGCCCTAACTGGACTTTTTATAATACAAAACTTAGTTCCTTGCCGAGTGCGGCAAACCGAGCAAGGCAGAGGACGCTTGATGGTCCATCAGTGACACTGAAGAATGCGGCGTGGATGCCCGTCATCCCTGATTCTGCCCAAGGAGACATCGGACCCGAGCCACCGAAAGTACAGACAACAATTAACCGAAAAGGCATCGTACCTGAGCCGATAAGAGGTTCAAAGAGCATTTCGCCCGACGCCGTACTCGGAAAACCAGGCCCAGCCGCGGATCGGAAAGGAAATCAGCAGAGGCCACGGCGATGGCGAGCAATTTTAAAGGCTCATAATTCCCTTTCTTCTCTCGATGTCTTGAAGCAAAACTTGGCTATTTGTGTAGTCGTAGCAATCGCCGATTCTTCTATTTACTTGCTCACCATTTGCTCAATACAGCACGGAGCAAAAGAGTGCTATCTCTGTCGTCTTTCCACTCTTTCTCAAAAGTCTGCTAATTCTTCATTATCTCCACTTACTGATCGATTTTAAAGATTTTCAAGAAATTGTTAAGTACTAAGAAATCTCTTTTCTAAGAAAAGCCTGAATAACAGGAATTTTATGAATTGTTACAAATCGAAACTTATGTCTATTGCACAAACTTTGCCTTGCATTGTTAGTCATAAGATATATATTGGCATTGTTAGTCATAAGATATATATTGGCATTGTTGTTCATGAGATATATATTGTTGGTCCGTGGAGAGTGTTTGTGAATTGCGTGTTGATACCATTATTGATATTTATTGTTGCAAAAAATGTCTTGCATTGTTGGTCACGAGATATTTCTCATTAATATGCCCTGCCATAACCATGAATATAGATTTTTTTTCAATAATTATTATTTTTTCGAAATCTGAGGTAGACAGTGACCTTCCTCATGGTTTGAAGGTCGAAATTTTATCAAGATCGGAATAAAACTGTAGATTTGTATAAACAAACAAACACACAAACAAACAAACAAACTTCTTTATATATATAGAAAGACTAGCAGAGGACCCGGCGTTGCACGGGATAATTACACTTATAGGTAAATAGACTAATATCCAAAAGTTAAATTATAATTCCAAATTGGTTAAATAATAACTCAATCAATACAAAACAGAGCGAAGTGTCTATGTATTCTACGAAAAATCCGAAAAATAGGAATTCTACATGACTTTATTTAAACTCTTTCTGATTTGCCTCAGATTAAAACAATCACCACTGGCGAACATCACTGGATACTTTGGACCCATAACGTAGAAGCTCATATACACTCTAGCTATATTCGAAACTCCCGTTGTTCAGATGATTCCAATTCTTATATAGCCTTCTGTTTTAGCTGCAGAATTTCCTAAATATTCACATTCACACAGAATATATTCAAAGTGTATTTTTTTGAAATGTTTGGATCTGCAATGCATTCAAAGAAGCTAGTTGATAACCCCGGCGTGGCTCGGAACCTTTGTTTTTTTAATTAAATTTTGCAATATCTTAAAAATTAACACATGAAAACGCTTAGAATTCATACAGTAAAAATTCATAATGAAAATTTTAAAAAAAAATTTTTTAATGCTCACAACGGACGGACCTCCATGTATGCCACTGCTAGCCTAAATAATTTCATTAGTCTCGTAATCTTACATTAGATGTACACATGATGTTGTTGCAATTCCCACTCTGCTCTCGTTGTCTTGAAGCAAAACTTGGCCATTCATCACTTGGCTACTAAGAACTCTCAATTCTAAGAAATGCTTGAATTCAATGCACAAAGTTTTTTTTGCATTGTTGGTCATGAGATATACATTTTAGGTTCATGCAGAGTGTTAGTGAAGTGCATGTCGATACCATTGTTGATAACTATTGTTGCACAAACTTTGCTTTGCACTGTTGGTCATGAGATATTTCTCATTAATATGCCTTGCCATCATAATCAATGTCGATTTATTATCTATAATTATTATGTTTTCTAAATCTGAGATAGACAGTGACCTTCTTCATGCTTTGATGGTCACGTATGCAAAATTTCATCAAGATAGGAATAAAACGGTAGATTTGCAAAAAAAGACAAACAAACCCACCTACAAACAACCATCCTTCTTTATAAATACAGACTAGTAGAGGTACCCGGCGTTGCCCGGGTTAAATAAACTTGTAGGTAAAAAGATAGATCTCAAAAAATTAAATTATAACTCCCAATTGCTTAAATAATAACTCAATCAATACAACACAGAATTAAGGACTATCCATTCTACAAAAAAAAACGAAAAACAGGAAGTCCAGGTGATGTACCGGAGCATCTAAAATTTTCTTGACTTGCCTCACCACTGTGGAGCATCACCAGATACTTTAGACTCAAGTTTTTCTTGCCTGTGACGTAGAAACTCTTATAACCTGTTTCTCTATTCGAAACTGCCGTTGTTCAGATATTTCAAACGCTCGCATAGCTTTTTCTGTTTTAGTTGCAGAGTTTCTCTGACTAATACTCACTTTTTCTCTTTCCTTTCCAGGGACATAAATTTTTGCCAGTCGTCTGGATGTTTGATAGGAGCTCAAGGTAGACATGCGTGACTCACATGCCTAATCTGCAGACGCTGCCTTATTAATTTTCTGTCAATGCATCTTCACTTTAAACTCATTATCAAAAATTCTTGGAAACGAACGTTTAGTCATCGCATTATCAGCATTTTAATTTCCAAAATATACACTTTCACACCGAATATAGTCAAAATATATTTTTAGGAAATGTTTGGATCTGCTGTGATACCAAATGAGCTAGGTGATAATCCCGGTGTGGTTCGGATATTTTTCTTGGAATAAATTTTAAAATAACTTAAAAATAAACTCAGGAAAAAGCTTAGAATTAATACAGTAAAAATTCTTAATAAAAATTTGAAAAAATTTTTTTTAAAATCTTTCAATGGATGGACCTCTCCAAGGATGCCACTGCTAGTCAAAATAATTTCTTACTCACGTAATCTTACTCTACATGTACACTTGAATCAAAACTTGGCCCTTCATATGTTTTTGTAGTCCAGCGATCGCCGATTCTTCTATTGACCTGCTTACCATTTGCTCAATACAGCAGGGAGGTAAAGGAGTGCTTCCTCTGTCATTTTTGCACTCTTTCCATTATCTCCAGTTACTAATCATTTTTAAAGATTTTCAAAAACTGTTAAGTACTAAGAACTCTTTTTTTCTAAGAAAAGCCTGAATAACAGGAATTCTATGCATTTTTAGAAATTAGTCATGAGATAGATATTGTTGATCCCTGCCTAGTGTTGGTGCATTCGTGTTTACACCATTATTGATACCTACTGTTGCACAAACTTTGCCTTGCATTGTTGGTCATGAGATATTTCTCATTAACATGCCCTGCCGTAACCATGAAAATTTTATCGATAATTATTATTTTTCCGAAATCTGAGGTGAACAGTGACCTTCCTCATGCTTTGAAGGTCGAGTATGCGAAATATCATCTAGATCGAAATAAAACCTTATATTTGTATTAGATACACATAAACCCACAAACATTCTTCTTTATATTTATATATATAGACAGAAGATAGAAGACTAGCTGATCTACCCGGCGTTGCCCGGGATAATTCTAGTTGCTTCATGAAGGCTGTTGATTTGCTTCAGTTAAACACCTGCAAAAAAAGACTTGGGTTTATAAAAAAGACTGTTATTGTTTCTGGTGCCTGGTTTCGCCAGCGGAGGTTCGATTGCGCTCTCCCGACAATTTTAGTTATATCCCAGCTATTACTCCAAAGCTGGTCGTTACACGATGTTTTTCGTTTGTCCGTCCGGGGCGTAAACAAACAAATTATCTGGGTTGCCGACTCTTGAGCAAGCTAAATATAATTGCCCGTGTGGAAAACAAAGCGATTGCCCCTGGGCCTTATTGTTGATCATAGCGAATGAAAGCCGTATGGAAAACTGAAAAATCGCTTGTAATGGAAAGGCAAATTTGTATCACTGGGTATTAATGGAATGCGAGAAATGATGACGTCTTCACCTGCGGCATTCCCCGTGATGAACGTGGCCTCTATGACGTTCGGCAATAGATTCTTCATGGTTAGTCTTCTTACATTGCAGCCTTTGTAGGTCGCGGTTACATTATAGCAAGATAGGGGATCCTTTTTTTATAATGAGTTTATGTGGCGGCATTCCTGGGGGTTCAAGGGAATTTAAAAATTCTGTTGGGTAATGCACAGCTTGCTCCATATCCATTACTGTTTCAATAGATGAAAAGGTGGCAGAGTTGCTGGGGAGCATTTCTTGCATAAGATCTTTAACATATTTTGCGCTGTCATTTTCTGGAACTATAATGGCCCATTCGAACAGACATCGATGCGATTTGTAATTTTCACGTATATCTGGAAGCACTTTAGTTATCAGCTCGTCGAGTGAAGAGACCATATTGCAAAAATATGAGAAAAGCAAAATTAGACTGGAAGTGGGGTCGACAGGAACTTCTCCATTGGCAATTAACAGCAATTGCTGTGAAAACTGCTTTGAACTTGTTTCTTCTCGTAAATGAATCCTAATATTCGTCTTTAGATCCATTTTGCGCACATGCCTCCATAAGTTCGAGGACTTAAGACAGGCGTGAAGTTCATCAGCTGGCGTAGACCGTGGAATCATAGGCAGGGTTTGTCTAAAATCTCCTGCCAGAAAGACAATATTACCGCCCATCAGCCGCCCGTTTCCCCGTATGTCTTGTAAAGTGCGATCAAGCGCTTTTAGTACAAGGCTGCAGTCTTGTGGGAAATTTCCCGATTCACGGGAAATTTAACTTTTTGCGGGATGCCTTGCGGAAAAAAGCGAAATGTGGGAAATGGTGGGAAATTGTGAGATCCCCCAAATTTTTAAAAAGAAAAAATATAATAAGTGTAGAATATAAAAATATTCAAGTACTTTTATTGTGGGCGATGATGCATACGTCCCAAACGATTAGTTTGTAATGCTTGAGCACTTGTGCCTGACTGGAACCTTTACTTATGTTGCAAATGGGCCGTTCTGAAACCTGCAGATTCAATTTTAGCTTCAGAGCTGAATGCGATGTTCGACCACCAACTAACAGTGTAGATGCTATTCTAGAAGATGCTATAGCCAATGCAATTTCATTTCTTTGGTGAATCTCAACCAGCAAAACATTTATCAGAGATGTTTTTCCAATTCCTGCTCATTTTTAATAATTCTTGGAAACGAATGTTCTGTTATTGCATCATCATTTTATGCTCATTGTTATAATTTTTGGAAAGGATTGCTTTATCATTGCATCATCATTTTGTTCTCACTGTTATTGGTAAATTGCGCGTTGATATCATCGTTGATGCGAACACAACGGGCCTATTGTTGCACTAACTTTTCCTTGCATTGTTGGTCTCATAATCTTCTATATATATAAAGAAGGATGTTTGTGGGTCTGTGTGTACGTTTTTTATACAAATCGATATTCATGGTTATGGCAAGGCATATTAATGAGAAATATCTCATGACCAACAATGCAAGGCAAAGTTTGTACAACAATAGGTATCAACAATGGTATCAGCACGCAATTCACAAACACACTGCATGAACCAACAATATATATCTCATGACCAACAATGCAAGGCAAAGTTTGTGCAACAATAGGCCCATTGTGTTCGCATCAACAATGGTATCAACGCGCAATTCACCAATAACAATGAGCACAGAATGATGATGTAATGGTAAAGCAATCTTTCCAAGAATTATAACAATGAACATAAAATGATGATCTAATATGGATAAGTTTCAATTTGTAACAATGCATAGAATTCCTGTTATTCAGGCTTTTCTTAGAAAAGAGAGTTCTTAGTACTTAACAATTTCTTGATAATCTTTAAAAATGATCAGTAACTGGAGATAATGGAGAGTTAGCAGACTATTGAGAAAGAATGGAAAGACGACAGAGGAAGCACTCCTTTAGCTCCGTGATGTATTGAGCAAATGGGAAGCAAGTAAATAGAAAAATCGGCGACTGCTAGACTGCACAAAGTGATGAATGGCCAAGTTTTGCTTCAACACATCGAGAGAAGAGTGGAAATTACAAAAACACTAAGTATACATCTGAGGTAAGATTACGTGAGTAAGAAATTATTGGAGAGGTCCAGCCATTGTGAGCCTTTAAAAAGATTTTTTTCGAATTTTCATTAAGAATTTTTACTGTATTAATTCTAAGCATTTTCATGTGTTTATTTTTAAGATATTGCAAAATTTAATTTAATTTTTTGAGATTGTTCTCTTTACATCCAAGTGTAATTATCCCGGGCAACGCCGGGTACCTTTGCTAGTCTATCTATATATATAAAGAAGGATGTTTGTGGGTACGTTTTTTATACAAATCTACAGTTTTATTCCGATCTTGATAAAATTTCGCATACATGACCTTCAAAGCATGAGGAAGGTCACTGTCCACCTCAGATTTCGGAAAAATAATAAATATCGAAAAAAAATCGATATTCATGGTTATGGCAAGACATAATAATGAGAAATATCTCATGACCAACAATGCAAGGCAAAGTTTGTACAACAATAGATATCAACAATGGTATCAACACGCAATTCACAAACGCTCTGCATGAACCAACAATCAATATCTCATGACTAACAATGAAAGGAAAAGTTTGTGCAAGTGTAATTATCCCGGGCAACGCCGGGTACCTCTTCTAGTTTATATATAATGTTGGTCCGTGTAGAGTGTTTGTGAATTGCGTGTTGATACCATTGTTAATACCTATTGTTGCACAAATTTTCCCTTCCATTGTCGGTCGTGAGATATTTCTCATTAATATGCACTGCCATAAACATAAATATCATTTTTTTATCAGTAATTATTATTTCTTCGAAATCTGAGATAGAAAGTGCCTTCCTCATGCTTTGAAGGTCAAGTAGGCAAAGTGTCATTAATATCGGAATAAAACTGTAGATTTGTATAAGAAACAAACAAACAAACATTCTTCTTTATATATACAGGGTGTTTTTGAATTGAGTACAGATTTTTTCGGAGATGATGAGTATGAGAGGTCCTTAGAAGTATTTTTTGTCATATGAACATGGGGTCCCCGCAGCTCAGTTTACTTACAATACTGCATTGAACAATCAAATGATTCCGGGACGCAGTGTGCGTTGGTAGGCTCAGATTATTTTATTTTTAACAATAAACACAAGCAATCTACTGTAATAACTTTTAAAGTAATTGTTTGCAAAGAAATTTCAAGGTGCACGTGCTTGTTTGATGAAAAGTCTTAGGACAAACTTCGTCAAGCAGATTCCAAGGTAAACAACCCCTTTGTAAAATACGAATTGTGTTATGAAGCAAATGGCGGTCATTTCGAACAATTACTGCAAAAGTCATACAGTAGATTGCTTGTGTGAACTGTTAAAAATAAAATAATCTAGGCCTACCAACGCACACTGCGTCCCGGTGCCATTTGATTGTTCAATGCAATATTGTAAGTAAACGGAGCTGCGGGGACCCCATGTTCATATGACAAAAATACTTCTAAGGACCTCTTCTATCATGAATAATAATAATTATTAACTGGAGATACGTCTCCAAGCATAGGTAATGATTTTCAATTGAAAAATGGAAGGAAAAATTCTGCGACCCGGATTCGAACCAGGAACCTCGACTATTTCCAGTTAATAATTATTATTATTCACTTGTGAGTTCATCAACTTTCTGATGGTTTGGAGTGGAGAAATTTTCGATCTGCGGGCCAGGTTCCCGTCTCCCATTGGGCTTTCAACCGTGACAACTTGGTTGTCTTTAAGACACTTTGAGACAGCCCAATTGGTAGAGGCATCGGCCATGATAGTAGAGGTTCCTGGTTCGAATCCGGGTCGCAGAATTTTTCCTTCCATTTTTCAATTGAAAAATCTCTTCTATCATCTCCCAAAAAATCTGTACTCCATTCAAAAACACCCTGAACAGAAGTTTTACTGCGTTCTAAATTATATATGCACATGGATAATGTATACAAAATCAATGTGATAGCTATACTAACATTGAAAGTAGTTGGTATGGCTGAAATGCGAAAAATAAGAATTTTAGGTGATATACTGGGACTTTATCTAAACTCTTCTCTACTTGCCTCACCACTGCCTAGCATCACTAGATACTTTAGACTCAAATTTTCCTTGCCCTTAACGTAGAAGCTCTTATACCCTCTTGCTCTGTTCGAAACTCCTGTTGTTCAGATGTTTCAAGAGCCCCTATAATTTTTCTGTTTCCGTTGCACAGTTTCTCTGAAAAATACTCGTTCCAGACACAAATTTTTGGCAGTCGTCTGGAGGATTGATAGGGAGCTCAAGGGAGACAAGCGTGACTCCTTTACCTCATCAATAGACGCTGCGTTATTAATTTTTTGTGACTGCATCATCATTTTATGCTCATTATTAATAATTCATGGAAACGTTCAATCATCGCATTATCAGCATCTCAGTTACCAAAAAGTAAACATTCATATAGTCAAAATGTATTTTTAGGAAATCTTTGGATCTGATGTGCTACCAAATAAGCTAGGTGATAACCCTGGCATGGCTCGGACTTTTTTTTCATTAAAATTTGCAATATCTTAAAAATAAACACATAAAAATGCTTAAAATTAATACAGTAAAAATTCTTAATGATAATATGAAAAAAATTTTTTAAAGGGTCACAACGGATGGACCTCTCCAAGGATAGCACCGCTAGTCTAAATAATTTCTTACACAGGTTATCATAATTTAGATGTACACTGACTTAGCAAAACTCATGGGATAGTTACTTAATATCTGGTCGGGTCACCTCTGGCCCTGTGGAGTGCAGCAATACGGCGTGGTAGTCAGTCTGCAAGGCCCTGGTAGACTTCTGGAGGCAGTTGACACCAGATAGTCTGCAAAGCCGAAGATAGATGCTGCCCGTTCGTGGGCGGATGATCCAGTGCCCGGAGCCTGATTTCAACAGCATCCCAGATATGCTCGATGGGATTCATGTCAGGGCTCCGGGCTGACCAGCTCAGTCGTTGGACTTCTCCTGCATGCTCCTCGAACCATTCGCGGGTGACATTGGAGTGATGTGGTAGAGCATTGTCATCTTGAAAGACTACTACGTCGTCAGGGTGTTAAAATGTAAAAAACGGGTGCAGATGGTCTCCGATGAGTTGACGATACCGTGGACCATTCAACGTTTGGTCCAGGACAACCAGAGGGCCCATTCCAAACCAGGAAAATGCACCCCAGACCATCACTGACGCCCCTCAACCCTGCACCACCACCTGTTTGCATGCGGGATCCATCATTTCGTGAGGTCTGCGCCACACACGGTGCCTCCCATCAGCGTGGTACAGTAGATATCGTGGCTCATCTGACCATATGACGTTACGCCACTGTTGCAGAGTCTAGCCAAGATGGTTGGTGGCAAATGCATGCCGGAGTGTCCGATGACGCTGGGTAAGCGCTGGCACCCGTGTAGGGCGACGGTTGCCAAACCCGAGGGCATGTAGATTCCGACGGATTGTCCACCGAGAGACGTATCTAGTGCAGCCAATATTGAACTGGTCTGTGATTTGCTGCACTGTTGCGTTCCTGTCTCATTCGTCCCAGGTGTCGCCGGTCACGATCATTCAGGGCAGTCGGACGCCCGGTATGGTGCCTTATGAGTAGATAAGGACTTGATCGGGTCGCATATTAATGAGGTGGGCGTGGCCTAATTCAGCCAATCAGCGTGCAGTATTCGCGTCACGTGACCACCCACCCCCTTCCTGACGTCACAGGCATTCAACCAATCAGCGTGCAGTATTTGTATCACGTGACCACCCACCCCCTCCACTCCTTCATGACGTCACAGGTGGCCATTTTTAGGTCACGTGATGGGTCTTTCCCGTGACGTCACATCGGAGGAATTCAACCAATCTGCATGCAGTATTCGTGTCACGTGACCACCCACCCCCTCCTTCCCCTTCCTGACGTCACTGGCGGCCAGTTTTGGGTCGCGTGATGGGTTTTTCCCATGACGTCACAGCTGACGAACTCAACCAATCAGCGTACAGTGTTCGTGTCATGTGAGGATTTTTGAGGGTTGGTCCTTTTGGGTGTGGTTCTTGTTTTGGGCGTTGTCACTCTGTTTGGGTGTTGGCCCACCTGTTTTGGGCGTTGGTCCTCTGTTTTGGGTGTGGTCTTTTTTGGGGATTGGTTGTTTTTGGGCGTTGGTTGTTTTTGGGCATTGGTTCACAGGTGGCCTAAGGCTGGAATAAAATTAATTTCATCATCATCTGATAATGGGGCAGTGTGGCAGATAAGTGGGGTCCTGAGGCTCTCAGCAAAATCCACTTAGGTGATTCTGTCTTACACGTGAACACCTGTTGACGCCCTTAAATACCCACCTAAATGGGTAGGGGTTTGTATACTGGCACCTCAAATGGATCACCTAATTACTAATTCACTATTGTTTTTTGGGTAACCAAATTTTTTCCAAGCTCTTTTACAGTTTCTTCTAAATAAAACGACTGCTGTTTTTCAAGGTGTATTGTTTTCTTTTTATTTTTCAACTAATGGCTATATTGTTTCAATTGGTGCATTTCTTCTCAGGGTTGAACCTAGTTGAAATGTTAAATAAAAATACAAACATCACATTTCTCAATGTTGCTGAGGCATACTTGACTCTCTCTCTCTCTATAAAAATTTGCACAACTTTGGATCGCAGAGGTTGATAAATGCGTTGTTTGATTCCCCAACCTCGCGATATTCAGTCACCCAACCCCTCTCTCTCTCTCTCTCTCTCATACAGTATACAAATTTTCTGTTTACTTATGGTATTAGGATACGAGAGTGATATGCTTCGTACTCTTTATAGTGCAAAAAGTCTGTATTCAATTTCAGGCTATGGTCACATGCGATGATTTAACATCATTCGTCACAAGTTGTTAAGTTCTTAAAATTGCGCACTTGTTGGTTTGTTATACAGTTTGAATTTTATAATTTTTCCTTAATAAAGACTTTACATGGACTGTGCTTTCGCTTTGCGTCACTCTACAATTCATGAGTTGATGACGTTCGCATGGGATTTCGGGGTAGGCAATCATGTCCACGTTCCTTCTCGGGCATACTTACTCAATGGCGCGTCCTCGATGGCTTGTTTTTCTGTTTAATTACACTGATTTTTACTTTTAAAGGTTTGTCATGGGGGTGTATGTTCGTTTCACTGCCCTTTTACTATGTGCTGCAAGGTGATAGATGTAGCACCTGTGTGTGCTCAAGCATGGATGGTGCTGGTTGCTAGTCCACGGACACTGGGGCGTTGTTCAGCGCGTTCGTTCATGGTTGCATTGTTCACGGGTTTGTGTTTGCTTAAAAACAGTGTCTTCAGCCAAAGATATATGTGATATGTTTTTCTGTATTTTGTTAGGGTTACCCTGCTCTTTTATCGTTTTGTTTTTGTTTTTCTCCTAATTAAATTCTCTCCTGCTAACATAATGGCACACAGTTGATGTCGAGGTGTTCGCACGAGGCCTAATAGCGGTGTACAGCGGCGACAGTCGCTACTTTAGACTCGCAGGCTAATTCAAGCTAAAAATCTACGTATCTGACAATTCAGGGTATTTAAAATACGATTGTTTGTGTTGCATTAACGTTTTCACATTACTTTCAGAGTTTTTTCAACTAATTAAAATCTGTCGTATTAACAAAACAAAAACGTACGTACTTGTTATCACACAATTCGGCAGGACTAGGCTTAGTGTGTTCGCGAGGAGTACAGCACCGTTAGACACTACGTTCAGTGTTCAAAATATTCTGGGCTAAAATTCCTTGCATTTTCTAGCACAGGTATGCGATATACGTTTTGCTTATGATGCATTGGTGTTCCCCCATTCGTTTTCGTGCTTTTTTCCCAACTAAATTAAAGCCTGTCCTATTTATAAAAGTGTACGTAATTTTTATCCCACAGACCGTACGAAGCCTAGTGTATCCGAACCGTGAACAGCGGCGACAACAGCTGTAATCAAGGCTCACGCTAATCTAAGCTTAAAATCCTTGTCTCTTCCATAGGGTTGCAGCATTTTGCTAATATAAAATGCAGTGTTTCAATTTTAATACAATAGCATTATTGTTTCACATGTCCTGTAGGACTTGTTCATTTCCTAGCTCTCGCAGTCATTCGTTACCTTGGAAAATTTATCTCCACATTTCCATATCTCTGTTTTTTCTGTTTTGCATTGATTTCTTATAAAAAATAATTACAAATAATTTTGATGATGATGATGAAAAGTTTACAGGTTTTCAGTTTTTAGTTACTATTTACTGATTGCCTTTGATTCCCTATAATTTTAACTGACGTGCTAAAAAATAAAATAAAATAAAACAAAATTCTGACTTTACTTTTTAATGTATTTAGGCTCGTGCAAATGTTAAATTTTCTTATATTCCTGTCATATTTCTTACTGTCCATACATGTGTGTTTGGTGTTGTGAGCGTAATCATGTTTTTCAACTGTGACGTTGACATAGTGCATGTTAAAACCTTAACTACGCTGTTGTGTAAAAATGTTGAGACTTTTGAGTTTGGAGAAGGTTTGCTACTGTACGACACCCGGGCTGTCAAAACAATATATTTACTTTGTCATACACCCCCGACTACCTCAGAACGTTGACGGATTAGAGAGCTTGTAACTAAGTATTTCCAATAGTGCTTGTTGGCGTTTTCACATCAGCCCTGTGCTGCGTAACCTCCAGTTGATCTGGTGTTAACAAGCTAATCCACCAACCAACCAACCAACCGACTAGCCAACCATCCGAGCGAGAACTTTTAATTTTTAGAACATTTTGACTGAATGAATGAATGAAATTTTGGCTGAAAAATCAGTATATGTACGCATGCAGAATCACTGAAAAATCACAAAAACTTTTCAGCGTGAACATTTATCATATCAGCTGCCGACTTAGGTGCCGGTGGCTGCAGCGTCTATTGTACTTGAGCAACGTGGTTACCCCTACCCATTCATAGTTGATGAAATGAAAGACCTTAACGAGGCGAAATACTAGTGAAACTAATGGAGAAACGTATTTCACATAACCCGAGCGGTAATCACAAAGACGTTATATGTATTACTTGAATTATGGGCATAAAACATGGTGCAGGACACGAAGACACTTCAGCGCAAACATTTATCATATCAGCCCCCGTTTTAAGTGACGGTCAACGTGGTGAACGTTATACATGAGCAACGTGGTTACCTCCTACCCACTCAAATATGTCGAAATGGAAGACATTAATGATGCGAAATACTAGCACAACTAAAGGGAAAAGTATTTCACATAAAATGCCTGGAAATCACAAAGAATTTTTAGCGTGGCTTAGTGCGAACGTTTATCCCATCAGATGCCTGCTTAGATGACATCCAACGCTGCCAATGTCATGTTTGAGTTATGCGGTAACCATTGCGTACGCTTTTTGGCGGAAAAATAAAACCCTTTAATGAGTCAAAAACCCGTCAGACAAATTGGATAGTATTTTTTTTTATTTGGTTTAGCGTGGCTTTGCGAACGTTTTATCACATATGCCGACTTAGATGACACCCACCACGGCCAATGTCATGTTTGAGTTACGTGGAAACCATTGCGTACGCGTTTTGGCGAAAAATAAAACACTTTTAATAAGACGAAAACCAATCAAACAAATTGGATGGCTTTTTATTTGATTTACCATGGGCTAGTGCAAACGTTCATCGCATCAGATGCCGACTTAGATGCCATCCAACACGGCTAGTGTAATACTTTTAACGACGCGGTAACCATTGCGTACTCATTTCCTGAAAAAGAAACACTTTAACAAGGTGACAAAATCAGTGGACCTAAAGGTGGGGCAACTCGTATGAACCAAAAAGAAACGTATTTCATACCTGTCAATCATAGGTCAGTCTGGTACCAAAAGTCGTAAACAGCTTTTAATGACATCAAAAATTGTAAAAACTATGGTAAAAAAAGAAAAGAAAAGGAAAGGAAAACGAGTTTTGACCTTAACACTATGTGTATAACAGGTTAAAAAAAACGGGCTTGACCGAAGAAATGTGGACCCTAGAGTCACAGAGAAACGAACTCAGACCATCACTCAACCAGTGAATGCTAACCTGATGTTCTACCCACTGGACTGTTTAGGACACACGATCAAGTAACAGTAAAATGTCATAGTGATATTTTAACCTAAATTTAACTTAAAGCACGTATAGAATAAAACCTATATTACACTATCTCTGTACGCCCTAATAAAAGAGTAAACATGGAGTGAGTTGGATAAAAATATTTAAAATACAAACAACAAACAGAACAATCAAAACACAGAAATCATAGAGAGTAGAAGAAAATTAAACATACATAGTGAGAAACGGTGTTTATAAAATTTGCGATGCCAATCCGCTAATTTAGCAGCCCGGGGTTATCAGTAGTCAACTGAAACAATGTGCCAACAAAATTTACGAAGAGGCAGAGTTTAATTAGCCGAATAACCCTTGAAACTAATGAGGCATCATATTTTACATACCCTAACTGGAAGACACGACTATTTTTTTTACACGGATTACCTCAAAACGCAGTTAGTAGGGCATCTGCAACCCTGTTCATGCCAAACCCCGTACACACAGCCCGAGTGGCTGAGAACAGTTATGTACAAATTTGTTTATAGGAACTCCACTCTCTTACACCTTTACGTATACTGTTGAAATAACAACAGCAAAGAAGATAAAATATCCTAAGTTTCGACCCAAAAGTAAAAAGAATAGTTGAATTGAAGAATTTACACCTGTGTTTAATTAATTTCAGGAGAGCAATCTTTTAACAATATCAGTTAATCTGCTGCTGCTGTCGAAATGTATAGACAATGTTAGTACGAATGCATGTGCAAATGTCTGGTGAACTGTAACGGTAATAAACGTATTTGAACGTTCACCAAAGCTGAGAGTAAATGAAATCATCATAAAAAATCGGAGAAACTTAAAAGAAGAGGTGCGGATGGTTGCCTTAACCCGTGAGAACCCCTAACATTAATAGGAAAACGTGTATTTGAACTATGCCTCAGCTCACGCCACCCTTACTGCACCCCTGTTGATGGTAAGAAATCAGCACAGAAAAACAGAAATAAACAAATAAATAAATAAAAATACGTGCAAGTGCGACTTGTGTCAAAAGAGAAACGGAATTGTAGCATAAACATTGTATAATTGTATGCGTTGACAAATACCCCGAGGAATTGTATTTACGAGATATTAAGGAAGAAGAAACCTTGAAAGAGAGAGAGAGAGAGAGAGAGAGAGAGAGAGAGAGAGAGAGAGAGAGAGAGAGAGAGAGCTGAAGATAAGGTTAACTATATCGAATTGAAACAACGAGAAATGCTGCATTTTTAACGATCACAGCAAATAATTTCAGACAGCAAATCATTTCAATGCAGATTAACTTAGAAAATTTAACATTTGCACGAGCCTAAATACATTACAAGTAAAGTGAGAATTTTGTTTTATTTTATTTTATTTTTTAGCACATCAGGTAAAATTATAGGGAATAAAAGGCAACCAGTAAATATTAACTAAAAACTGAAAACCTGTAAACTTTTCATCATCATCAATATTATTTGTAAGTATTTTTATAAGAAATCAATGCAAAACAGAAAAAACAGAGATAAGGAAATGTGGAGATAAATTTTCCAAGGTAATGAATGACCGCAAGAGCTAAGAAATGAACAAGTCCTACCGGACATGTGAAACAATAATGCTTTTGTATTAAAATTGAAACACTGCATTTTACATTAGCAAAATGCTGCAACCCTATGGAAGAGACAAGGATTTTAAGCTTAGATTAGCGTGAGCCTTGATTACAGCTGTTGTCGCTGCTGTTCACGGCTTGGATACGCTAGGCTTCGTACGGCCTGTGGGATAAGAATTACGTACACTTTTATAAATAGGACAGGCTTTTATTTAGTCGGGAAAAAACACGAAAACGAATGGGGGAACACCACTGCATCATAAGCAAAACGTATATCGCATACCTGTGCTAGAAAATGCAAGGAATTTTAGCCTGGAATAGCTTGAACACTGACCGTAGTGGCAAACGGTGCTGTACTCCTCGCGAACACATTAAACCTAGCCCTGCCGAATTGTGTGATAAAAAGTACGTACGTTTTTGTTTTGCTAATACCACAGATTTTAATTAGATGAAGAAACTCTGAAAGTAATGTGAAAACGTCAATGCAGCACAAACAAACGTATTTCAAATACCCTGAATTGTCAGATACGTAGATTTTTAGCTTGAATTAGCCTGCGCGTCGAAAGTAGCGGCTGACGTCTCTGTACACCGCTATTAGGCCTCGTGCGAACACCTCGACATCAACCTGTGCAAATATGTTAGCGGGAGAGAATTTAATTAGGAGAAAAACAAAAACAAAACGATGAAAGAGCAGGGTAATCCTAACAAAGTACAGAAAAAATATCACATATATTTGGCTGAAGACAGTGTTTTTAAGCAAACACAAACACGTGAACAATGCAACCCTGAACGCGCTGACCAACAACGCCCCAGCGTCCGTGGCGTAGCAGCCAGCACCATCCACGCTTGAGCACACACAGGCGCTACATCTATCACCTTGCAACACATCGTAAAAGGGCGGTGAAACGAACATACACCCCCCCATGACAAACCTTTAAAAATTAAAATCAGTGTAATTAGACAGAAAAACAAGCCATCGACGACACGTCATTGAGAAACCATGCCAGAAAAGCAACGTGGACGTGAGTGCCTACCCCGGAATCATGATGCTCGCATACGCAAACGTCATGAGCTCGTGAATTGTTGAGTGACGTAAAACGAAAGCACACTCCATGTACAGCCTTTATCAAGTAAAAATTATAAAATTCAAACTCTAAAGCAAACCAACAAGCGCGCGACTTTGAGAACTTAACGACTTGTGACGAGCAATGTTATATCATCGCATGTGACCACACCCTTAAATTGAATACAGACTTCTTTTTGCACAATAAAGAGTATGAAGCATATCATTCACGTATCCTAATACCATAAGTGAACAGAAAAGTTGTATACTGTATGAGAGAGAGAGAGAGTGAGAGGGAAAACAATTTTTAGAATACAATTTTAAACAACATTTTGCAAACTTGTATTGGTTATGTAGGAGGAGGGAGAAAGAGAGAGAGAGTGGGGTAGTGGGTGACTGGATAACGCGAGGTTGGGGAATCAAACAACGCGTTTATCAACCTCTGTGAGCCAAAATTTGTATAGAGAGAGAGAGTCAAGTATGCCTCAGCAACATTGAGAAATGTGAAATTTGTATTTTTATTTAAAATTTCAACCAGGTTCAACCCTGAGAAGAAACAACAACCCTTCATGCGAGCAAAGGCAATCAGTGAGAGAGGCAAAAATGAAAATAAAACAAATTTCAAACAGCCCAGCTTTAAAATAACCTAAAAAGTTAGTGAATATGACCCTTTTATCAGGTTGTGTGACCTTATTGTATTTATAAGCAATTATATGAGAGTTCAGACAGCATTAGTCCCTCCTCAGATGCACACTTGTCAATTGAAACAATGTAGCCATTAGTTGAAAATTAAAAACAAAACAATACACCTTGAAACAGCAGTCGTTTTATTTAGAAGAAACTATAAAAGAGCTTGGAAAAAATTTGGTTACCCGAGAAACAATAGTGAATTAGTAATTAGGTGATCCATTTGAGGTGCCAGTATACCAAACCCTACTCATTTAGGTGGGTATTTAAGGGCGTCAACAGGTGTTCACTTGTAAGACAGAATCACCTAAGTGGATTTTGCTGAGAGCATCAGGACCCTCTTATCTGCCACGCTGGTGCTCAGCACCAGGGGTACATCAGAGGATTATGAAATTAATTTTATTTCAGCCTTAGGCCACCTGTGAACCAACGCCCAAAAACAACCAACCTCCAAAAAGAACCAATGCCCAAAAAAGACCACACCCAAAACAGAGGACCAACGCCCAAAATAGACCACACCCAAAACATAGGACCAACGACCAAAAAAGACCACACCCAAAACAGAGGACCAACGCCCAAAACAGTGGAGGGGGGCAGGTGGTCACGTGACACGAAACCTGCACGCTGATTGGTTGAACGCCTGTGACATCAGGAAGGGGGGTGGAGGGGGTTGGGTGGTCACGTGGCGCGAATACTGTATGCTGATTGGCTGAAATAGTTCATGCCCACCTCGTTAATATACGACCCGATCAATTCCTTATCTACTCTGATGCCTTCATCCAGCCATTCCCGATACACCCTGGAGAAAATTGAGCGGGGAAAGCCAAATTCCTGCACCACTGCCGAAATGGAACATCACATGCGTCGGACACCTACTATCATACCCCGTTCAAAAGACGTCAACTCGCGACGACGTGCCATTTCTGATTAATCATTTATCCAAGCTCTTCTCACAACGACTAATGGTCCATTCCAAGAACCCATTACCCCTGTGAATTCGTGAGCTATGCCCATCAATCAATGTGCTTGCTATCCCATGAGTTTGGTTAACTCAGTGTAAACTTGATGTTGTTGCAATTTAACTCTTCTCTCGATGTCTTGAAGAAAAAACTTGGCCATTCATCACTTTGTTTTGTCTAGCAGTTGCCGATTCTTCTATTTCCTTTTTTACCATTTGCTCAATACAGTTCGAAGTTAAGGAGTGCTTCCTCTGTCGACTTTCCACTGTTTCTCAATTGTCTGCTAACTATATATTATACCCAGTTACTGATGATTTTTAAAGATCTTCAAGAAACTGTTAAGTACTAAGAACTCTATTTTCTAAGAAAAGCCTGAATAACTGAAATTCTATGCATTTTTCCAAATTCAACCCTATGTATATTGAACAAACTTTGCGTTTCATTGTTGGTCATAAGATATATATTGTTGATCTTTGCATAGTGTTGGTGCATTGCATGTTGACACTATTGTTGATACCTATTGTTGCACAAACTTTGCTATGCATTTTGGTCCTGCGATATTTCTCATTAAGATGCTTTGCCATAACCATGAATACCGATTTTTATCAAAAATTATTATTTTTTTGAAATCTGAGGTAGACAGTGACCTTCTTCATGTTTTTGAAGGTTAAGTTTGCAAAATTTCATCAAGATCGGAATGAAACTTTAAAGTTGTATAAAAAACAAACCCACAAACCCACAAACAAACCCACAAACATCCTTCTTCATATACAGGGTGAGTACAAAATCTGAACCCCCCTTTTCTTTTTTGAACCGAAGCAGATATGTCAATTTTGATGAATCCAATGAATAGGAAGTTGTCGCTGGCCTATCCCGTGGTGCACTTTTCATCATCCCAAATATGCAAATTAGGATACATTCAAAATTTATCTCAAAAACCGTAAGGGATAGAGAAAAAAACCCAATTGCAAACTTATTCTGCATAAAAAAACAATCACCCACAATCAGACTGCACAAGGAGAACTGAATGTTGATATTTCCACCACGTAAAGCATTCAAATCAAAAAAAATAACATAAATTACCATACTCACATTCACTTTCATGCGGAAAAGCAAATAAAAGTCATGTTTCAGCACACAGAGGACAGAATAATTGCAGGATGGCATGCGACACTGTTCCGGAAATAGGTAATTATTCACTATGATTGTGGGTGATTGGTTGGTCCGATTTGGATGATTTTTTTTGTTTTGTTGTTTTTTTTATGCTGAACAAGTTTGCAATTGGGTTTTTTGCTCTATCCCTTCCGTATTTTGAGATAAATTTTAAATGTGTTCTAATTTGCATATAAGGGATGATGAAAAGTGCACCATGGGATAGGCCACCCAAACCTTCCTATTCATTGGATTCATCAAAATTGACATATCTGCTTCGGATCAAAAAATAAAAGGGGTGTTCAGACTTTTGTATTCACCCTGTATATGTTACAGTAAATATGAAGAAAAGGGGAATATACCGAGTGGGCGAGAAGTAACGTGAGGTGTTCAGAGCTCGCTAGCGGGAATTCTATTAGGCCAAATGCAGTACATTTTGGTGTATATACTTATGGGAACATGCAGTTTCGATTTCTGCAAAAAGAAAAAAAATAGTACCAAAAGTCGCCATACGGGGCGCTTATTTCAAGAAATCAATGAATACATTTGCATAAGCACGTTCCGTGTTGAGAAAACATGACAATAAAAGGCAAGGCTGAGGATTTCCCATCATTCACCTACGAATGGCCTGACGATGATGCTTACTCTGCCTGACCGGCCGTTATTAGTCATGTTGTTTTATCAGAAGAACGACAATGCAAGTGCTGCCTCTTCGTGAATTCTGGCGATTGAAACCGTTACGAAGAGGACCAATAGGCATAACTAACTTACGAAAATGATTGAACGATTTGAATCTGCCGGAACTCTAGGAGTGCAACTAGGCCGGGGTCGCAAAACGAATCAGGCAGCAACACGTTGAAGAAGTTGCAACTGCTGTTGTGGAACAGGAGATGACTACTGTGCAGGGTACCAGCAGTGCACACACTATAGCATGCCAAACAGGTATCCCATATTCGATGGTGAGGGAAATATCGTATAAGATATTGACATTTTATCCCTATAAACTCACACCTGTTCAACAATTGCTTTCTGGAGATGAACGTACCCGAACTGACTTTTCGTTGAGATTTTTAGCATGTATGGAAGTGGATGATGCATGGCCATGGCAAATTTTATGGAGTGATGAGGCACATTTTTATTTGAATGGTGATAATCAATACCCACAACTGCCGTATTTGGGCTGCATCAAATCCACAAGTGTATCTGCCAACTCCTATGCATTCACCGAAACTAACAATATGGTGCGGCTTTACTGCTTCTTTCATCATCGGCCCATACGGTACTTTTTTGAAGTAATCCGTCCCCGTGGGCCAGTGACTTGTTCCGTTAATTCTGCCAGGTATGCCGATATGCTTGAGAATTTTGTCATACCACGATTGCAGGAAAAGGGTTGTCTGGATTCTACCATTTTTATGCAGGATGGCGTGCCACCGCACATCAAATGTCAGGTGCAGCAATCTTGCGAGAACGTTTTTCAGACAACAGAATAATTTGTCGTGCATTTTCCATGGTATGGCCCCCCATGTCGCCTGATCTCAACCCTTGTGATTTTTGGTTATGGGGATATTTGAAAAGCCTTGTGTATCAAGCACATGTTCCTAACCTCTCAACCTTAAAGGTTCAAATAACGTTACATATCAGACTATTTAATGCAGATGTGCTGCGAGCTGCCATAGAAAATGTCGTGTACCGCATGCAGATATTGGAACAGCACACTGGTGGTCATATTGAAACACATTTGTAATTAAAAATAAAACATTGTTTATTGTTGTTACTAAAGTTGGTTTGTACGGTGTTTGTTCATTTGACAATTAGGTATTCATTGTTATCTTGAAATACGCGCCCCCTATGGCGACTTTTGGTACTTTGTTTTTGCAGAAATCGAAACTGCATGTTCCACTAAGTATATACACCAAAATGTACTGCATTTGGCCTAATAGAATTCACGCTAGCGAGCTCTGAACACCTCACGATATTTCTTGCCCACGCGTTATATACGAGAGTTGGGGCATAAGTCGTGGCAACTATTTTTTTCTTGTATATATGTAAACGGATCACAAACGTATATGTGTCGTGTGGAAGTTCTGCAGGCATAATGTGTATGCAGAACAACAGACTGCTCTGTGATAGCTGGTAGATGTGCAGCGAGGGCTGTGAAATCAGTCAGTTGGTGAGTGTTGTGCGAGATGGAAGTAACCCGTGTTGAGCAGCGCGCTTACATCAAAATAGCCGTTCTTCGATTGAGAAATGCGATGGAATGTCACAGTGAATTAGTAGAAGCCCTTGGGAATAATGCCCTACCATACCGTACAGTAGCACGGTGGGTAAAAAAGTTTCAGCAAGGACGTGTGTCAACCAGCGATGAGCAACGTTCGGGACGACAGTAACGGGACGACAGTTATGACAGTAGCAGAGGACTACTTTGAGGGTCTTTAGGCCCAGGTTTATCATGTCAACTTTATGTGAACTGTGATGTTATTCTTTTGCACAGTGAAGGCCATATTGCCCTGTATACTACCGTAATAAATTAGTATATTACGATATGTCAGTGCTATTCATTGTCCACGCATGTAGTTAACACCTTGTCCTTTCGTCTGTATATGTCATATTTTCCAACCGGACTGGACTCTTCAAGATAAAAAGTAGTTGCTATGACTTTGCCCCAACCCTCGTATAATAACCGGTTATTATTCATAATCACCGTTTACATTGGGAAGTTTGATAAATAAACTTCAGTTTATTATTTTTACCGGTGATTTTAAAAAATTCCCAAAAGGAGTTGGCTTCTTTAATAAATAGTTTCTTGAAAACGCAATTCGCAAACTGATATGCGGTGCTACAAATCCAATTGCCACTCTTGCGTTTTCTTTTCCCCAAAAACTAACACAGCTGGTTAATCTTCACTTTCCAAACACCACATAAAGTGAAATTGCAATATAAAACAACGACCATTCATGAAAAAATTGTTGTTATGGAAAGAAACAAATAAATTATATATTCCACACGCAATTTCTCACAAATGTCACGGCAAATATGATGAAAAAGCGAATTTATACAATAACCGCTTATTATTCAGTAACCGTTTACACAGGGAAGTCTAATAAATAACTTCAATTTATTACTTTTATCGGCGATTTAAGAAAACATTCAAAGCGATTGGTTTCCGTAATAAATGGTTTATTGAAAACGCCTGTCAAAAAATTAATTCTAAAAACAAATGAACAACACTTTTAGAATACGAAAAAATTAGCTTACAATTTGAAAACAAACATATATTATTTTTTGCAGATATTGACTCTCAAACGCAATGAGAACATATTATTGACAACGAACAAACTTTCAAACATAACACAATAAGAAATAGGAAATATTCCACGACCTGGACCTGAGCCTGTGTTCTAGTGAAAATAATGGCCTCTCGTTTGAGTCCAGGTTGTAGACTATTCCTTTCCCTTTTCTATTTGAAATCATGACTAAATTTAATTTTTCAAAGCAAACATTAATAATCATATTGAATACATAACACTCGGAATATACAAAATTGTCTATAAACTATATCGTCTTAGTTATAAAAATTAAGGAAAAAAAAACTGGATATGTGTATAAAAAATACGCCAATAGTGCTCAGACTGAAATATGGCAAGAGTAATTCGTTTTTCCATTAACTGTGGGCAGTCAATCTCTGTTTTCGAGAGCGCTCACGCGCCCTAGAGGCATACATACCCCCTGGTTGTTGCATGCAGAGGGGGTGCCAACAGTACTCGGACATAACTGTGGTAAGACTAATTCGTTTTTCTATTACCAATGGATGTTTAATTATTGTGGGCGTTAAATCTGTTTCCGAAAGCGCTCACGTGCCCTAAATACATACGTACAGCCTGGTTGTTGCATGCAGAAGGGTGCCATCAGTACTCAGACTGAACTGTGGCAAGACTAATTCGAATTTCTATTATCTGTAGGCAGTAAATTACTGAGGGCGGAAAAATCGTTGTTTCCGAGAGCGCTCACGCGCACTAGAGGCATACATAATCCCTGGTTGTTGCATGCAGGGGGGTGCCAACAGTACTCGGACTGAGCTGTGGCAAGACTAATTCGTTTTTCTATATCTGTGGGTGGTAAATTACCGTGGGCAGTGAATCTCTGTTTCTAGGGATCACACACAACCCAACTGAATTATGCCATGTAGCACTTAATGTAGCCCGCAAACTGGCATATTACGGAAATATCTAAACTGTTTTTTCGGAGTTGCACTTCCCGGACGCCAAATGCCTGACCTAATCCTTAAGTAACTGAAATCCGCCCCACCTTCTAGAAGAGAGGATGGTGTCACCACCTTCGGACAAAAAACTAAAACCTACTACAAAAATACAACATGATCAAAAAATTAAAGTTTAAACTTTTTCTTCTGGTTGGTGCGCACTTTTTAGGGGTTGATTGCTCTCAGATCCCCCCACCCACCGGCATCTAAACTTGGGATTGCCATGCACACTCCCAAACTCCATCGATTTTAGAAAATTCTATTAAATGATCGGCTGTGTGCGCCAACTGAAGGGAAAATTTGTAATCATATTGTTGAAATGTTTTTAAGTTTAATTAAAACCATTTGCTTTCAGCGAGTTGATAGCTCAGTGGAAAAAACGTTAATTGTTTACCAAGACATCCAACTATCCCAGGAACGAATCCCATCACCAGAGAAAAAAATTGTAAAACCAAAACCAACATCGGTAAGTAGTTTAAGATAAATAAATAAAGAAATATAAATAAGTCGAAAATAGAGCACTGGTAGCAAGAGACAGAAAGAGGGGGAGAAAAAGAGAGATAGCCAAAAGAAAGACAAAAAAGGGGAAAAATTCTTTTCTGCTAACACTTTTAAGATTACGCCCACACTTTTGGAACACCCCAGAAAAGCCAATCCCTGTTTTTCTTAATCCCCTTCAAAACAGTCGCCCACTTTTAAAATCCTGGCTGCAGATGACGCAACTGTTTGATTCTGCAAAAACGCAAGAACAATAATCGCATTTGATACGCAACAAGAGAGCTTGCGAATATTAAACAGCAATCACATAAAACGTCCGGAAAAAGTGATTATTTGAAGACTATTATCAAATTTACCACACAAAATGGTTATTATACATAATGACCGGCTACTATATATAATTCCCGGATTCATCACATTTACCCTAGCATATACACTATCTAGCCAAAAGTAATCGGACACTTTCGATTTTAGATGTTTTGTCGAATATCTAGCAAAATACTTGACAAATTATCCTGTAATTTCAGGGGTGTAAAGAGGATGTTTTTAGCAGTTCATATATTTCAGCGAAAGATTTCTCCCGAAGGCAAATAGGGGATCAGGTACGAAGTGAACCAAAAATATAATGTTTGGGATCACCCTGTAAGAAATAATGCTTGAAATTGCACGTTGTAGCTTTAGCATATGATTATGATGCTTTTCTTATTTGTTTTCATTTGTATGAGAATAGCATGTATATTCAGGGAGATATAAAGATTGCTTTAAAAAAATCGAAATGTTTTCGTAAGTCTTTTGTTTATAACATGCAGAGTTTTCAACCCAGTGCAATGCCATTTTCAGTAAGCTTGACAAACTACAGTATAGGCAACACTGTGCAATCAGAATATAAAAATACTTAATATTGGATGAAATATGAGCATTTTTACTAAATAATGTTTAACTACGCATGCGCAAGAGTTGCCAAAAATGTCTTTTGCATAATTTATTAGCCAAATGTATAGAGGCTCTTATAAAAACTTAAGCAAATATAGTGAAAATACAGAAAGATACGGGAAATTCCACAGAATGAGTTGAATTTCAGCTGCTCTCAAAAATATAGAAAACGATAAGGGATTTTTTCCAAATTTTTATTTTTGGACGGAAACCAGTATCAACTTCTTTTTCTTACACTGACATGAACACAATATGCCTTCATAGTAGCATAAGAAGAATACGTTTTCAGGATATATTCTTCGGTTTTTATAGAAGTAGCTCTATACACTTGGCTAATAAACTATGCAAAAAATATTTTGATAAAGCTTGCGCATGCGCAGTTAAACATTATTTGGTGAAAATGCTCATATTTTATCAAATATCAAATATTTTTATATTCTGATTGCATTGGGTTGAAAACTCTGCATGTTATAAAAAAAACTTACGATTTTTTTAAAGAAATCTTTATATCTCCATTAAAATACGTGCTATTCTCATACAAATAAACACAGATAAATAAAAGAAGCCTTTTAATCACCTGCTACAGCTACAACGTATTTCAACAATTATTTTTTACAGGGTGATCCCAAACATTATTTTTTTAGTTCACTTCGTTGCTAGTCCCCTATCTGCTTCCTGGAGAAAACCTTCGATAAAATATATGAGATGTAACATCCTCTTTACACCCCTGAAATTTCAGGATAATTCGTCAAGTATTTTTCTGGATATTAGACAGGACGTCTAAAATCGAAAGTGTCCGATTACTTTTGGCGAGTTTATGTATATAGATATAGACAGATAGACTAGCAGAGGTACCGTGCCTTGTAGGTAAACAGAACAATCTCAAAAAATTAAATTATACCTCCAAATTGGATAAATAATAACTCAATCAATACAAAACAGAGCAAAGGGCCTATTAATTTTACGAAATATACGAAAAACATGAGTTCTACACTCACAGCAATTTCCAGATCATAGGACTCATTTTATTAGGTTATAGCTCTCTGACTCGATTATAAGAATACAGTACTTCGTAGATCAGTTGTACGACCCATCTTCAAGTGTTTACGAATCCCCGACTCATCTAACAGCGCTGAACACGGCTTTACGAGCCAAGTCATAGGAAATGGGAATCATTTCCGGCAACGATACGAAATCGAGTTACGAAAACATGGCGGATAGCGATAGGGACGATTTCGCCGTTCGTGTTAGTAAGAAGATTAATACAAAATTATTAAAACTAATACTACTCTTTAATATGACAATGGATGGGACAAGTTACCTAGAGACTATCTATCAGCAGAGATAGTTTCTTCAACTCTGAGTGCGAGAATAGGCTCCCTCAAATACCCAACATTGAATAAGTCATTCTCCGACGTTGTTCATCTTCCTCCTTCAAATTTTACCAGTTCAAGAAAAATTGAACGAAAACAGGAATCTAAGTATCACGTTCTTTTTGAAAGTAAAGAATGGCTGAGTGATAGAGAGAAAACGAGGGGAAGATTTGTAATAATTTTAATATAAATTTAATAGCTTCTGATCAAAGTACAAAACAGTCAAAGTAGTTCTTCTGACAATGTTCATGAAAATAGTTGCTCATATATTCCAACTGTGGTTGACATCATTGAACTTCCTAACGGGAATAAGCGTGATGCGATGAGGCGTTGCCAGGCTACATATCTTCGTAGTTCCGGGTCGAACGAGGTCGAGACGCAAATCTGCGGGTCCTCCTTTCTCGAACTATCGGTCACGCTCCTGTCGTGTTCCACTGAAATCAATGACAAAAGAAATACGTTAGCAAAGCATCGAATAAAAATGCCTATCGAATCTCTAAAGGATATTCGATTCTTTAACACAGTCGCTCGTCGTGAATGGGCTACATTTAAGTTGGGGACAATCTTACAGTTAATTAGAAGTTCACTTTCAAATAGCTGTATAACCACGGAATCGTGAAATGTCTTACCCTGCCTCGAGACCGATGGAGCAAAGCGCGAAAAGGTGGCCGTCTTGACAGGTAGATGTCGTCC
>JAHWFO010045083.1:1343798-1371584 GCA_023313115.1 Rhysida immarginata | reverse complement strand
TGTGATGACGACCTATTTTGCGCTGCTCTGTCCCCTTCTCCGAACGGTAGAAGGTACGGCTATGAAAGCACCTGCGAGGGTCACTGGAATCCGAACCCAGCTTCGACTTCCGTGACAAAAGGTGATATTTGGAACTGAAATTAATCACAAGGTGACAAAGATGACTGAATTACAGGAGAAAGACGCTAATGGAGGCAGCCATATTGCTAGTATACGCACGTTTTGTAAACTGCTTTCTGATTGGCTGATACCATGCATAGCTATAACATGCAATGCTATCAACAGCCAATAAAATTACTTTTTTCATTGATTTAGAAACTTTGAAAAAAAATTATAGAACTCCCTTTTCTTGACCTAGCACATTTTAAATTTTTTTAAACGGATAATTAGAACTCATAATGCATATATAATGAGCTCTTAAACAGAAATACTGACGCAAATAAATTAATTAATATCTTATTTTCTAATTAACGTTCAGCTATAAAAATTTCAGAATGGATTCACAAAAACCTGAAAATGCTAAAAACGAAAAAATTTTTTTTTCAATATTTCGTCAAAATTTTGATTTTTCGAGAGGGATGCTAGCCTTAAGCTGGATCCACAAAGTCGCGCAGTATGCGGACGCGCGCGTTCGCGGGGAAGCGACAGCCAATCAGTCCGAAATAAATCTGGACCGCTGGACGTGCGAGGGACGCAGAAAGATTCTGATTGACTGTCGCTTCACCGCGAACGCGCGCGTCCGCGTACAGCGCGTCTTTGTGAATCCAGCTTTAAACCCTCTGGCTCTATTCGAAACTCCCGTTGTTCAGATGATTCGAGTGCCCGTATAGTTTTTTGTGTTTTAGTTGCAGAGTTTCTCTGACCAATACTCGTTCTTTCTCTTTCCTTTCCAGACACATTAATTTTTGCCAGTCGTCCGGACGTTTGATAGGGAGCTCAAGGGAAACACGCGTGACTCCTTTGCCTCATTAATAGACGCTGCCTGAGTAATGATTTGCCACTGATTATCATTTTATGCTCATGATTAATAATTCTTGGAAATGAACGTTCAATCATCGCATTATCAGCATCTCAGTTTCCAAAATATACACATTCCCACAGAATTTGTCACGAACATGCGCAGTGGAAACGTGTGAATGTAAAGAGATAAGTGATCAAGGAGCATATATTTTATAAATGGGTATAATCATATTTTAATTCATAAATACAAATATGTATATAATAAAACCAGAGCACGCTGTCTAATTCTAGGCAGGCTACACCCTTTTTCAGATTAATATGATTGAGGGGGAATTCCACTAACACGTGGAAAATAACCCAGTGGAAAAAAAATGATCAGAGCAGAACTTGCTCGCTATAATTAACAAGGATTTATTAACTAAGACGGGAACCGCATTAACAAGTGAAATGCGTTACGGTTCCACGCCATAGAAAAGCCTTAAAATTTTCCGGCCCAATTCAGTTCCAAAAATTATTAATATAAAAGTAAGCTAAGCAGCCTTGCTTTGACGGCTTGCTTCGTAACCGCTAGTAGTTATCCTGGGTAACGATTAAAACTTGCTACTCCTACAGTCCACACACTTACAAGATCGCGTTTACGCAACGCGTTGATCATCTCCAACCAGTCCGCACGGGAAGCTGCGTAATAAAAATAAAAATATAGAGAACATTACTTTCGTTCTGATGCCAGCGCGCGTAAATAGCTACACATGATTACAATCAACGCCAAGCCCCTTAGAACTTATACCAGTTAAATTGAAAACCCAACTTGCTCTCTAGGAAAACCTAAATTAACAAGCTCTGTCGCCACGCTCATTTACTGCCATAACAATAAGTATAGAAAAGATCAATAATTTTTTAAATTCAGGCCGCTCTTAAATTTAAGAAAAATTACGCTCAACTGGCTTTAGCCTCCGAGACGCTACTGTACATTAGCATAAGAGCGGAGAGCGAGAGCTGAAAGGCTTAGTTGGGGTATTGCCAATTGGCGATACACCGCCAACTAAACGAATTATCTATCAGCAATATTGATATGCTGAAGAGATTCTAATAAAAGTGGCTTACCTAGAAAGTAGGGTAGAGGTGCGTAGACTCTACCGTCTAAAAGCTGTACTGGTCCAGGAAAAGACACCTGCAATGAGGTCGGTCGGGGAGAATGGCGACAATTCCTCTTCGGGATATACGTCGTAAAAGTAACTAGCTCGCACAGACGACACTGCTACCAGAAACGTCTCACATGAAGTCGACAGAAAACATATCTCTCGTCCGGGACTCCAGGAAAATTGCTGGCTTGAATTAAGAGCTGTCTTCTGCTCGGTGGGAGCGCTGAATTTAACTTTCTTGGCTATGGCCGCTGAGACGGAAGAGTGGGAAGCCTTCGACGTAGTTCTCGACGTGGCTGGACTTAGTTTCCCCTCGTAGATGTAGAAACTGGCGTTGAAACCTCTTCACTCGAACTCTGGACGTAGGCAGCTGGAGAAATAACTAAAGTGGCACAATTAGTGATTACAGAAAAATGCGTTGCATTATGAAAGCTCTCGCGAGGTTGAGAGTCTCTTAACCGGGCGCACGCATTATCTGCACTTGGTTTTCTCCTCGCTCTCCTCTTTAACGCCCTCGTCGTCGGTTTACCTGTCTTTTCTCTTTCATGAGAAATATGAGAAATAGACACATTCTTAAAGTGCGACCTTTCCCTTGCAATCTCGGTAGCCAAGTCCTCTTTTTGCAGCTCCCGCTCAACAGCCTTTTTATGCTTGTGACAGCCAACGGATGGCAACAGCCAAACTCCAGCATTATTTCTCAGTTTGTTTTGAAGACTGAAAATACTGGAGCCTGAAACTGTCGCAATGCTTTGTGACAGAATATAATCAAAATATATTTTTATGAAATGTTTGGATCTGATCTGCTGCTAAATAAGTTAGGTGATAACCCCGGCCCGGCTCGCACGTTTTTTTTAATTAAATTTTTCAACATCTTAAAAATAAACACATAAAAGGGCTTAGAATTAATACAGTAAAAATTCTTAATGAAAATTCGAAAAAAATATTTTTAAAGGCTCACAAGGGATGGATCTCTCCAAGGATGCCACTGCTAGTCTAAATAATTTCTTACTCACGTAATCTTACTTTAGATGAACACTTGACGTTGTTGCAATTTCCACTCAACTCTCAATGTGTTGAAGCAAAACTTGACCATTCATCACTTTGTGTAGCCTAGCAGTCGCCGATTCTTCTTTCTACTTGCTTCCCATTAACTCAATACAGCACGGATCTAAAGGAGTGCTTCCTTTGTCGTCTTTCCACTCTTTCTCAATAGTCTGCTAACTCTCCATTATCTCCAGTTGTTGTTCCTTCAATTTTCAAGAACTTCTTAAATACTTAGAACTCTCTTTTCTAAGAAAAGCCTGAATAACATTAATTCTATGCATTGTTACAAATTGAAACTTATCTATATTGCACAAATTTTGCCTTGCATTGTTGGTCATGGGATATATGTTATTGTTCCTTGTGTAATTTTTGTGTATTGCGTGTTGATACCATTGTTGATACCTATTGTTGCACAAACTTTATCTTTCATTGCAAAAACCCAAGTTTTTCTTGCCCTTGACGTAGAAATTTTAATACCATCTTGCTCTATTCATGATGGAGTTTTTGTCGATCATTTTCTTGATGTCTGTATATATCACTTTCTCTTCTATGCTAATTTTTTCCTTCTAGCAATTTCACTTTCTGTCTATGAGTTATCTGACGTGGAGCCTTTTACTTCGTTTTCAATAAGATCATAAACGATCTCTCGATTCTTTTCTTCTATGTTATTTTTGCTTTCCTCCATCCCCGTGGAACCATTTGTGCGGTCTTTTTCCTAGTTTTTCGTTTTCTTCGTCTGTTTTTCGATGGGCTCATGTTCGGCTCCTGTGATAACTCTTCCTTTCCCAGTAAATTTTTATTTACATTTACTTCAGCTAGCTTCTTGCGTTCCTTAACTAATCCGCTTTCCTCCATATCCTCCTCTTGGATACAGTTAGCGTTATTTATATTAGTTGCCGCCCATTTCATTGCAATTTCTGAGTTAACAAACGTTTGTTGCCATAACTTAATTTGCAATTTTTCCGAAAACGAATTAACGTAAGTTTCTACACTCTCCTCTTCTTTTAGGTCTTTAATCGAGTTTATTAATTTTCTAAAAGCTCCCTTATAGTCCTTCATTGGCTTTATAATGCTTTATAATAGTACTCTCGTCGTAATGCTGATTTCCAAGCTTTTCTTTTAAATCCTGGCCCATATTGAAATTTAATTTAATCTCACCACCACTGTTGACTTCTGCTTCTTTACTTTTTTCTGTCATAACTCCTGCCTAGCACCTCACCCTCTTCTTCCTAAGGCGAACTTCTTTGAAGTGGCTTGACAGCGATACAAGTAAATGATTCCTGAGGCGGGTTCAAAACATGAAAAAGCAAGTCTGTAAGAACACACATTAGCAAAGTTCTTTTTAGTGCAAGCAATTCTAGTCCGTAGCGTTGCACCGCTTGCGTACCAAATACCTCCCCCTCTCTTTCACGACTTTTATTACGAGAAAATTATTAGGACCAACTTTGTTCAATAATGTAATAGTCGTGTGTAGAGAAAGGAGGAGGACGGAAACTTTGCATGGAATTTAAAAAGAAAATTTAATCATCTTTATAATGAATAATTACGTGGTACAAATATCTAAATTCAATTTTGCGAACAATCTAATTTAACTAGAAAGTCAATGGTTCTGGTTAAAGATATGGGTGAGAAACATCCTAGAGGGAGGCGGGACTCTATGGTCACTTGCTGCTTCTAAAAGTATTGGCGCAATCCTAATTCATTGGCCACCGCCGTATCAGATAACGGCGACCCTGGGGGGGTTTAGAATGGAGCTGCAAATAAATTAAATATTAGTCTAGGTTCGCAAACCACCAATTAACGGAAAGGAATAAAGCTCAATTTTAAAAAGCAAAGTTTAATTCGCAACGAGGAGATTTCGTTTTAGAGAATACTTAAGCTTATATGAATCTTCTTAACTAAGTCCTTATCCTATAAATTAAGATTCAATTCAGTACCCCTATATGACGCTGGGGCAGCCAAGCGTGGCTCGAGGCGAGAGCTCTCTTCGCGGCTAGCGCTTCCAGTGTCGTGGTCCTCCTCTGTCGGGCTGAGTGGGGCGTTCGCAATACGAGTAGCGCTGTCCTCCTTAATATCATCAGTCCAATTGGTGATGAGGGAGTTGCCTATGTCCTGTTCGTACGATGTGGGCACCACCTTGGCTCCAATTGATCCCTCTGCAGTCGCTATGCTGCTCGCTGTCGTCGTGGCGTCAATGGACTCGTGGCCTCTGATGATTTCCTCTCCGATCGGCGGCTGGGCTTGGTTTTCCGAGACGGCATCGGGCGAAAGGCCCGTTGAGCCTCTCATCAGTCAGGTACGATGCCTGGCCTTGTCGGTCAATTTTCGTCCGCACTCGCGCCGGCTGGTGTCCGATGTCCCCTTGGGCAGAATCGTGGACAACGGGCATCCACGCCTCATTCGTCGGCGTCGCTGATGGACCGTCAAGCATCCTCTGTCTGGCTCGGTTTGCCGCACTCGGCAAGGAACTAAGTTTTGTATTGTAAAAAATCCGATTAGGCCAAAATTTCAGTCTCTCACTTGCCTGAGGAATTAGCCATGCTTGGGGATACAACTCCTTTTCGTCCATTGTCTTTCTTTCCTTGTCTGACGGCCTTTCACTCGCACTCAAGCTAGCCAAGCCGACATCGTCGGTTCCTTCTCCGTGCTGATTAGAGAGGTTATGCTCCTTTCCTATGCCTTGGATTCGAGAGAATTTCCTCCGTGGACGAGTTCGCTGCATTCGATTTCTGGCTGGCTTCCCTCTACCGGATACTCTCCATGGGGTCGGAACGCTCTCCGCATTTTTCCTCTCTGATTCCAGCTTTTATTTGCGCCGTTCTTGCATGTCGCTCACTTTATCCAATGAGCGACATGGCTCACCTTTCTCGCTCTTTCCAGGCGCTCTATCATTCATCTTAGGTGGCAGGTAGCTGTTCTTCACCTCTTTCACTCGCTTCTCCTAATTACTTCTTCCTCTCCCTTTTCTTCTCCTCGAAGTTAGATCGTCGACTTTTTTTGCTTCACCTCCCGTTCGCGGTCGGCAATCTGACATGGGGTAATTTACCTTAACATTTTAGTCCTGTAACGATACACTTCTATTACGATAGCTACTTGGAGACCAGAGCTGACAAAGGTCATTTAGATTGTCTAGTTATGTAATTGTGGATATCACAATTAGATCGTATAAATTGAAACTCTAAACGAAAGTACAAAGTTGTATATAGTAAATTTATTCTATCACCAGAAAACGTAAAAAGGCAAACTCATAGGAAACTGACGACCATTTTGAGATGTTTAAAAGGGTTCGAAGAAACCATTATTGCAATCTTAGAAGTCTGTAAAGGTTATAAGAAGTGGTAGAGCCCAAAATAATTACACAATAACCAAGATTCGAATTTATCCAAGAATAATACAACAGTATTAGAATATTATGTGTTAAATAGCACATTCTGGAGATCAACCCCGTTACTTATTTTAATTTACCAAAAGAGAATTGTTTTGAAAGTGAAGATGAACGAGCCAATCTCATTCACCAACAATAGTGTTTGACACATTAAATTCATTCATGTCCCTTAGCTTGATTTAAAACACATGACGAAATGCAGAAAGGAAATTCAGAACTAGGAGCATGTGTAGCCTGGATGTTTATTGCTCAACAACATTGACAGTAAGTAAAAGGGCTAAAAAACACAAAAATAAACAAAAAATATATCAACAATGAAAAACGTGCAAAATCATTTTTAAAACAATTGACCAAAAAAAAACAATTGCAATCAACAATAATAAAGAACAAATACATGACGATGTAAATTGTGACGCTTGCACTAACAAGAATCTACATGTTAATCCCAGACTCTACAAAGTGTTGCATTGCAGGTAAGGTAATCGCAGACCATGCATTCGTCAGAGAGACCTTCAGGTCCTGCAGAGCAGACGGAAGCGGATGCCTTCGACGAATGTCTCTTTCCAACATGTCCCAAACATTCTCGATCGGGTTCAAATCCGGACTTTGTGCTGGCCACGGCAGATGTTGAAACTCTGTGTCATGTTCATAAAATCACTCCTGAACAATGTTTGCTCGATGAATAGTAGCATTGTCGTCCACGAAAAACCCATCACCATTTGGGTACAAATACCATTTTAGGATGGACTTCATTGCAACAATGTTCAGGTAGTCTTTAGCAACCCGATGTCAAGGAATATCAGGAGACCCTTGCCATACACACAAAACATGGCCCATACCATGGCACCTTCTCCTGCAGCTTGAACTGTGTTCACAAAACATGAGGGATCCATCGCTTCATGGGGCTGCCGCCAAGTTCTCTGCTGGCCATCGGTGCAAAACAATGTTTAACGTGACTCGTCCGACCACATCAGCTTTTTCCAGTCGTCTACTGTCCAGTTACACCGTTCTTTACATCACTGCAGGCGAACTTTCCGGTTTGTTGCTGACACCAGGGGCTTCCTCAGTGGCATGCGACTTCTTATCCAAATTCGCTTGAATTCTTGGTGCATTGTTCTGGAGGAGATGGGTTGCTCCACAGTAGACCTTTGGTTTTGCCGCACAATCCATCTCAGACGACGTCGGTTCCTGTTTCTGTTGATTGTTTTTAATCCACAATTCTGCCGGTTTCGACATTTTTTGTGGATTCTGTTTCTACGCATACAACACCTTGGACACCTGACCTTTTGAGATACCGGTCAGTTGTATTGTCCTGGAAATTGTAGCTCCAGCTAGACGGGCTCCCACAATAACTTCTTTTTGGAACTCAGACAGGTATGCTGTTTTCCCCATTTTGCTCAACTTGAGTAGCTGCAGCTTGTTCCTACCCTCTACCTGCCGCTTGGAATGAGCACGTACCTCACATGATTAACATTCATTTGTATACCACAATCGTTTCTGACCCTTGACCCCGCTTTACATATCAGTATAGCAATTCATCACGGGTTTATAATTCATTGGTCAGTGTGCGTATAAATAAGGAGATAAAGCTGTCAGAAAAGAGGTTTCTGATTCCAATGGAACGCTTTGGAATAGTCAGGGAAGAATAGCCCCCAATCTCTGATGGAAGGGAGAGTTTTTTGTTTTACCACGACAAGGTCCCAGTAAGAGATCTATCGATATGATCGGACAGACAAAGACGAATGAGAACAGAAGTCTATAAAGATCCCTTCAAAGACAAGCCAGTGGGTGAAGGATAAGTAGTTCACCATTTTTATCAAGGGATATGGCAAGAAGACTCTTTCAGAAGGCTCTCTTGTGCCAATTGAGAAAAGTTTCTTTATGATCAGTTGCCCGGCAGGAAAATACTCAACATATAAAATCCTCTAAGCTGCCAAAACAATCAAATTTTATTCCGATTAGCGATTTCGAAATTTCATTTAAGGAAAATACATCTGCTTACCTACGACAGCACCGTACAATGAAATCGGACTCTTGGAAATTCGGCCTGACTCATGCAACTAAATATATATACCATAATAGGAACATTATGGGCTAAAATTCTTGCAGTTGCCCCAATATCCAAACGACTGAGATATTCTTCAATGCCAGACTCTACCAATATATCGGAGGTACAAGCGTTTCTGGATCAGATGAACGACAACGACTTTCCTCAGCAGTTTTTATGCTGCAATTGCAGAAACCAAGAATTCATTCTAGAGGGATTTATGCTCGCCGCGACTGCTTCAACTGAGCACTGCAAGCGTTGGTCCCAACGTCGGGATCACAAGTTGTGAGCCACGTCTGGCTGCTGATTCAATAGTGTGGTGTAGATTTTTGAGCTTTTGGTTTACTTTATTTGATTAAAGGATATATTTGTTGTCCTTAAGTTTTCAACTCCTGCTCACTCCACTTGGATCTTGTGATAAATGTGATTAGTACCATATATTCTCGACCATATTTTGAGTAAATTTTTGTACAAAATATATTTCTTTCTTAAATTTTAATCAGACCATCACAACTGATAATGCTAAATACATGACTTAAAGATCGCAACAAACAAAATAAATGCCATCTTGAAAGAATTTTAACTACATACACGGTTACAGGGAAAGTCGACCGAGCTATTTAAGGATGTTATTATTTAGATCGTTGCTGATAGATTTGACCCTATAACCTACTATCCGAAAGTTAACCGTTTTCTAGACATGTATCTTTTAAATTAAAAGAAAAAAATATCATTTTTTGCTCTAATTTAAACTTTTTTAATTTCTAGACTGTAGGGTTTCTACTATCGCTATCGCCCAATTGGTAGAGGCGTCGGCCATGATAGTCGAGGTTCCTGGTTCGAATCCGGGTCGCAGAATTTCACCTTCCATTTTTCAATTGAAAAATCATTAAACATTTACTCTTTGTGGTCTGGGGTCGCTTTCTCTGTCATTTTGTGTTTAATTTGCCTACTTAACTGAGAGTATAAGTTAGTTGAAAAGACGTAGAATTTAATAAAATAATTTGCAGGATAACTTCCATAGCACTTTTTTTTAATTAACGTTCTTCGAAATTGGGAACACTTACAAGGACAGGGCCCCAACGAACAATCGAGTTTTCTGATGCCCTTTGGTAGGAAGGTAGTCTGATATGCCCTTTTCGTAAAACCAAGTGCGCAGCCTCCAACTTGGCCCTATTTTCGAGAAAATCCCTTTTATAGTCTGTCTTATATTACTAATGTAAACTGCATCTCGACAACTGTAGATGTACAGTGCGTCCAGAAAAAATAGACTCAACCATGAAATTTGCATAATTTGTAAACAGAAGCAGAAATAAGTTAATTGTGATTTAGAAACGCGTTCTGAATATGTTAATAATTATTTTTAACAATTGTCTAAGAATACTGTACGTAAAACCGTTTATTCCAAATATATTTTCCAAAAGTTTTGTCATCACGTGTTCATTAATTATAAACTCACAGTCCGCCATTGTGAATTCTGTATGTAAAACTTGCCAATTTGAACGAGACAAGTAGTAAATCATTATTGTTAGAGTTATTTGTGACTGAAAGTCTACAAATTGCATGGTTAAATAGTGACAATTACAATGGGAAGGTGTGCATCATTAACAGACTATGAAAAGGGACAAATTGATGCTTTGCATAATCAGGGATTATCTACGAGAGAGATTGCATGTCAAATAAAGCGTTCTCAAACAGTTGTGCAACAATACATTGCTCAGGCAAAAAAATATGGGACCAAAAAGAGCTCAGGACGTCCAAAAAAACTGACAACACGTCAAAAACGGCAGATTATCAAAGAATTCTCAGAGAATAAAACATTCTACAGGAAACTGGCAAATTCAGGAATCCAATAATTCAGGTATCGAAATCAACTATCGGAAATGTTGTGAAATCTATCAAGAACTTGAAGCAAAAGAAGCGAAAGGGTGCACCAAGATTAACTGATGCTCACAAGAAGAAGAGACTGGATTGGGCAAAGGAACGGATGAGCTGGGTATCTGAATAGTGATGAGAAAAAATTCAACTTCGACGGCCCAGATGGGTGGCAGTACTATTGGTCTGATCTTCGGAAGGAAGAGGAAATATTCTCAAAAAGGCAGTGTGGTGGAGGCAGTGAAATGATCTGGGCTACATTCAGTTGGAGTGGAAAGACACCGGTGGCGTTCGTTTATGGCAGAATGAATGCTATTGGTTACTAAAAAATGTTGTCAGAGACACTTCTTCCGTATGCAGAAGGCATAACAGGATCTCCATGGCAGTTTCAACAAGACAATGCTCCTATATACTCTGCCAAAACAACTAAAACGTGGTTTTCCGATAATGGAGTTGATATCATACCGTGGCCAGCACTCTCCCGTGACCTAAATCCCATCGAAAATGTGTGGGGAGTTCTGGCCAGAAAGGTTTATGAGCACGGTAAATCATATGCCACAATTCAAGAACTGAAAGATGCAATTATCCGGGGTTGGGAAGAAATTGGGGACCCATATTTGAGGAAACTACTTTCTTCAATGCCCAATCGCATTTATCAAGTTTTTGTTAATAAAGGTGGCCACATCAATTTTTAAAACGCATCATTTCTTGACCTGAGTCTATAATTAATGGACACAAAAATTTCCTTCCATTTGTTGTTTTTTTCCTCATGTAAATTTCATTTAAGTATAAAGACATAAATGTGAAAAATATTCCTATACATTGTAAACATTAATTTTATATTGTGAAACCCAAATCATTTCGTCCTGTTTATTGGATAGACTATTGTTTAGGGGTGAGTCTATTTTTTCTGGACGCACTGTATTATCACAACGGCGAGCAGCCAAGTACTTACCGTTCGAGCGTTCGAGATCGTGGGTACAAGTCCACGCGTTGACTTTTTTTTTGTTTTAATTTGTATAACGCTGCTTTTAAAGACCAACTATTCTTTTGGTATCGCACACATTTGTGTTTCAAATGTTTTTTGAAGAATACAATTCAGCACGTTGTATTCGACAAGCCTAACTTTAAATATTCTATAACTTCGAAATTATTTGTTAAAACGATTATTTTATGTTTTTTTATTATAGCGGCCAATATGGAACCTGAACAAAAGAAGAAATGAAAAGTTAAACATTAAAAAATTTGTTTTTTCTTTAAAATCGATATATGTTTATGAATTTACTCTTTTATTTACTCTTTTATAAAAGATATTATTATCATAATTTGTTGAAAATGTGCTCCTTATTGCTCTTACTTGTAAAAAATACTTTTTTCATTATAATTGTATATTATAACAGAAAAATATATTATAAAGTGGACGATAGCACAATTACAAAACTTTAAAAGAAAAAAAAAACAAAGCCTAACACGGGTGGATTCGATGTCAAGATCTTACAGTTCTTACGCCACGACGTTACCTATTTCGCTGCCGCTGTTGTGATGATTGCGAAGGTACAGTTTACACTAGTTATATAACACAGACTTAAAAGGGATTTTCTCGAAAATAAGGTCAAGTTGGAGGCTGCGGACTTGGTTTTACGGAAAGGACATATCAAACTACCATCCTACCAAAGGGATCAAAAAACTCGATGGTTGGTTGGGGCCCTCTTCTTGTTAGTGGAAACATCGACATACAAATAGTTATCATGCAGCTACTTTAAACCGATAGCAAGTTGTTTAAAGTTTTATTGTTTATTTTTATAAACTGGCATACTCCCTACGTAAAAACAGCAAAAAATTGGACCCTAGAGTCTGGAAATTAAACAAAAAATTGATATTATTGCAAAAATGATATTTTTTTCTTTTATATTAAAAGTCACATATCTAGAAACTGTTAACTTTTGGATAATAGATTATTAGGTCAAATCTATCGGCAACGACCTAGATAATGTCTTTAAATATCTAGGTCTACTTTCCCTGTAACCCTGCATAAGAAAGAATTCCTTAAGTGGGCCCCTCAAAAACAAACATGTCGTGAAATTTAAAACTTTTATTATAATTTGATTGTACAGTCATCCAAGGGAAATAATCCACACTTGAATTTTACTCTAAGTTTTATCATTTCAATATTAATTTATTTTTAATAATTTAATATTACATTTAGAGTTAACATTATTAAGATTATTAATTTTAAATAATTATAATTAAAAAGCTATTAAAACAACACATTGCAAATTCATTCACTTGCTTCAGACAATGTCCTTTCACTTCTGTCTTATAAATTGTTTGATCCATACCTCAACAATTGTTTTTATCTTTTGCTTTCTACACACGTTATTCATCTTTTATACAAGCTCCGTAGCATGAGATGTAATATTAAGTATTAAACTCGTGTGGATTATTTCCTTTGGTTGATTGTACCTAATGGAGTAATAAAAATCCCAAAATATTTCTGAAAAATTTGCATTTGTTAAAAAATAATAGTTATTAAATAAAAATAAAAAATAAAAAATAATTGACAAAATAATTAATAAATAATAAATAAAATCAAAATAAAACTAGAAATATAAAATAAAATAATTAATTATATTATTTTGTAAATTATTATTTATTTTTTATTTTTATATAATAACTATTATTTTTTGTATTCCAGGGTTTTTGTGTCTCGTTCTTTGTCTGATAAATATCCGTTCATTTGTTAAAAAATTATAAACAAGTACATTTTTTGGTATTTATGTTTAAAAAATAATCTCTCAAGCTATTTTTTTCAAATCTCTTTGTAATTTTAATGTTAAAAAAAGTAAAGCGTATATATTTAATAAAAAGCATAAAGGAATGAATAAAAAATTTTGGGGGTAAAAATAAAATTTAATAAAATGATTTTTTAAATTTTCTCAACCGATGTCAACTATTTTGAAAAAATACATCTAATCCGTATTTATTAAAGATTTAGAATTTCAAACAAAATTTTGGTGATCTCCGTTTTTATGCGAATACCATCAATATTTGTCAAGCTATTTAATCCTAACATTGGACTGTTAAGCAAGTATCTCTTCACATTTCAATATTGACAACACTAGGGACATTCCCTGTTAAGCAAGAATCATAGCAGTTGCTTTACAGCCGAAGCCCATGCGATCTAAACAGCTTCGTTACATCCTAGTGGTAAGATTGAATAGCTTGACAAAAATTGATGGCCTTCGCGTAAAAACAGAGATCAAAAAATGTTTTTTTCAAATTCTAAATCGTTAATAAATACAGATTAAATGTGTTTTTTCAAATTGTTGAAATCGATTGAGAACATTAAAAAATATTCATTTTTTTTTAAATATATATTTATTTTTTTTTTTACACAAAAAATTTTTTTTCATTCTCTTATATTTTGTTATCAAATATATACTTTTAGTTTTATCTTTTTAAAATTTCAAAGAGATTTGATAAAATTAGCTTCAGATATAACTTTTTAAACAAAAAATACCAAAAACTTGTATTTGCTTATAACTTTTTAAGAAATGCAAATTTTTCAAAAAATATTTTGGGAATTTTAATACTCCATTAGGTACTAACAAATTATAATAAAAGTTTTAAATTTCACGACATGTTTGTTTTTGAGGGGCTCATTTCAGGATTTCTTACCTGTATAACAATCAAAACTCTCTACCTCACTCTCACGAAAAAGCTCACTTATGGCCACAAAAAAGGGGGTAAGGGGTCAAGTAATGAGACAAATTATTTTTCACTGCTTCTCAGATCATTAGAAGTGTAAAACATAATGAGTTCATTATAGAAAAGTGAAAAAAGTGGATAAAGTTCTATTTCAGGGAAGAGGTTGATGGTATCTGACAACACCTCCTAGAAAGAAAGCCTGTGCACTGAAACTTTATACATTGTTAAATGATCTTAAAAAAGTAATAACTTAGGGCTTATTATTGGTAGAAGTACGATTAATATTGCCTTTTTATGAAGATATGACAATATATTAATTTTCTGAGCAAAAGCTCCTTTCAAGTGGTTTTGTCTTCTTCCTCCTCTTCTTCTTCTACTCAGGCCGCATCTCCTTAGAGTTGGGAGACTAGCTGATGGGACTAATGGGTTTCCGTAATTTATTTTGGTTTTAGTTTTAGTGCAGAGATAGACGGTCAGTTAAAGGGCCCTGAATTCTGTTGTATAGACCAGAGCTTTTCAAGAAACTACAAAGCAACCTAATTATGAGTCGTTTATGACGTGGGGAAGAGGGAGAGGCGATGAGAACATTTCCCAAGGTGACTTCCATAGTGTTTCTTTAAGACCACGTATAAGTGGCTCCCTCTGACGTTGAAAAGGGGGCAGTGTAAAAGTACGTGCACAACTGATTCCGTGGTTCCACATTCACACAGTTCTGTAGTAGAAAGTTTTAATTTATAAAGTAAAATTTTCAGATGGACGTATCCACTTCTAAGTCTAAAGAGGATGGATTTTTGTGAAAAGGTGAGCCATCTAGGAGAGAGCGCTTTATTTGTTCTGATATCGGAAATGAGGTCCTTATAATGCTTCCCTTTAGGTTCATGGTGCCACTGTTGATACCAAAAATCTCTGACTCTTTTGCGAACACATGCACTGAAGGATGATAAGTCTACGTGAGTTGCGTTAGGTAGTTTCTTCCCGTTTCTTACCTAATTAACCAACATGTCAGCTAACTCATTCCATTGAATGCCTTTATGGCCGGGAATCCACAAAAACTGGATGCAGAATCCCTTACTAGAAAGCGTATGTAATATGTCGATCACGTATCCGAGAAGACTACCATAGTACCGCCGACATTTCTTCAGGGCAGATTGAATAGAGAGGATGATACTTTTTGAGTCGGTGAGAAGTAAGTAAGAGCAGAGTGAATAGAAGGGGGAGGTGGTTGAACTAAACCGGTTTCCTTTGTCTCCGGGAGGAAAAAAGCGAAAGGGGAAAATATTTTCCGCCAGGGTAGCGCTACGTGTAGCAGAAGGCCACAGATAGCCACACACAGCATTAAAATCAGTAGTGTCGAAGCGTGCTCAAGCGAATATTAAATCCGAAATGCCGAATAAATGCGTTGTTCCCGGGTGTACTAGCGGCTATAAATCAAACAAGGAAAAAGTGTCATTGTTTCAGGTACCAAAAGATCAAATAGGGGCATGGAAGTTAAAAATTCCACGTGGTCATGATGATTATCCAAAAAATGATAATTGGCATGTTGTCAACCTCATTTCGAACCTTGGTTTATTGATAAAACTTTTAAAACATTGATAAATGGACAAATTCATGAAATAAGTCGAGATCATGTAAAGCTTGTTAAAGGTACCATTCCAACAATCTTTTCTAATTTGCCAGCGTATTTATCCACCAAATTGCCAAAACCTCGGAAAACAAATGAAAGGAACCATCATTCAAACCAAGTGGTAAGCATACCTGTTGTTTCTTTTAATATATTAATATTTCCATCAAATAAATTGAAAAAAGTACCTGATATAATCAGCCGATGAGCTGGGGGGGGGGGGGGGGCAAGGTGGGACATCCGTTCCTAGGCGCAGCATCTGGGGGTGCCAGATTGATGTTACATAATTATGAATGAATGAATTTCAGAATCAAATGTAATGCACTTCTGGTTTCATTCTGAAATGGAATGTTCAGTCCCCTCTTGTCCCTTCCCCCCTACCTACGTCACTAGATTCAATGAAAATATAATGATAAATGGTTATTTTTTTCTCTAATTTATTTCCCCTTAACCTTAGGAAATCCCCCAACCTGAACTCATAGGAGCTGAAGATCCAACTACTGAAGTACTGCCTATTGAAGAAAACGATGGTAATGGGATAAACGGCAGCATTACTCCATTGATTAACAATAACATTGAACCCGAATCATCTATAACTCAGCCTTCCATGTTAAGATCCAATTTTTCTCAACCAGTGCGAAAATTTACTAAAGATAAGGAGCATGTGTACAGGCTTTTCTGGAGAGTAAAATACCAAGCATCCAAACTGAAAATAAAACAGAAAGAAATCAATGAACTCAAAAGAAGAAATCTACGATTGCAGAAAGAATTAAAAGAAAAAGAAAATTGTCAAAAAAAATTTGAAAATCTTCCAAAGATACAGAACATCTTACTGAAAGAAGCTCTGAAGATGGCCACAAAGGAATGCGATATTCTCAAGAATGTATTTTACAATGTCTTTTGTTGAGAATTAGATCACCATCAATGTATGAGTACATGAGAGAAAATAATATTCTTCCATTACTATATAAGAGTACTCTTTATCACTATACAAAAAGCTTAGATTGTAGCTTTGGATTTGACCCAACTTTATTCACAGCTCTAAGGGAAAAAATGCAAGAACTTCCTGACATGAATAGAAAAGGAATATTAATGATAGATGAGATGACTGTCCGAGAATTTCTGGCCTTTCAAAATAATACTGGTCGATTAATTGGAAAAGTAGATTATGGAAATTATACGAGAAAGGAAGACGTAAACAAGGATGGGAATCATGCACTCGTTTTCATGTTTCGTCCATTTTTGGGTAGATGGATTCAAGCAGTAGGGGCGTTTTGTGCTTCCAGTGCTACCCCAGCAAATATTTTAGCCAAATTAATTATTGAGTGCATTATTCACCTAAGAAATAGTAGCATAATCGTTAGTGCTATTGTATGTGATGGAGCAACAAATAACAAGTCTGCATTAGATACATTTGATATATGTGGCAAATTGGGCCAAGTCAAAAACTATTTTGCTCATCCTGTTGATTCAACCACTATATACGTATTCCACGATATGCCACATATTTTAAAATGCATACGCAATAACTTAATGAAGACTGTTTTTTTTAAGGTAAATCAGATTAACTTAATTTTGTTTACTAAAACTTTGCAAATCCAAGTATTTTGTGTATTGCAGATCAGTGACACCGAATGTATGAAATATTCACGTTATCTTAAATTTTTAGAACTGGATGAAGCTCTCCCTGCAGGTTTAAAAGTTGCTCCAAAGCTCACTTCTTTGCATTTAAATCCAAATACTTTTCAAAAAATGAATGTTCGTCTTGCTGCACTGGTTAATTTCAAGATTATATAATCATATAGACATATACTTTTCAATAAAAATAATCAGTCTTTAATAAAAAGAAACACTTTGCTTTTCTAGTTATTCAGTAATTCGGTAGCATCTGCACTTGCTTATTATCATCAGTCTAATAAAATGGAAAATGAAGATGTTGCTGGAACAATTTCATTTACCTATAGAATGAATAATCTTTTTGATGCTCAAAACTTAAGACATACAACTGAAGCCATTAGACAGAAATCAAAACTGCAAACGGTATTTTTTTTTCTTTTTATTAAAATTATTATAAATACTCTTTCTGTATAATCAAATCGGCAATACAAATGATTAATCTTTACAAACCTTGAAAATCCTTTCTATTAAAGATTCTTGAAGAAAACATAGAATGGTTTGATAGGCTGATATTTTCAATAGTTCTTTGCCACCCGGAGAGAGGTCATTTTTGAGCAAGCAAACCTTTGAATCATTAAGAATAACATTGCATAGTTCTATTGCATTGGTTGATTATCTTTAAAAAAACGGATTTACATACGTTTTAACAAGCCGTTTCAATCAAGACCCTTTAGAGGTAATGCACATACATTCATACTTATTTTGTTGTTTATTTTGCATGTATATGCTTAATTTTTTTACTTTCAGAGATTTTTCGGAATGATACGACAATCAGGAGGAGACTCCCATCCAACGTCAACACAGTTTTTATGTTTATAGACTTTTGTCAGCATACAATCTTGTGAAACCTCCAAACCGTGGAAATGTGACACGCGACCCAACAGCAGTGTCATTGCACCTGAAAAGCCTTTCTAGATATTCCTTAAAAATTTCCGAGGACGAAAAACAAAAAAAAAAAAAAAAGGCCGAAATTGATGCTATCCTAGACAATCCAGATGATTATGATATAGAGGCAATCATTACAGATCATGACTATTCCACAACTGCTACAGAAGATGATGTACTCTATTATTTAGGTGGTTACTTAGTTAAAAAATTAAAAAAAAACAGACCAACTGCTTAGCCTGCCTTGAGGACACATCACTCTCATCAAATGAAGTACCCCCGTGTGCAGCAAAACTTGTGATCTGTAAAACCTTTGGATTTTTGCATCATCCAAGTAAAAAAACTTTTCAGATTATTGCAGACTTTAGAAAAACATACAAAATTCATTATCTGCAGAAACCGTTTCTAGAGATGTTTATTTCGAAATTTTAAATGAATTTGTGAGTAATCAAAACCTTTCAAATATGAAGATTGGATGTGAAATTCATTCAGTAACAATAACAAAGTTTTGTGTTAATTTTTATATAACTTGCAAATTACATTTTTTACTAAATATTTAAACCGCTTAAAACGTGTTAATCAGCAGGTGAAAAACCAAAGAAAATTGAGACGTTTAAATTATTATTAAAAAAAAAATGTTCAGAATAAATAAATTTTTTAAAACTCGACTATTGTTTTCTTTAATGGGTTAAGATTTAAAAAAATATAATTTAACTAATTTTAAAAATGCATCTAAAATTGAATATACAGTATAAATTTTCAAAATTTAAAATTTTGTTTTAAAAATATAATAAAACTAAAATGAAAATGTGTTCTTTAATGCATTTATAAAGAGTAAAGCATTAAGTATTGCCTCCTTAGGCCTCCTACTTGACCATGCACCACCAAGCGGATAAAGTTTTCATTACACGATGTACGAACGAGAGTTCAACCACCTCCCCCTTCTATTCACTCTGGTAAGAGTCCAAGGGAAGAAAAGCAATTCGTGATAGGGCGGAATAAACCGCTATTAGCTCGAGTTGAAAGGAGCTAGTAGCGGGCTCGACCTTCTGCGAAATAATGTATCTGCCTCTCAAATATATGCCAATACGGCCGTCAGGATTTGGTGGAGATGGCGAAGGGTCAGTGAAAACATATCAATGGTTTGGATATATAGTTTTCTAAAAAATACGCAAATAGTGGGAATAGTTGGTTGGAGACGAGATTTTTGTCAGCCAATTGGACATGAAAATAATTAGATCAGATGGATATTGCTCCAAGACATTTGCAACAGGGTTGAATCACGAATTTTTTGGTGCCCATTACTGAATTTGTTTAGAATTTGAAGCATTAATTGCCGAAGTCTGTTTAATTTTAAAGCCAGACGGCAGTTTTCACCCAGATGTAATGAGCTCTTTCTATGGCTGGAAGCTTGGCAATAAGAGAAGAAATACTTAACTGTTTGGGAGGGGGGACGATGTTTGCCTCTTTGTATAAAAGCGGACAATGAGATGAAAGCGTTGCATGTTGGCTGTGCCTAATAATTTTCCTTTCCATTTTTAGCAGGGGGTCCTAAACTGTGTTTGAGGCAAGAGGCAAGTTAATTGTGGAGAGATCCGTTAACGTCACAAGAGAGTTGATAAAAGTGGAGACTTTACTCCAAGCAGGGCCCCACTTAGTTTTCATGATTAACTTCGCCCGGGCTAGGTTTTTCTAAAGTCTATTTTTAATTTCGGATATTTGGGTTCTCCAATTTAACTTGTCATCGATGGAAATGCCAAGAAACTCTTGAGTACGTCTGCACGGGAGTTGATTCCCTGCAGAAAGATCAACAATAAAGGGGGGGACCTAGCCTTGGGATGCACATAGCGATTGACTTTTTCGTAGAAAATTTTACATGGTTTTTTAGGGCCCAGTCCTCAAGTTTGTCACACACTTCCTGGAGGGTTGTTTTGATGTCCAGGATAGATTTGCTGGTATAACAAAACGCCAGGTCATCAGCGAATATACTTTTCGCTACTTTTTGGGGTGTATCGAGAAATACGTCCCTGATGAACACGTTGAAAACCGTGGGGCTAAGAATCGATCCCTGAGGGAGGTCTTGGTGTTGTGAGGTTAAAACAGCCCCTTCCGGGCATTTCATTCCTACTTTTCTTTTCTTTAGTAAGCAAGAAATCCAAAGAATCAACCTATTTGTAATGTTTTTGTCAATCATTTTGTCCAGTAACGTGAAATGCGGGACCGAATCAAAAGCCTTGGTTATATCTAAAAATATAATACCAATGCTTTCGCCTTTTTCTTTTGCCATAAAGATATTGTCGATAAGATTAATATTTGAAAATAGATGATTTCTACCTTTACGAAAGCCATACGAGTAATCTGGTAAGAGTTTATTTAATTCCAGGAACTGCTGCAGCCTGTTATTGATCATACGCTCAACTATCTTTATTATACAGGAAGTCAACGCAATCGGCCGATAACTTGAAAGAGAGTCAGAATGCCTCCCTGTTTTCAGGATGGGTTAATACTGTCTTTCCAATTCGACGGGATTATGCCAGTAGTCCAAGAAGTGTTGACTGATCCCAACAAATATGTCAATTGGTTAGAGCTAAGCTTGAGGAAAATGGAATTAATTAGATTGTCCGGGCCAGGCACTGTGCGTTTGGTTCTAAGTGCCGAGCGGAGGGCAGTAAGCATAAAGGGTTTTTCCCATGGTGAGAGAGAACTTTCAGGACATTGAGCGGCAATCAGGTGCTTTGGCCAGAAATGATCGTTTGTTGGAATAGGTTCAGCTGCAAATGAGAGAATAACTTTTGCTGATGTATCCGCTGCAAGAATAGTCCCATCGCAGTCTTTAACCAGGGGGATAGGTGTCCGAGGCCGCTTCTGTAGAACTTTGAGGATTTTCCAGACTTTCCCCGGTCGATCTTTCGCTATGAGCTTCCTCCAGTATGACCTTCTACAGCCCTTTAGGAGTCGCTTGCATTTAGGTATTCTTCAGCTCTAGCCAACATCTGTCGCACCTGCATTTTAGGTATTCTCTCTTTGCCTTATTTCTAGCTTGATTGGCATTCTCGCATTTCTCATTCCACCAACAGGAACTGGCAACAGATGACTCAGCATGCCTTTTTGAATTTTCCTTTTGGAAAGACTGCAGAAGTTCAACAAGGTCCAGGCGGAATAGAATGACAATCATATGACAAAAAATCTGAGTCTGGAGGCGGAGTTGAGCACTCCCCAAAGTGTGCGAAGAATTTGGCTGAGCGAGAACTCTATTGAAGGAATAAGGAGTTGATCATTTCCAAATGAGCCAGACACAACTTCGTGATACAAGTCCAAAGATGAAAGGCTAAATCCAAGTTTGCAGAGGGCCATTCCGGTCTGGCTGGGAAATATGCGTGCGACGGAATGTAGAGGATTTCAAAATTATTCTGATTATTAAAATCTTCCAAATAACGATCATTTGAGTTATATCCCTTACAACCCGAAGCAGGGCTCTTCGCATTTAAGTCACCCATAACAATGAAGGGCCTGGATAAGGAGCTTATATTACTTTCCCAGTCCAATCTCTTCAAATACCACGGAACATAGATGTTATATAAATGAAGTCAAATTCCATTTAGATAGATAACAATGTCGGTCATGGCCACATCACCAAAATTTGTCGATAAATTGATAAACTGCGGTATTTTATGGTTTACCGAAGTGAGAATACGGGCCCCCCCCCCCCATGCTTAACTCTACTGTTCATATAAGTGATAGAATTAGGGAAATTAATAGTCTGTTCTGGCTTTAAAAAAAAGTTTCACATTGAAATAAAATTTTTGATTTTTTTTGCAATACACTACGTCTTCCCAATTGGACATAAGCCCCCTGACATTCCAGTGGAGAATGTGAACACAGTTCATTGTCCTTAGAGACCTGGACATCACTGTACGGGAAAGGGCTAACCATTTCTTGCCACCAACTTGCAAGAAGAAAACATGCAGGAGAGTGCGGGAACTTAGATTTTAGAATATCAAATGCTGCTTCAATTTCTTTTGAATCATCCAGATTATTGGCTTCCATAAGTGAAGAAATGAACATTTTAGACAATTTGTAGATAATTGATCGATCGTGTGACTTTCTAAATCAGACATGTTTGTGGGTTCCTGAAAGTCGCTTTGGTTCAATTAATCAGGAGGTAGACCTCGGTTTAACTGGTCAGAAGGTGGGTTCACAGAGGCATCTACATTCTGTTGTTGTAGTGTGAATGAACCATTGGATTTGGGAAGACAGGGTAGCACTATTTGAAGAAGACGCTTTGATTGGTGAATGATAAGCAAAAACTGGCGATAGTTCATCTCGTCCGCACGTGGAGTATGTAAACCAAGCCAAGGTAAATTGATCCTCGTCATTTCTCGGGTTAAGAGTTTGTACACCCTCAAGAGAGCAATTACCTTGCTGCCTTTGAGACTGAAACGTAGAGTCTCTTTGAGGTGACCTTTGTAAACTATGTCAGGGGGATCAACCAATGTTGAAAGATGTAATGCAGTGGTGGCAGAGGCGTAAGACCTATGCCCTTGTATCTCGTTTCCAAGTTCCATATCTACGAGTTTTTTAGCCTCGTAGTAAGTGATATATATATTTGCCATTTTGATCCTGATACGGGCTTAATATTTAAACTTTTGGCAGACTTTATAATAAGAGTGGTTCATACTACAATTGGCGCATACAAAAAGACTGCAGTTGCACTTATCTCTACTAGGTTCAGGAGATAAACATTCTGAATATAAAGGAGAATCAGAGTCAGAACATCTAAATTTGGTTCGTCCCAGCTTGTGGCATACTGCGCATTGCATGGGCCTTGGAGGGGGCATGTCACAGGGAAGGAATCATGTTCAAACTTAACTTTAGCTGCTGGGATCAGAGTATTGAAGAATATGAGCAGCTTACCGTATCGGGCTCTCGGATAGGGCGGTGCAAGATTTTTGATGTCAGTAATCTTGCTCCCACAATCGGACAGACTTTGGAGCTCCTCCAACAGGATGGTGTTTCTAATACCAAAAATAACCCCCGCCGATGTCGTTAAAAATTTCGGAATTTCATAATGTAGGAAAAATCGTCCAATATCGGTAAACATGAGACATGTAGCGGCTTATTGGTTGGATTGGACCTTTACGAGGAATTTCCCCGAATTTAAGTTGGTGACAGACGGGGATGAGCTGGTAAGAGACCAAATTGTTTTCCTTAAGAGACCAGGAGAAAAACTATCGTTGGGGACAGACACTATCTCACTGGAAGATACCCTGTTTGTACTTTTATTGCCAAGGTCGAGATCGAGGTTTGAGACAGAAATAAGTAGCCATGGCCGCGCAGCCGTGGATAATTGTTCCTCTGTGACATTTGAAACTGGGGGCGAATTGACAGTTGCCTGACATGGAGGTTCCGATACAGTTAATGCAGTCGCCAGAGGCATGGTATTCAGCGGTTTTCCAGAGTTATTATTTTTGTCAATTCCTTGTATAGGTTCCTTGATCGATTTTTTTTACTATCCTGGTTTTATTACTTCTGGTCTTGCGGGATATAGAAACAGACCTATCCGATTAATCTTCCATGGATACGCTACTAGATCTGTCTAAATGACTTTCTGAGTCTCGACGCCTTTTACCTGGAGGGGGAGTGTTCTCCATACATTTAATAAATTCACATCCTTCATCTTCTGAAAAATAACGTGCTCCCAAGCCCGAGGGTGGAGGGTCCCCCATCGCAGCCCTCGAGAGTTACCGAGGCTTGTCGGTTATCGTGCTTAACAAACTACTGCGTAGTGCCAGCGGATGTCAGAGGGAAAAAAACACAATGTAGGTAAGACAAATTTTTAGAAATTTCAACTAAATAACTAAATTAAGTAGACAGGGAGCCTATGCAAACTAGAAACTATGATTCGAACTTCCTCTTGTAGGCACGCACATAGAGTGTCTTCATCCATCCGTCCCCATTGCTCTGCTACTGACATCTGCTATCACCTGCTGACATCTCTGTCTTATACCACTGTATTTAATTAATTTTTTACACCGAGCTATTCTTTTAGCCTTATTGTCTTCTTCCAATTCGACTTCGATACAATTTACTTCTAAGTTTTGTTTAACATTAATGCAACTATTATTTGCTGCTATTTCTTCTGTTTCCCTTGAGCTCGTAGAAAACTTTCCTTCTTTCAATTTTCCAATAACCTTAGGAGCAGTTTTCTATTTTTTACTGTTTAAATGAGGCCTAGCTTTCAATATATTAATATCTCGGACTCCACCGTAGATTTCTTCTTCACTACTTCCACATACCCTTATTCTGGGAACTCCCACAGTTTTTCTTATTTTCTTAATCTGTATCTCTTCCATACTGTCTTCATCTCCAGGGATTTAGGATCCCACCGCTAGAAGATTTACTTGGTTACTGTTACCTTTATCAACATTCACCATCTGCGGCTCGTCCTCAGATTTTTTCAAACACAACGTCTTGCTTGCTCAAATAGCTCTTCTACGTTTGCTCCATCTGTTAAGAAGCCATGTTTCAGGCGTATATGAAATGATAGAGTCCTCATAAAAAAATCACATATCATTGTCGAATCCGTGATTTCAAATCTGTTCATTAGACTTTGAAACCGCTGTATATGGTTACTCATCGAACCTTTACTAAAAGTTAAATTGTTTACGCGGTATAATATTTTCTTAGAATTGTGGGACCTCATTATTACTCCCGTTTCTAAGACTCTGTTACAGAAGACCTGATTCTTATACCTTCCTGTTATGATTCCTTTCCCATTGTGAAATCAAACAGCCCTTCACTATTTTTCGAAACATTTTGTCGAAAATAAGTTCTTAGGATGAAATGGGAGAATTATAAAATTCTTTTATCTTGAATCCGGTCACTCGTAACTACAATAAGCCACCACTCCTCATAAACTACGCCGAAGGCTACTCGCAGCAATTTAATTTACGCAGTGGAAAAGTTCATCCAAATAAATTTTTGTTTTTTTGCCAATTTTTCACTTGACACGCTCTGCTCCAAGCCACCCCTCCTCTGTAACGCGGTTTTGAGGTAAGTGTATGGGCCGTTAACAGAGAGGGTACACAAATATATAAATAAAGAACGTTTAATTACTCATCTAATGGGCTACTACATTCGGCAGACAGATAATTAATTATATGCATAATAATTGTAAAGTCCGTGCTAAATTAACAAAAGTTCACTTTACTGGTTTTTTCTTGAATCGGTCGTGATAGGGCAAGTAAAGGCGGCAGCAATGAAAAATTTCTGAAGGATTGTGGCAAACCTTCCATCGTCAGTAGCGAGGTCGGTTCCGAGGTCACTGTCGTAACTACAAAGAATACAAGCAATGTCTATATCGCTCTGCTAGTCACCTTGGTAGACGGACTTAATGCACTATATATCATAACACAGTAAACTACAGTCTAAATTACTATTACTATGCTTACGTCTATCAGTTCCCAGTTCAAGCCAGGAACAGAGCGGCCGCGCGACGCGTGGCCATGATAGCCCCCTGTTACCTGCTAGATTATCCGGTAAACTCTCGGTCCTCTGGCTGTCGCTTGCTGCTTCACGGATTCCTGTTCTGTCGTCCACGTCCTCACTGGTAGTCGCATAAAAAGCTCTTGACCGGAATCGTGGGCAATGCTGACGTACTCGTGGGCTCTCCCTCGCTGCTCCGCTGGCGGGGAAGTAGGACCAAGAGCGCCTATGGCTTATTCTCCTCCTCAGGCGTTTTCGGGTCCCTCGATTTTCTGCTCGTCGATGCTTCGCTTCTTCATCCGCTGCCTTTTTCTTGATGCCATCCGGAATCGAACCTGAAACTCCTCTGTCCTTTTTTTTTTCGTCCCACCGTCCCTCTCGATCTTTCTTATTCTTCAGTGGCCGATATCTATCGCTTTCATCCAATGAATGATCGGCGGATCCACGGACTCCGGCGGGGGAAGTCGATTGACGATGGCCTCTGAAATCGCCGACATTTAGAAATTTATTTTCAAAAGCGGTATCGTGGTAAACTAAATGGTGTATTTTCGAAAATTCAATGTAAACACGTTATTGAAAATGATAACTTATACCTAAAGTATATTAAAATATACAAAAAAAACATAAAAAGGCAGGACTGTACTGTAAAATGCAGGATGTCTGGTCACGCTAGATAATGCATATTTTTGAAGTTTGCCTATTTGTCTTAAAATTTCGTATCATTCGTTTCATTTGCCCTTTGTTTAGTTCGCTGAGAGAGTCGCTTATCTCTGTCTCTGGGAATTTCATTTAATCTACTGCATCTCATATAAAGTCTTGAAGGGCCAGGAACTTATGCACTTCTTTGCATAAAATAATTTAAATCGACTGCAAATTGAGAACTGTCTTGAGAAAGTTCGGGCCTAATTTCTATTAGCTGTCTACAGACAGGATATCTAAACTCTGTCCAACGAAAGTTGGAGTTGGCATGTCCAGTTAAACTTTCTATTTCAATTGTTCACATTGTTGATTCTACTTTGGCAACAATGTCTAACAATTGAAATAGGAAGTTTAACTGGACACGCCCACTACAACTTGCGTTGGATAGAGTATAGTTACAAAATAATGAATTGAGTTACAAAGTATAAATTGAAACAACCACCTAGAAAATAAATTCACTTGAAAATAAATACGTTGATATTTCTAGTAGAACAAATCAGATCCTTGAACGCTATTATTAATAAAGCCTATTTGTTGAATAGATAATTACAATTATCACTTGAAGAGGTAATCGATAATTGTCTAGTCCAATGACAGTTAATAAATGGTTCAGCTCTCAGGGGATATGTGTTTCTGGAGATCACATTCGTTGACTCACTGTATTCTTGAAAAAGTTTTTGTTCTGAAGGTATATTAAGAAATCAGTAAAAAACAATGTTTTATGATGCCGTTTTGAGTTTTTAAACTTCGATAGTCTGTTGCACTTCAGCTCTCGATAGTAGGATCGGAAAGTGAAGTGAAAGTCCGTCCAATGAGATAATATGAAGGAGATATTACGGACAGGTCATGAGGAGAATAACTGAGGACAAAACAGTTAAAAATTATTTGAAGGCAATTAAAGTACTTCCTATAATCTTTCGTAAAGGACGTTTTGCCTGTTTACCATAAACCACTAAAGTGAGGACTATTTGGAGGTATGAAATGCCACTCAACATTTTCTTGAGCTATTTATGATCCGAGGCTTTCAGTACCAAATATTTTCTGGAATTCTGATTCAGCACCTACAAAGTTGGAAGCGGTCCAGGCCGATTGGTGTAATGACGATTGGTCTAACGCCGATTAGTCTAAAGCCGATTGGTCCAAATCCCGAATGGTTCAATTCCTTATTGATTCAAATTCCAATTGGTCTAAATGCATAATAAATTTTCTACTTTACACAACTTGATGAGCAGAAACTTGCACCAGCTGACGAAAGGCT
>JAHWFO010045083.1:1283570-1343398 GCA_023313115.1 Rhysida immarginata | reverse complement strand
AGCCTTTCGTCAGCTGGTGCAAGTTTCTGCTCATCAAGTTGTGTAAAATAGAAAATTTATTATGCATTCACTCGTAATAACAACGTATTCATTGTTAATACCAATTGGTCTAATTCCCGATTGGTGTAAAATGACTGAAAAAATTTCCACTGAAAGCGAATTAAAAAAAAGAGTAAACTTCTATTTTCTGATTTCTGTTTATTTTTTACAAAAAAAGAGAATAATTAAAAAATGAGAATTTTTATGTTTGTGCAAAGAATTATGATGTTTCTTTTTTGGCTACCACTCACTATGAGTGAAGGCCTGTGAGTTCGTTTCAATAACTCAATATTTTTTTCCTGAAATAGACTTTTAAACTCAGGAATGGAAAAGATATTTTGAAATTTTGAAAAAAATGTCCTTTTTTTCTTCATATGTATGTAATGTTGCGTGCCATTTTTATGACATGCACAGCCAAAACTACGATGAGGTTCGATGGCCCTGCTTGCTTAAATAATCATCAATAATAGTTTAGTTGCAAAGCTATTAAGCTTAAAATCCCAAAACTAAAGAAAAGATAATTTAACCCACTATATAAATTAGATTAATAGAATTTAAAATTTTGAGAAAGTGAATTTCTTAATTTAATTTTAATTAACCTTTCCCTTTTTTTTATTGATCGGTTACTTGAAGAATAGACGAAATCTCCAAACAAAATTGAATTCTTTATTACAAAAGTGAACAAATACTAGATAATATTTCGACAAGGATTTCACTCTTGTTTTTTTACAATTGATAAAAATAATGCAAGTCCTGAAAATAATCGGCTAGGCTAAACAGAGATGAAAGTTGATCTAGGATAAGAGCTACGTTTCGGACACGATCCACGGTCTTACGATAATAATGGCTGCAATCTTGAAAAAGATCGCAGGACAACAATCATGGCTTACCGCAAAATTGTTTGGAAATAAAAAAAAATTAAACATGAATGTATAAGCTGCAATTAAAGAAAGTCAATAATGGTAAAATACTGCGACTATTGGCAAAATATATTTCTTCAAGTGACAGACAACTCGATATAGGACCGCACCAAGTTCAAAAACAATCAGCAAAGTAGGTTAACGTCTTAGAGATGATATGGCTTCTGAACAAATAAGAGAAACTTGCAACAAAAAAATGAATAAAGATAAAGCTAATCAAACGAAAGACAAAATAAAAAAATTAAAAAGGCATTAAATAGGAAAAAATTAAAAAGGCATTAAATAAGAAAACTTAGCTTACCTCACAGGGAGAACGAAGGGGAAAGGGAAAAAAAACATACTGGACGGGGGCACATCAACATACCAAAATACTGAGAAAAGATTAACTACAAAGGAATAAAATGGCGGAGGAACACAAAAGAACACTGGAAGGTGGTAAGGCGCACGGAGGTTCAGCTAAACCAAAGAAATTGCTAAAGAGGACAAATAAAAGAAAAACAAACTAAAGTATTAAGAGAACAAGAAAACTTAACTCATAACAAAAGGACTTGAAAAAAAATTAAGAACAAAAACTTAAATAAAAATTTCACATAACAATCATTACTACAGTTCTACCGATGCAAAGTATCATTCAAAAAATCTAGTTGTAAAACAGTTGAGGCGGAAGAAATATCATAGGATAACATCGCATATACGTTGAATGAAGCTGATCCTCCAAACGAAGGGATACTGGAAAAGAAAGCCATAGTTGTTGAGTAAAATTAGGAATAGCTATACAGAACGTATACCAAAGGTCCGTCTATGATTTTTGCTGTTGCAGAACAGGAATAGATTAGAATAAGTTCCAAGCAGAATAAACCATTAAGCGAACAAAAGACTTACGTCAAAAAGAACGAAATTATTATCTAGATTTCCAATAAGTCCTAACGACAAATCGAATTATCTTCAATAAACTCAGATTAGCTTCTTTCACAGCTCGGGACAATTTCCGTCAATCGTCGTGAAAGGAAGAGCTTCTGAAGGCAAAATGCGAGACCCGTTGCTCGTAACGTCGATCTTAGTCAAACTATGAGTCTAAACCCAGTCGACTAAACCCAGAGGAATACGAACAATCCAGAATGGTCGCAATGGACCTCCATTTGTTTTGATCGCAGTTGCTCATCTAAGATATTCGGCTGAGTCTAAGAAGGTTAGCCAAGGCATCTTAAAATCTTGTCATGGCTGATTCTTCTAACGATCTGACTTCAGCGACTTATCCCAAGTGATGGCTGGTTGTAGACTAGCTTCAGAGAGTTTTTTTGTTTCCCCCTAAAGTAAACGCATGCGCCAAATAAATAACTCGAGGAGCTAACAAAAACCAAACACGAGAGAACGGATAGAATAGACATTAAAATATAATTCTTAAATAGAATTCTTAAATATAATTCTATTCCGAGTTTAAAGGAAATAAAAATATTACCAACAAATAATTATTATTTAACAACAAATCATAAAGCGTCAAGTAATAAAAGACATTGTTGTCACTAAGCGCTAAACAAAAATTTTTTATTAATTCTTCTAACCGAGAATAGAATAAAATTTTTAAAAAAATATTTCATTTTGCAGATAAATGTGCGGCATTGAAACCAAAACTCTGATGCTTAATCTTTCATTACCGAATACTTTGACAAAGATAAAACATAAGGTCGTTTTCAAACGCTTCGTTTCATGTTAAGAAGAAAAAATTCATTGTCGGGATAAAATATTAATTAATCATCTAGTTATGGGCCTTTTTAACCCGTCCGGTTTACCCTATCTCCTAATCGAATGAAGTCGTGAAAGTAATGCTTTAGACTTTTGAGCAATTAACTTAGCTTCTCTTTTGTCGTTTTTTGTTGTAGAATACTGCTCAAAAACAAATATTCCTAGTTAATTGCTTGTCTGGCCAGAAATTGTATTGTGTATGGGATAAATTCCCAAACGGGATTTTAGCAGTGCCACCATCAAAAACTAACGCTAAGAAAGCGTCATGTGATCCGTTTCCTTCGTCTTAAACGGGATGGGGCCACGGTAACCTCCTAAAAATGGTTAAAGCAAGACTACACGCTATTCCTTGTAATAGGACTCAGCGAAGAGGAAAAAAAGGTACATCACCGGATGCTTCTTCAGGCTTAAATTACCAACTCAGCACGGGTCTTTAGGCAAGGAGTGAGACTAGGTGAAAAAGTGGGATAAACATGGAAGGCGTAGACAAGTGAAATAATTATTTGATCTTAGGTCATAATAGTTAGTGTAATACCTCCAAAGGGTAATTCCAAAAAAAAATATACACGTTTTCAGGTAGCAGAAAAAAGGATCGCTACAGTATGTAAATGACCTATTTTGTGCAGCTAATGCCCCTGAAACTGCAAATAGCAGAACGGAATAAAAATTATGCATACTTAGAGGGTACCCTTAATTGTACCTTAGTGCATGTTTTATGTGAATTTGGTAAGCCTTTGTAGAGATATTAATTTTTTTCTAAAAATTAAAAATGGCTTTAGCATACAAACCAGTAAACCGAACTCAATAAACTTGAGATCGTTCAGTGAAGAGTCCTTAATGCTGTTTCTATCAATAAAATTGGTAGAGACCTTACAAGAAATAAAGAGAGAACACAGTTTTCGACTAGTTTCATCATTTACTCCCGGCTTTATCAGGGATAACACACAACAATCGACAATCGAACAGCGCAGGGAATACGAAACGGTCGGTCCGAAAGCAACGCTTTCACTGCCATACTCATCCAGGAAGTAATCAGGGGAAGTACACTGAACTAGGCAAGAAGCCAGATGAAACCTAGTTAAGTCATCTAGTGGATAAGTTTGAGTCCTTTCCTATAACGACGAATAAGATGATTGTTGATTGATGAGGGGCACGAAGAGCTATGAGATCCAGTATTCGGGAAAGATGGCCTTTTGGATGTCGTCGAAATTGATATCCAGGACGTGTCGCGGCTGCGATGCCTGAGGAAACTTATAAACGTGAGCGGATGCTCCAGAATTTCTGCAGACAGAGGATTGGAATGGTGCTTAATCTTCGGAAGAAGCTCTTCACTGACTCCTGTACATAGCTACCAATGGGAGTTATCTCAAAATCATCGGCAATAGAAGTATTTGTTGCAACTCTCTTGTCAAGTTGGGCAATGGTCCTCAAGGTAACGTTTGGGAAGGTTTGGAGGTCCTTCCATCTGGACTTATATATTGTAGCCCAGGCAGTCATACCATAAAGCAAGATGGTTCGGATTACCGTCCTGTAGAGCAGTAGTTTGCAGTCCAAACCAAGCGCGCTGTTTCGCCCCAGAAGAGCTACCAGACTGAATTTTACCTTCTTGCCTTGTTGATGGCGTAGGAGACATGATCACCGCAAATTAGCTTGGCGTCTAGTACCACTCCCATTCGAGCTCTTTCTTATTTGTAATGTTTTACCCATTCGAGCTCTTTACAAATAAGAAAGAGAGGACTCGAGGGTTTCGGAAGTTTCGTCGTAATAAACATCGCCTTGCACTTGTCAACGTTTAGGTCGAGTCTCCACTTTGCAAACCATTCCTCGTACAGATGTTGGGCCTTTTGTAACCGTGATATGACGTGAGCGGGATTACAGTCAGAAGTCATGATGGCCGCGTCGTCAGCGAACAGATATAGCCTGCAATTAGTAAAAGTTGGGAAGTCATGGATGAAAAAGTTGAACAGTGCAGGACCCAGGACAGAACCCTGGGGAACACCAGCATTGGCATCACAAGGATTAGACATGGAGAAGCCAACCTTGACACGAAATGTCCTGTTTGACAGAAAGGAAATAATCAAGTTAATCAGTTCGTCCGAAAGACCACAAGTAATTATCTTGTATATGAGGCCGTTGTGCTAATCCTGATCAAAAGCTTTACGGACATCCAAAAAGACAAGACCATCATACTTAGCACCGTTAAAAGGTGTGTTTAGATCTGCAACAAGCCTCCAGATCTGAAGTTGGCAGGAGTGACCTGGGCAAAAGCCTAATTGGTCATCACGAAGGAGATTATTTGGTAATCAGAATTCGTTAAACCTCCTTAGAATGATGCGTTCAAAGACTTTTGATAGCACAGGTAGCAAGCTTATGGGTCTGTAGCTGACAGCAAGAGCAGGGTTTAGACCAGGCTTTGGTATAGTAACTATGACGGACTCTTTCCAATGGTCGGGGAAATAACCAAGTTTCCAGCAGTGGCTTTGGTAATGATTTATTTATCTATTTATTTTTTTTAATTTTTTTTTTATAATTTAATTATTAGTAATCCTATACGTCCATCCAGGGTCTGTATGGCCTGAGGCCGACGAGTTGGGTCCCTGGATGAACCAGGATTAACGACTGCTGTATGATGGTTACAGCAGCCGCCGGGGGGGGGGGTGAAGATTGTGAGTCACTGAATGGTCGCCCATCCAGTGGCTAGCCGTGCCTGATGTTGCTTAACTTCATAGAAGTTGTTACATTGAAAGCCCACCAGGCCACGGCCTCCCCCATATGATCGAGACAATATTAGAAGGCAAGTTCTTGAGAGCACTGCTAGTGATGGAATGAATACCTGCTGCTTTCTTGGTTTTAAGTCGCTTGATGACGTCGGAGATTTCTTGAGCACTAATGACTTCCTCAGGGGTGGGAACACGATGAATGCACTGGTAAGCGATACACCCATCGTTAACTAGCTGAGTGTTTTGGAGGCTGTCCAGGTTGGTCTCACCAGGCGTGGTAAATCGAATTTTCAGGAATCAGCGATCAAATGAGCCTTATCCCAGTCACTGGTGACAACGTTGCCGTTGCCTGCAAGCAGTGGCGGCAATTGGATTGGTCTGTTACCCTTTAAGGCCCTCACAGTTCCCCAGAGCGAGTTGTCCTGGACAGAAAAGGACTTCAGTTTTTCGCTCCACCTTTGATTTCGTAGAGCTTTAACCTCTTCTTGAACCTTGCGGTTGTACTTGATCTTGAAGATGGGAAGTCGCTTACGCTGCCATAATCTTCTGTAAGAATTCCTTTCGAGAATAAGACGCCTGATATAAAGAGGCAGGTCGAGATGTTCAGGACACTTAAGATCGATAGTAGAGATACTGGAAGTAGTGGCATCGTTGACAACACGGGTGATGGCATTAATATTGCTATTGATATCCTCCTTATCAATAACCTCCTTGTAAGGAATGTTATTATCGCTAAGAATATCTCTAAAGAGCTTCCAGTCCTGTTTAGAGTGGAGCACAATCATCTTATCGATGTTTAAGCACTCAAACATAAGCATCACTGGACGGTGGTTTGAAGATATGTCGTTGACTGTGAATATATTATAGGGCTTGAGGAAACCTTTAAGAACTGCAATATCCAGCACGTTGCTAACACGTGAGTGGTCGCAGTAGTGCGAGTCATCAAGGGGACCAGCAACGAAGGTGTCAATCTTGTTTAAGGTATATCCATATAAGATATTGCCGTTTTGATTGGGGCATTTGGAGTTCCACGCATGGTGCTTGGCATTCAAGTCGCCCGCAATAACAACTGGGATGGGCCCAGACAGCAGCTCGTCAAGTTCGCACGGATCAAGCTTGTGCTTGGGTGGGTTAAAAAAGAGATGAACTTGATTTCGCCTGCGTCCACATCGTTTATAATCACGGAGACTGCTTCCATTCCCACAAAGTTTGGAGTGACAGACTCACGATTATCAATGCTGTCCTTTACAATGATCGCTGCTCCACCAAAAGCGTGGCAGGCATTATTACCCAGTGGCTGATCCTTGCGATAAATACGATATCTAGGCAAGGTGAAGACTTGAGTAGATTTCAGGTGCGTCTCGCACACGAAGGCCTCGTCGGCATTCCAATTTGTAAGGAAATTGTATAACTCGATGCGCTTGCGAGCGATTCCCCTAGCATTCCAAATATTGCAACGGAGTTTTCCATGAATTACGATCTTGTATGGGTGTCTGTCCGTAATCATTTGTTAGATTCGTGAGAGGCAATCTGTGGCACTGCTTTTCCACTTTCCTTATACTGATTTAGCAAATTTTCTTAGGAACCTGTAAATATCACGCAATTGATTGTGGTCGACCGTGCATGTGTCCCTAGTATCAGCAGAACTGGATGCGACCGAAGCATAGGATTTTCACTCTACAACTTTAGTGCTTTTGACCCTTTTGACTTGTGGATATTCGGGACACTTAGTGTAGCTAGATGTGTGCTGACCAGAACAACGTATACATTTTGGGGGGTCTTTGCCTTTTATGTTAGTACAATCCCTCGACTGATGGTCGCTAGCGCACTTTTTACATCGAGGCGACTCGATGCAACCTTGGGATACGTGACCGAAACGTAAACAGTTATAGCATTGCAAGGGTCTTTTGTTGCCTGTATATAACGCAACAATAACAGCAAGATGACCGACACGCTTCAGACTCTAAAAAGACTTATTGTGTTCATTATTTTCAAATAAAACCATTGGCATCTCTACTGCACCTTCTGCTTTTTTAAGCCTGATAGCTTTTACATAACTGGAGTTCGTCGAGCATCTTATGATATTTATAATAAATGAATACGGGTCCAAAGAGAGCGGTAGAAACCTTTTATTGCCTGAAGCGTTTCAACTAGACGTTATCATTGGAGGCGGTTAAGCTACAGAAATGTGAGGCAATCGACAATCGACAATCGAACACTGAAGTGTACATTTGTTAGGATGGGACAAAAGCAGCGCTTTCACAAAGCTCATCTAACCAGAATAAACTCCAAATGAAATACACTGAGGTAGTCAAGAAGCCTAACGAAACCAAGCAGTCTTCCATATAATACAAAAAAAGAAAATAAGATTGACGATTGTCAGAAACAAAAAACAAACGAAATAAAAAATACAAGGAAAAAGAAGATTATCACATCTTCCAATAGTCTGGGAAAGAAACGTTGCTAATATCTTCAAAATTGATGTCAAGAACGTGCCTCGGTTTACGATAATTCGTATGCCAGTTCATATTCATTCATTTCTTCAGTATCCCTTTCACAAGCCTATTGTCATGAGTCTTCATCTTCTGTATCATAATCAAAAGGAGATCCTGTATAAACTTTCCGATATGGGCCATGTTTAAATCCAAGTGGATGGATTGGTTTTTCACCGTCCTTCTGTCCAGCTGGGCAATGGTCCTCAGTGTAACATTCTGGAATGACTGTAGTTCACTCCATCTGGTTTTACAGATAGTCGCCCACGCAGGCATGCCACAGAGGAGTATGGTTTAAATAATCGATTTGTTCAGAAGTAGCTTGTTTTCAATGCTGAGGGCGCTGTTGCGACCCATGAGAGCTATGATACTGTACTTAGCCCTCTTCACTTTGTTCAGAGCATAGGACATATGCTGGTTCCATGAGAGTCTTGAGTCAATGATAACTCCCAGATACTTGTAGTTGTCCACACAGTCCAGTTTCTTATTGAACAGAACAAGAGAATCTGGGGGATGCTTGAGCTTCCTATTGAGGTACAAAGCCTTGCACTTTCCAACGTTAAGGTTCAACTTCCAGCAGTTAAACCAGTCTTCGAACTGCTTCAAGGCACACTGCAGCCGAGTGATAAAGTGAGCCGGCTGGTGTGCCCATGTCATAATGAGAGTGTCATCCGCATAAAAATACAGATTACAATTATCGGGTTTCGGGAAAGCATGTACAAAGTAATTAAACAGCACAGGCCGGAGGACAGAACCCTGAGGGACACCGGCGTTTACAACACGAGGTGTGGAAAGATCTTCTCCAACTTTGGCTTGATAGGATCTGCCGTCAAGAAAGGATTTCACCATCAAAATCAAATCGGCGGGGAACCCGTCTCTGACCATTTTGTAGACAAGGCCCTCATGCCACACTTGGTCAAAAGCTTTACTGACATCGAGAAATACTACCCCACAGTACCTGGGTAGGTTCAAGGGGGTGCTCAGGTCTTCAACGAGCCTCCATATCTGCATCGGACAAGAGTGGGCAGCACGAAAGCCAAACTGCTCTTCCCGAAAAAGGTCATTTGCTAGACAGTGATCTTGGAATCTGACGAGGATCGTTCTCTCCAACACCTTGGACATCGAGGGTAGCAAGCTAATAGGTCGGTAGCTCACGAGAATTGCAGGAATTTGCCACTGCTTGGGGATACTCAACACAATAGATTTCTTCCAAGCCACAGGGAAGTAAGAAAATTTCCAGCAGTCACTAATGATATTGGTGAGAAAGTCAATAAAGTTCTTTGGGTGATTCATCAGGGCGTTATTACTCACCTTGTCTTTTCCTGGAGCCTTCTTCTTTTTCAGTTTACTTATGATGTTGGCGATCTCTCCAGCCTAGATGTTGTACTTCGTTAAATGCTGCGGGACTTCATCAAAGTTGACAATACCTTCTTCCACACGCTGAGACATGATTTGGTTCTCAGGATTATCGTTAGTAGGAGTAACAAACTGCATTTCCAGTAAATCTGCAATGACTTGGGCCTTGTCCTTATCAGTTTGCACATAGTCATTTTGTGGAGTACGTAGTGGAGGAAGCGTATCATTCTTCCTCTTCTGTAAAGCTCTGACAATACACCAAATGGAATTGTAGCGAGCCGACAAGCTTTTGAGTTTTTCATACCATCTAGCTTCGCGAAGCTCTTTTATATCCTCTTGGACTCTTATACTGGGTTTTGAGCCAAAGTTCACGATAGCGTTGCCATAGTCTACGGGTCCTGTTTCTTTCAGAAATTAGGCATTGGATTCCAGGAGTGAGTTGGATTCGATGAGGAGGTTTTTTCTCTGATGGATACTTACTAGCTTCTATGGCACTGTTAATACATCCGGTGATGTCTTCAACATGTTGATTGATGTCCTCTGTACAGGAAGCAACGTCGGGATGGCAGCCATATTCCTTAAGAATATCTTTGTAGAGCTTCCAGTCTTGATGATGTATCAGTTCCTCTCGGAAATTTATGTCGACATTGTCAAGTTCAACGCCACAGGCTTGTGGTCAGAAGAAAGGTCATCAATAGTGAAGATATTGTACGGTTTGAAGAAACTCTTCAAGAGCGAGATGTCCAAAACGTCACCACTAAGGGAGTGGTCGCAGTAGTAGGTGTCCTCCGCAGGTCCAGCAGCGACGATATCATCTCTACCTTGTATATACCTATAGAGAATCATGCCGTTGTAATTCTGCTTTCTGAAGTGTCACCACTGAAGAGTTCATCAAGCTCACTAATGTCAAGATAATGTTTCGGTGAATTGTAGAGCACCACGAACTTCACTTCACCACAGGAGATGTCATTGATAATAATGGAGGCCAATTCCATACCTGCTTAAGACTTGGAGACTATTTCTTGTGTTGAATTCCCTTCTTAATGATGATCGCAGCGCCCCCAGAAGCACATCTTGCAGCATTTGAAGCCATTCGATCCTTATGGCACACACAATAGACAAGAGTGTGAAGTCTTGGCTTGGTTTGAGATGAGTTTCACACAGGAAAGCAAGGCGATTTCTTGCTTTAACAAAAAATTGTGAAACTCGATACGCTTTTGGGGAATGCCCCTAGCGTTCCATATCTCGCACCGAAGTTCACCTTTGTTGTTTACAGTATAACGTTGTGCAGCCATACTAAAATTAGTTGGTCGTAAGGAGGCCACTCAACTGTGGGTAACTTTTGCTTAGATTAGAAAACAGATGAAAGATACGACCTAATTTGTTATACATACCTGGTAGGTCGTTGATGTTGAGGCCTTTATCTTCTGGCGTAGACACAGCAGCAGCATAGGATTTGCCTACTGTCACTTTAGAACTAGGCATCCTTTGAACCTGGGGGTATTTTGGACATTTCGTCTAACTTGAAGTGTGCTGTCCACCATATCTGATGCACTTTGGGGGGTCTTGTCCTTTGATTCTGGGGCAATCTCTTGAATGGTGCCCCTCAGCACATTTATTGCAATGAGGATCTTCGATGCAGCCCATGGATACATGTCCGAAGCGCAGGCAGTTGTAGCACTGTAGTGGCTTCCCATTCCCTCGAAAGGCCTCCGCTGTTACTGCAAGTGGCCCAATACGTGTTATGTTTTTCAATGACTGGTTGTGTTCGGAGTTCGGTAGCAGAACCAAACCATCGGCATATCAATGGATCCTTTGGCTTTCCTCAAGCGGGAAGTAGTTGGCTCTTTTTAGGTCTTCTTGGAAGTCATCGAGGTCATACGTTATGTCCACATTATGTAGTGTATCACGTATTTCAAGACCTTCTCCGATGTCAGTTGATAATGCTGAATTTTTAAAATATTATCAGACTTAATTCCAGAGACTAACCTTTTGTGCGTTTCTTCATCTTCACATTTACTTTGACAGTTTCAGCTCTGCCCGTATGAACAGTGATCTTTTCCACTGGAACATGCTTCTCGAGCTCAGTTAAAATAGTCTTAAACGGGACGCCACAAGTCCGCATGATAATCGGCGGTACATACCTCTTCGTGATTCTATGGTCTTCATTAGCTGAGCGACCTTGTCCATTCTTCAGATTCCTCATTCTAGACGCGCTGACGACTTCTTCGTTTACTCTGGTGACGGTCTTTAGGTTATCGATCCTCGTGCCTTTTCTGAAGTTTTTATTAGTGACACTAATCCAGGGACTGTCATCCACTTCTTCATCAGTTCCATCAGAATGACTTCTCTTACAGCCATTGTTTGTCGAACAGTGACTATTTTCTATTATATCCATAATCTCCATACGATTAGAAGAGGAAATAATTCTTAAGACATTAATTACCTTGCTCTTATCAACTGGATTATCTTCCATGGAGTTTCTTGCCTTCGGAGTCCTGGAGCATTTCCTAAAGGCTTCCTGAAGTTCGCTTATCTTGTCAATAAATCTCTATGAGAGTCCTTAATTTCCTTATTGATACCTTCGAACTTCTCCTCAAAACTTTTGTGTAGGAATTCGACTTTTTCCTCCAATGCATTATACTTAGCGTTTATTTCATCCCGGAGGGCTTCTAACATTTTGTTGAACACTTGGTCAAATGCAGCAAACCTAGCATCCAAGCAGGCATTCCGGTAGGCCTTTTCGCACGACACAGTCTTACCATCCGCCACTAGCAAATGCTCTTTAGCCGAATTCAACTTGGTTAATTTGGATGAAGCCATCATATATAAATGTATAGAACCAGGGGGGGGGTGTAACCTCGCAGCTAGGTGTGTGCTAAAGAAGCCGTCCTAAGATGGACGCACCTAGCTCTAAGAAAAATGAACAAGTCAGGTTTGCGAGAAAATTAATTCTACGCCAGGGACCCGCTCGTGAATGATTAGAATAATAATAGATGATATGAGAAAATGTCCTTAGTTTGGTTTGCGAGGAAATTAATCCCAATGCCAGGGACCAGCACATAACACCTAACAAAAGTTGCATATCGCCCTGAAAAGGGTGCACCGTGAAATGAGAATAATGAAATGATACCTGAAAAGAGAGTAGAGTGATACCTTGAAGAGCTAGTCCGTTTTGATCTTCCTCAGCCTAGGTTCCCGACGAGGTCTCTGATATGATGATATGAGAAATGTGAGGCGACAATCGAACAGTGAAGTGTACATTTGTTAGGATGGGACGAAAGCAGCGCTTTCACAAAGCTCATCCAACCAGAATAAACTCATGTGCCCATGTCTTAATGGCAGTGTCATCCGCATAAAAATACAGATTACAATATCGGGTTTCGGGAAATCATGTACAAAGTAATTAAATAGCACAGGCCCGAGGACAGAACCCTGATGGACACCGGCCTTTACAAAACTAGGTGTGGAAAGATTTTCTCGAACTTTTGCTTGATAGGATCTGCCGTCAAGAAAAGATTTCACCATCAAAATCAAATCGGCAGGGAACCCGTCTCTGATCATTTTGTAGACAAGGCCCTCATGCCACACATAGTCAAAAGCTTTACTGACATCGAGAAATACCACCCTACAGTACCTGGATAGGTTCAGGGGGGTGCTCAGGTCTTCAACGAGCCTCCATATCTGCATCGGACAAGAGTGGGCAGCACGAAAGCCAAACTGCTCTTCCCGAAAAAGGTCATTTGCTAGACAGTGATCTTGGAATCTGACGAGGATCGTTCTCTCCAATTTCTTGGACATCGAGGGTAGCAAGCTAATAGGTCGGTAGCTCGAGGGAATTGCAGGATTTTGTCTGTGGTTGGGGATACTCAACAGAATAGATTTCTTCCAATCCACAGGGATGTAAGAAAATTTCCAGCAGTCGTTAATGATATTGGTGAGAAAGTCAATAAATTTCTTTGAGAGATTCATAAGGGCGTTATTGGATATATGAGGGCCAGGCCTGGTGTTTGTACATATTAGACAGAGTGTTAGGGCCAATAGAATAATTACAGAGTAAAAGGGAACATTATGACAATCGATGACTGGTTGTAAGGGAATAGATATGAGGAAAAGCGCGGACCTTATGGAGGTCTTAACTTCCTGTTCGGTTGGAAGTGAATTTCATCTTGGTGAAATTTAGGAGCAGCTGGATCGTATCCGTTCTTTCGACCATGGTTTGGTTGTTGAGCATAGTTGTTGGCTTCTGTTCTTTATGTTTACTTATTTCATATTCTTCTCATAGTAGTATCTGGGCTTTGTCTTTACGGTCCATAGTATCTGCATGCACTGGTCCACGTCGACAATGCGGTGTTTATTGGTTATTAGGTGCTTGGCGTAGGCGGATACATTGTCCTTGTTGATCCACGACTGTCTGTGTTCCTTAAATCGAGTTAGGAACGATCGGGTTGTGGATCCAATGTAAAACGCCTCGCAATCTGGGCACGATAATTTGTATACTCCTGCCTGGCTGTATGTGTTGTTCATCCTTGTGTCCGGTTTGGGATTCAGCATCTTCTGCTTTGCCTTCCTGAGGTCTTCGCAAAAGTCTTCCAGATCATATCTTGTATCAACATTTCGGACAACATATTTAAGAGTTTTCTCCGATTTAAGTTGAAGATGCTGGATCTTAAGCACGTCGTTGCTTTTCACTCCAGACACAAGTTTTATGACTCTCTTCGTCGTGACACCTGATCTTTATGGTGTCCTTTCGGCCTGTGTGGGCGGTAATTTGGTCAAGAGGTACGTGCTTTTTGATCTCCTCCAAAATCTCTTTTATTGGCTTCCCACAGTGACGAACGATGGATAACACACTACGACAATCGACAATCGTAGTGTGTACATTTGTTAGGATGGGACGAAAGCAGCGCTTTCCAGATGAATTACACTGAGATAGTCAAGAAGCCTGATCAACCCAAGCGGCCTTCCACATTATAAAAAAAAGAAAATAATATTAACGATTGTCAAAAACAAAATACAAACGAAGTAAAAACAATACAGCGAGGGGGAAGATTATCACATCTTCCAGTAGTCCGGGAAAGAAACCTTGCTAATATCTTCAAAATTGAAGTCAAAATTGTGCCTCGGTTTACGATACTTCGTATGCCAGTTCATATTGGTACAATATTGGTACATAAGTTCAATATGGCGACCATACCTGAGCCCGAGGATCGACTGTACCTTAAGGTCTTCGCTCCTGAACCACAATTATGGAAGGATAAGCTGAATGAATTGAAGGAATTGGCCATTGAACACCCAGGTACTAAGCGTACACAGAAATCAGATCATAAAGACTTAGTGATTCGAAAATTTGATGAATTGCAACAGTTGATTCAGCTATCAATGGAAACAGGAAATATGGAGAAGGCGTGTGAAGACAGTGGTGCCATCTATTCAGAAAAAGTGTCAACTTCATCTAATTTGAAAGACTTATACTTAATTCAAAATACGCAATATAAAGAATTAATGGGAAAGCTTAATAGTATGTGTGGTGATTGGCAGAAATTTAAAAACGGTCATGATACTAAGTCATGGGCCGAAATCCTGGATGCAAGACAGGATGCAATTACCGCATCTATTATTAATGGTATTATGGATTCTATTAAAACTATGATCGACCAATTGGTTCAGGATATGACTGGTAAGATTTCGGAATTAATTAATGCAGCGCAATCAACACTAACTAAACTTTTAACTCACATCGAAAATCCAATTTCATAAACACAGCAGGCTAACTTACAACAGATGCCCGCACAATCTGGACTTGAACCACATGCAAATTTGTCTTCACAAATTGATGAGAGTAATAGTATGCATAGCTCTTATAAGACTTTTAATCACATGAATGTTAGTGAACAGGAACTTTCTGAGTCTCTTAATCATGTAACGTCGATTAATCCACCTTAAGAATGCCCAAAATTAAATACCCAACAACATATTTTGCCTGGCTATACTCTAAATAACTTAACCCAGCTGAATGACCAGAATTCAGGGTTAAATCAAACTGGTCCAACTTGGCATAATAAACAATCTAATGAATTAGAGAAGAAAACTGTTACATCTAATAGTAAACAAAGGAATATAATAATTACTGAAAATTGGGATTTACCCATAAGACAAAAAATGACAATGAGGCTATGTCTTGGAAATCTTGAAGATAGTCTGACGCCAACGTGTTTAGCGGAGAAATTAATTGTACAGGGTATTAAAGTACTTGAATGTGGAAAATGGCAAACAAAAATAAGTAAAATCTCCCACTATTTCTTTCTGAGAATAAATGAAACTGATAAAAATCCTCAATTGCAAGATTTAAATTGGCCAAAAGGCCTTACAGTGCGCCAATTTCGTGGAAAAAGCCCTATTTTTTTGATTAAAGATGATACTGACGCCCATGTTATATCAAGTGAATCTTTATCAGGTCTTGATTACCTCATTGTGGAATGTAGTTTAATATCGATTAAATTTAGAATACTTGTTATCTACCGGCCTAATTATGTTTATACGCAGGAAGTGGTAAATATATTACAACAACTGGACCCAAAAATTGATCACTTAGTTTTGGGGATTTTAACGTAGATTTTACTTGTAGTACTTTACCACGTCAGATTATACTTGATTCTACTGAACTTTTTCATCTTATCCCCGCAATTCATGAGCCTACCCGTGTGACCGCAACAACCAGTACATTGATAGATCAAATTTTCTATTCACGGCATTGGGTCATTCAAAATCTACAATTGGGCATATTGCCCGAATGTGATCATTACAAAGTCTCTTTGATTCTTAATATTCCATTACAGGCTTCTATTAAGAAGGCTAGCCAACTATATATTTCCAAAAGATATTCCTTTAGAGAAGTTAATTGGGTTAAGTTTACATCTTTACTCTCTACACATAATTGGTTACCATATTAAAATATGCAAGAAGTTGATCAAATGTGGTTATGCCTTTATCAGACGATCCAGTCTGTACTAGAGCAATCCGGTCTTACTTCTAAAATCTATAAAGGTTACCCCAAGTTTATTCCTTGGTGGACCAATAAGATAGTGCAACTGTGGACAGAGAGAAAAAAGCTCTACAATCAGTGTATTTTATCAAAAAACACGAATGATTTCTTAAAACTTAAAGCCCATAATAAATTATATAAAAAAGAAATTAAAAAGGCTAAAAGAACTCGTCCGATTTGTGGAAATTTGTGCGAAGAACTCGTCCTAGAAAAAACAACGGATTCAAAAATGAGCATGTGCTACCATATCTAAAATGGATCGATAATCCCTTACAAGTTCCTGTACTGCTTGGGATTTACCGCAATATTTTCTTAATCCGCTTCACTTCCCTAAAACCGATTGGGATTTACCACCTAACCTGCCTGAGGAAATTTATAGGATCAAAAAGGTGATTAAATTAAAATATAATAAAAATGATGCAAGTCTAAATCATTTAGTTGTGAAAAATTAGGGCCATTGTGGAAACAGCTTATTGGCACATCTTATAAGCAGAATATGGCATACAGGACATATACCGGCAAGTCTTAAACAGACAATCATAAAACCAATATTTAAAGCGAGTGATGTGAACGAATTTAAAAAATATAGGCCAATATCTTCTTCGTTAACTGTATTTAAAATAATAGAGAAAATCATTTTTGGTCCTATCTTAGGGAGAGGATTCCTGTTGAACAATATGGTGGTCGACCTACCACCTCGGTACAAGATTTATTATTAACTATCCAACTAGAAGCTATAGAAGCTTTGGATTCTAAATACCAATTTGTCGATATCGCCAAGGCTTTTAACACTGTACCGCATAAACAACTGTTTGAGGAATTGAGCGCCCTAGGTATATCTGGCCGAGCAATGCATCTTATCAAGGATCTCTTTTCTAACCAAATGAATTGTCTTACAGTGGACGGAAAAGTTTATCAGTATCCATCACAGCGTGGTATTCCTCAAGGCTCATCAATAAGTAACATTCTTTTCGCCACTCTATTGTCGCCAATTTTTGATTTAGACCCTAGATTTAAACTTAGAGCCTTTGTAGACGATATAATACTAACCAGGACCTATAATGAAGACGCTGTTAAGGAGATTAATACTGATATTAACCATGATGTCAAGATGATTCAACCATGGTTTCATAAAAGAGGTATGAAAATTAATACCGACAAAACCTCTATCTTAATTATCCATATAAATGTACGAGCTCCTGTTCAGAGTCATAGAATTTTGGGGGTTATTTATGATTGTAATTTTAAATTCTCCTTACGTATGGACATGCTGATTAGTGCTTGTAATAAATTAAGATTTCTTGTGTATAGGTTACGACGGACTCTAAGGGAAATGATAACTATTATAAAAACCAAAGTGATACCTAAAGTTACGTATGGCATGTTGATATGGAATAATGCTAATAAATATGCACAAGTGAGATTGAATGCAGCTTTTAATAACATCATCCGTGCCGCTTTTAATCTATCCAGGACTCATTATATTACTCAATCTATTAATGAACTTAAAATTTTTACATTACCATCAGTATTGATGATGACCCAGTTAAGGCAATTAGTAAAAGCCATCCTTTGTACAACCCTAGCGTCAATGAACTTCGGACACCTACAGAATTTTGGATAAGTACAACGAAACTAATTGTAAACAAATGAAAATTACTTTATTGAGTGCACAGAGCTTTAGTACAACTGTGATATAGCATTTTAACATAAAAACAAACGAGAAAATTAAATAAGCGACTTTTTGTAATGTTCCGTTTTCAACACGTTGCAATGAATATCGTACACTGTACCGTTTATTGCACATTACCACTGAGTGGCGTCACCTTTCCGACGAATGACGCTCCGAAGTCGTTGAGGCATGCTGGACGCCACTAACTTCTGCGTTGTTTCTACTGGAATTTTGTCCCACTCTTCGGAAATACACGCCCGCAACTACTGCAGTGTTCGAGGCTTCTGCTGTCTGACTTTTTGCTTTAAAAGGCGCCATACATTTTCAATGGGTGACAGATCTGGGCTGCAGGCAGGCCAGTCAAGCACTCTGAAACGCTGCTATTGTAGCCTAGCCTTGGTGTTCCGAGCAGCATGAGGCTTCGCGTTGTCTTGCTGAAAGATGCTTGGTCTTCTATTGAACAACTTTTGGCGGGATGGACGCAGATGTTGTTGAAGAATGTTTATATAGGCAGCAGAGTTAATAGTGCCCTCGCAAAAGTGAAGCGATCCTGTCCCGGCTGCACTCATGCAGCCCCACACCATCAGCGATGCAGGCTTCTGAACTTTCCTCTGGTAACAGTCGGGATGATTACTTTCGTGCTTGGTCCTTAGCACCTTGCGACCGTTGTTGTCATATATCACTGCAAATGTGGACTCGTCGGACCACAGAACACTATTCTACTGGGCAAGGGTCCACTTTAGATGGGTTCTGGCCCATGCTACCCGGCGATGCTTAGCTACAGTGCTCATAAATGGCTTCCTCTTTGTAGCGTATAAGTAATGATGTTACGGCAGACTGTGCTTTCGGATTTGGGTATATGAAAATATTCTCGAGCCCAAACAGTCATTTCACTTATCGGAGCATGCCTGTTTTTCAGAATGTAACGTCGAAATACTCGTAGATCCCTAACATTCAATAATCGCTGCTTACCTGGTGCAGTCCCTGGTTCTGTTTTCCCGATTTCTCTGAAACGCTTGATGATCCCATTAACAGTAAGAGTGGAACTGATGATTCATGGGCAATAGCTCGCTGGGATTTGTTATTCTGGAACTGCTGTATAATTTTTTGCCGTGTACACGTTTCTACTGGCTTACCACATCCCATGGCTCAAAACAACACGAATACTGTGCTCTTTCGCGTGGACGGTGCTTTTAAAGCCTGATGCAAAGCATTCTGGGCGTTCTTACAGCCTTCAGGAAAGTTCTATATGCTGGCGAACCCTTGTGTACGAAGTTCTTTGAAACCTGTTGACAACGCAACTTTACATAAATTTTAATAAATTATTTCACACCATTAAATCGATTCTAAATCGATGTTGATATTGTTACATATACTCAGTAAATCTATTTTCATTAGCCTGCAATCCTCTGTATGCACTTTTCACTATGTTTTTAGCCAAATTACTTGGTGTCCGAAGTTTATTGACGCTAGGGTTGTAGTAATCATCCAGCACATTTTATCCATCACTGGTTGACATTGACTCAGGATAACAGGAGAACTAAATGGCTATTGATACAACCGCCTATTATTATCTCGAAGTGGAGAGAAAAATTTTGTCCCTTTAATTCTATTCAGCTCTGGAATGGTATGCCTCAGGGACTTAGGCAAACAATTATTGTCTGTAATTCTAATAAATGTTTTAATCAACAACTACATATACAATCCATCTTATTGGATTGGATTATGGAAAAACAGCAAAATACTACATAAGCAATATTTTAACTTTTATATTTTATGCTCCTGTGGAGCGCACAATTGTAAATAAAAAATAAAAATATTCATTGATTTTTTCAGTATCCTATTCACAAATTTATTGTCGTGAGTTCTTCAGTATCCTATTAACAAATTTATTGTCTTGAGTTCTTCAGTATCCTATTCACAAATTTATCATCTTCTGTATCATAATCAAAAGGAGGTCCTGTATAAACTTTCCAATATGGGCCATGTTTAAATCCAAGTGGATGGATTGGTTTTTCACCGTCCTTCTGCCGAGCTGGGCAATGGACCTCAGGGTAACATTATGAAACGACTGTAGTTCACTCCATCTGGATTTGCAAATAGTCGCCCACGCAGGCATGCCATAGAGGAGTATGGTCCGGATAATCGACTTGTTCAGAAGTAGCTTTTTGTTAATGCTGAGGGCGTTGTTGTGACCCAGGAGAGCTATGAGACTGTACTTAGCCCTCTTTGCTTTGTTCAGAGCATAGGACATATGCCAGTTCCATGAGAGTCTTGAGTCAATGATAACTACCAGATACTTGTAGTTGTCCACCCACCCCAGTCTCTTATGGCAGTATCATCCATAATGGATAACACACTAGAGGCTACATGCCCTTATATAGAGAAATATGGTACAAAGTGATCCACATGATTGGATAAAGAAATGGTAAATATTTAAGCTGAATGTAAAGATTTAAGAAAAAATATTATTGTGTGGCCATACATAACAATCAATATAGCAATAATTTAAGGAAACTTTTTATCTAAGGAGAAAGTATGCCACAAAGAAAGCTATGGCAAAAAATTGACTGTTTACAGGTCAAACTGTAAAATAAAATCAATTGTATGCTTAAATATTTAAATTCCAAACTCATGTCCATTCAAATTAATATATGTAATTTTCTAAGTACACTTAGAAGTACATTTTCAATACACTTGGAAAATAAGTTCTTTCAATAAAAGCAATACATAAAAAGAGTAAAAATTGAGGAAAATTAATTTTAATATTTTTATTAATGATATTTTAAAAATTAAAATTGTCGGTTCACCATATGCTTATGCAGACGATTTGGTTATTTTATATTTAAACAAATTAAATGATAATTTAGTGATAGTCAGAAGTGATCTAAAAGTTTTAGCAGAATAGTTATAAAATAATGGATTATGCTTAAACCCTAAAAAATCAAAATATCAGCTGTTTTGTTATTATGAATTTGAGGGTTATAGTCCAATAAATTTTCATAGATTCTTATGTCAGGACAATTGTTCAAATGGATGTGGATAAATACAGTAGACTAATGAATTTAATTATCTGAGTGTTATTATTGACTATAGCTTTAGTTGGGATTTACATTGCCAATCACTAATAAAGAAAATTATATATATTGGATGGACTTTAATTCAACTGAAATATTATGTACCCGCACCATTACTCCGAAACTTGTATTTTTCTTTCTATCATTCATTTATTCAATATGGAATTATCATACGGGGAGGGTCATATATAACTCATATTAAAAAAACTAGAGGGATATCATCTTGCTATTTTGTGAATTTTATTTGGCAATGATTATCAATTATATTTCCTTACCATAAGAAAAATGTTTATATTAAAAATTGCAACTGATGTAATTTTAATAAATAATTCTACTCTTTGTTTGCACAATTATTACAAGACCAGATATATGTTATCATACCTAATACCAATTCCTCCTATAATCCATACCTTTGCCTCACACCGATATTATTTTCTTTTTAAAAGAATATACAATCTAATCCCTACATATATCAAATGTAAACCTTTGATTAGATATTGACATACTGAACCCAAGAAAGAGAATTTTTCAGTAATTAATATTGAATACTTTTTTCTTTTCCAGTCTAAATATTTTATAATAAAAATTGTAATTTTTGTAAGATTATTGATTTATAGGTTAAATTTTCCTTATTTTTATATGTTTATTTTTTTCTTTTCCTTATTCTCTTACTTCCTTAGTTGTAACATATCCAATATGAGCTTCAGCTCTTGGATAATTTTTATTCTTGGCCCTTGTCACACTATTCTAAATTTTAACAAAATTTCTTGGCCTTTTTTTTTTAAATAAAAAGGCATACTTCCTACTGTTAAGAAAAAAGAAACCAACCCATAATTTTTTAGGGACAAGAATTTGTTCAAAATTAAATCCCCGCTAAAATTGAATAAATAGAAATTTCAAATTTCATAAGGCCTAAAGGAAGAATAGAAGATACAAAAATTGTAAATTAAATATTTTTGAAACGAAATTGGTAGTAACTTTACAGTATAACATAGGGACGACAGAGATTCCAACTAGTTTCGCCTTTTATTCCCGGCTTTATCAAGGATAACACAACAAGACAATTGATAATCGACAATCGATCAGTTTAGTGAAAAAGTAGTACGAGTGGTCCAGGAGCCTTTAACTCACTTTACACGTTCGCCGAAAAAGTAAACCAAACGAGGTACACTGAAGTAAGAAAAAAGCCTGATGAACCTCTTTAAGTCATCCAGGAAAAGAGTCCCTTCATAGTAGGGACGAGAATCGGATTGTAGATTGACGAATAGCGAGTCCGAAAAACTAGGATCTAAGCCTTGTTAATGTTCTCGAAATTGACATCAAAGATATGACGGGGCCTTCGAAACCTGAGGGAACCCCTGATAGTGAGTGAGTGGTCCAGGATACCAGCAACCAGGGCATTTTCATGATGTTCCATCTTGGGGAGCAAGTTCCTGAGAAGTGTTTGAACATAGGAACCAATGTGGGTCATCCCCAGATCTTCATAGATAGAAAGATTGTTGGCAACTCTTCTGTCTAGATAAGCAATGGACCGGAGGGTAACATTTTGGAAGGTCTGAAGATCTTTCCATCTCGATTTGCAAATGGAAGCCCAAACAGGCATACCGTAAAGTAAAATGGCACGAATCACTACCTTGTATAACAAGAGATGAGACTAAACTTCGCTCCAGAGCGCTGTTTCGCCCCAGTAGCGCGATGAGACTAAACTTCGCTTTCTTAGTCTTGTTAAGGGAATATTGGACATGGTCGTTCCTTTTGAGCTTGGAATCAATCACAACTCCGAGGTACTTATAATTTTTAACCCACTCAAGCTTCCTACCATGTAGGATGAGGGGCTTTGGAGGGTTTTTGCGTTTGCGTGTGATGAACATGGCTTTACACTTGTTAACATTTAGCAGTAAGCGCCACTTAGAGAACCAGCTCTCACACTGGTGTAAAGCTTTTTGCAGACGGCTGATGACGTGGACTGGGTTACGTGCCCAGGTCACGATAGACCCGTCGTCAGCAAACTAGTAAAGATTGCACTTTGTAAACTTAGGAAAGTCGTGGATAAAGAAATTGAACAAGGCAGGCCCCAAGACAGAGCTTTGGGGAACACCAGCATTAACATCAGAAGGGTCAGACAAGGAGTCACCAACCTTAACACGGAAGGTCCTGTTTCTCAGAAAGGAGCGAACCAAGGCAATCAGGTCATCAGGGAAGCCACAAGTAATCATTTTATAAATGAGTCCATCATGCCAGACTTGATCAAAGGCCTTTTGAACGTCAAGAAAGATGATACCAGCAGACATAGAAAGATTGAGAGGACCGTTCAAATTAGCAACAAGCTTCCATACCTGGAGCTGACATGGGTGAGTTGTGCGGAAGCCGAATTGCTCTTCACGAATAAGGTGGTTTGCCTCGCAGAAGTCGTTGAACCTCTTGAGAATAGTTCGCTCTAAGACCTTGGAGAGCACTGGCAGTAAGCTAATGGGCCTGTAGCTGATGGGAAGAGCAGGATCAAGTCCCGGCTTGGGAATTGTGAGGAAGATTGAGTCTTTCCAGGCGCTAGGGAAGTGACCGTTTAGCCAGCAGTCATTCATGATCCTGGTGATAATGCAAAAAACATTAAGAGGCAAATTCTTCAGAGCACTGTTGGTGATGGTGTCGATGCAGGCTGCTTTTTTGTTTTTCAGGTGCTTCATGGTGTTCAAAATCTCAGAGATGCCAATGATATTAGGGTGAGTAAGAGCGCGTTGAGAGAAGCCAAACTTGTCACATACGTCCTTGACTTCACCAGTAATATTATCCAGACATTCCTCCTTGGGCGTATTGAACTGACTTTTCAATGAGTCAGCGATGAGTTGAGCCTTCTCCTGATCACTGCTAACAAAATCGCCGCTTTCTGTAAGCAGAGGAGGTAGTTCAAAGGCCCTGTTGCTTTTAAGGGCCCTGACAGTATTACAAAGAGAATTGTCTTGGTTGGACAGACTCTTGATCTTGTCATTCCACCTTTGATTCCGAAGTCCTGGATCTGCTCGCTGACCTTCCGCGATAGCCTGTTGTATTTCCTCTTGAAATGCGGGAGGCTGGTACGTTGCCACATTCTTCTGTAAGTATTTTTTTCCTGAATAGTCTGCCTGATGCGGGGAGGAAGCTCGAGATGGTCTGGCCGCTTGTAATCAACTGGAGAAGCACTAGCATCGGAAGCCATGAGAATGGTGCGAGTGATATTTTTGACATTTTCGTCGATGTCATTGCTGCTGTTTGGATCCTGATATGGAATGCTACTATCTTTTAGAAGTTCCCTAAACAATTTCCAGTCCTGCTTGTAACGAAGATTTACTCTCAGATCGATATTTATATCCTCGAAATGTAAAGCAAGAGGGAGGTGGTCAGATGATAAGGCATACACTGTGTATATGTTGTATGGTTTGAAAAACCCCTTGAGGACAGCTATGTCAGGCACATCAGTGACAGGTTTGTGATCGCAGTAGTATGTATCTTCAAGGGGACCGACGATGGAAGTGTCAATCTGGTCTAACATGTATCTATAGGGTACTGAGCCGCTCTGATTTGTGCAACTAGAATTCCAGTGAGGGTGCTTCGCATTTAAATCACCTGCCATAACAACTGGAATGGGTCCGGACAAATGCTCATCGAGGTCGCGAGGATCGAGTTTCTGCTATGGAGGGTTATATACGGAAGTAAACTTGACCTCACCAACGGATAATGGATACTGCTTCCATTTTCAATAAATCTGGAGTGACGATTTTAGTATGGTCAATGCCTTTTCTGATAACAACAGCTGCCCCTCCAGAGCCTGGATCAGTAGCTTTTTTAGGGGTCCTATCTTTTCTGTATATATAATAACCTGGCAGGGTGAAAGATCTGCTTTGCTTGAGGTGAGTCTCGCACAAAAAGGCTACATCGATATTCCAACTCGTGAGGAAATCATAGAACTCATGACATTTGCGAGGGATCCCCCTTGCATTCCAGATAGTGCATCGTAGTTTTTCTTGCTTAAGTACTTTATACGGATGTCTAACCATGATTACTTCCTGCTCTCAACTGGAGTAATCTGTGGCAAATCGTTGCCATTTTCTTTCAGCATTTTCATTAAGTTACCCAGAAATCTTTGAATTTTAACCAGTTCTTTGTGGTCAACAGCTCCCTTACCAACTGAAGCAGAGGCAACGGAAGCAAAAGGTCTACTCTCAACTACCTTAGAATTTCTATTCCTATTGACTTGTGGGTATTTGGGGAATTTTGTATAGCTGCTTGTATGCTGGCCTTCACAGCGAATACATTTAGGCGGGTCTGTACCTTTTATATTCGAACAGTCCCTTGATTGATGATCGCCTGCGCACTTGTTGCAACGTGGTGATTCGTTGCAACCCTGAGACACGTGCCCAAAACGTAAGCAATTGTAACATTGCAATGGCCTTTTGTTACCCGTAAATAATTCAACTACTACAGCAAGTGGACCGATACGTTTCAGATTTAGGAAGGACTTGGAGGAGGACTAGAACCATTGGCATCTCGACAGCCCCGTTTGCTTTTTTAAGCCTAATTGCTTTGTACGGGAAGTGGTTGGCACTTCTAACGTCTTCACAGAAATCTTTGAGATCGTATGTTTTGTCAAATTCTCTGATTTGATTAGGTCTTCGTTACACTGTCAAATCCAGCAGAAGGAGGTAGCGAAGATAAAAAAGTTAAAGAAGATTTGACAAGGAAGAAATAAAGAAGAAAGGAAGCCGTCCCCCCGAAGAAGAATAGAACAGGCGGAAAAACGAAGCAATACCAGCGAAAAGACAATTGGTGGAAGAGAGAGGCCGATTCGAGAGCTGATTGGAGATTGCACGGCGCAGAATCAGCCCAGAATCCAACCAGGGGAAATAAAAGCGGAGGATTTGAAAGGAAGAGACAGAGTGCCTTTAGCGAGCGCCTAATGAAGGATGGACTGAAGACCGATAGTGACAAGATTTTCTCACCAACGTAACGAGTATGTGAGTGACTTTATTTCTTGGACTTGGAAATTATTCACACCGCAACCAACCATCCAACGCGTGCGTGAGTAACTGTGACGTTTAGTGACCCTTTCCCCGGCGACCCCGGGGGAGGTTTCACCCCCCTCCTGAACTTTTTTGTGACTTTTTTCTCCTTTTCTGTGACCATGGACAGAATGATCATGTTAATGGCGGACGGGCCATTCCTGGTCGCCACGTTCATGAAGGCGCTGTACTCCAAATCCGGAGTACCGCCGGTTTTAGTCTCTGAAGACCCTTCCATCTTGGTGTTGCAGAGACTCTCCTTTACAGAGTTGAGAATGCTCTGCAAATCAAGTGCTATTGCAGATCGCATCGTTGATGTGGAGTGCGTGAAAGTTGGCAACACTACCGTCAACTTTTATCACCTGGACCGTGGCCACCTCACAATCCACGTCAGGGAAATTGGCCATTATTGTCCACGGCTTATATCCGAAATTTTATGTCGGTGTTTGGGGAAGTGCTCGGTATTTATCGTCCCGAGCGAGCAGATACTCCCCGTCTCCAGGACGGCGACATATATTTCGATATGAGGCTGGACAAGGACATTCCAGATTCCCTTATTTTACATGGAGAACGTATCTTCATGTACTATTAGGGGATGAGGCAGTGCTGTTGGTACTGCAAAAAACCTTCTCCTGAAAAAGTGTGTGAAATGTTGACGCTTGGTGGGCAGATACCATCGTTGCCCGGAGAAGATTGACAGCAGTGCAGCAGCAGTTACGTCAACGCCTCATCCTTCACCGAAGATGACAACATTAGAACAGGATGCAGAGCCACAACGACCGACCTAGCCCGTAACGTCTCCACGTGCGTCACGGGCCACTTTACCTAAGCCATCTTTGCCTCCACTACCAACTGAAGACGAGCAGGGATTAGTGCCGCCATCAACACTCGCTCCATCTTCAAAGGTGGCTGAGGATACGTCCCTGCTTCAGCCATCAAGCGACGTCGTGATGGATGAAGAAGTGGTGTTTGCAGAGGAAGACATTGAAGCCCCATTGGGTGATGTTTCGATGCCTTTGGAGGAGGAATTTCCAGCTCTCCCTCCTCCGCCTCTACCAGCGTCACAGCCAGTGGGTGTCACCCGTCTTCCTTCAGTGTTTCCGGTGTCATCTTCGGCTCCAACGGCGATCATCTCCACATTGATGCAGCTAGAAGGGCACACGGAGAGCAAGTCTCCCTGTAAAAAGAAAATCCGCCATCGTAGCAGAAGGGACAAGAAGGCATCATCATCGTCTGAGAGGGACGGCAGTGTGAGTAGCCGCCATAATTCCTCTCACCGCTTCGTAGGACTGCTGAGCCACATTCGTTATTCAAGACGGACTCCATCGAAGTTAGGTCAGCCTCTTCCACCTAAATCCTCTGAATGAAGGTCATCTCGCTGAACATACGTTCCCTTTGTTCCTATTTTAAGCAATCGGTGCTATTGAATTTTATTGCTCTGTACACGCCAGATACCCTTCTTCTGCAGGAAGTTAAATTAGCTTCCACACAGAAAGATTACAATCTACCTGGCCTTCACAGTCAATATCCTACTGCGCAATTCTTTATAAACTCATCTTCACCTGTTGGACAAGGGGTTGTTACAATCATCTTTAACCCTTCCATTCAGGTGTCGAACTGTATTTATGACGGCGAGTGCAGAGAAATTTCGTTAGACATTGTATCAGCAGGTGTGACTTTCCGATTGCTCAACGTATATGCGCCATGTGGAAGAGCAGAGAAACAGACTTTTTTCGATGATATGAACTTCTATTTGTGTTGTGCTATGCCTGTGGTGATTGCAGGCGACTTCAAATGCCATCCAGACGATGATAACAACTTTTCGTCTGGACATGTGCATCACTTATGTCAGCAAAATGCATAATTCGATCTATAGACACACCAGTCACAGTGTAATCATCCGGGATTCACTTACCATCAAGGACCTCTTGTGTCATCTAGACTCGACCTATTTTTGATCGATAATGCTTTTGCTGGCTCACCTGGACAGATGGAGGTTATACCTTGTTCTTTCTCTGACCACAGTGCCATCATGTGGTCATGGAAACCTCCATCTTCAGCTTGTACCGCAAATAGTGCTTCAAATAAAAACTGGTTCCTGAATGTTTCTCTCCTCGACAACAAGGAGTACTGGGGAATGTTTGTTCAGTTTGTGGAAAAGCATCTCCACAATGTGTCTCCTACTCTTGCTTCGTGGCTTGTTTTCAAAGACAAAATCATACGATTTTTTAGGAAGATTGGGATTGATGCTGCGAGGCGCCGCCGTCGTCATCTCCTTATGCTCCATGAAATTCTCCGCCTCCTCCGAAATTCCACCACTAAGGAGGAGTTTGCGACCAATATTCGTCAGTTGAAGAGCGAAATCAACGCTCTGATGATCCGAAAAACATCTGGTGCAGCGCTCAGAGCCAAACTCACCTGGGCTGCTGACATCAGAAATATGTCATCGGCCGCATTCGCTGAGGAGAGACAATGAGCCAACGCCAAAAAATGTCGCCGGTTAGTAGTGGATGCTGATTCTGACATCTTATCAGCTTTCCACTCCCATTTTTCATCTGTCTTCAGTCACCCAATCTTCCCATCAGATGCCACAGACAATTGGATTGAGACACTACGACCGTTTTCAGAGGATTCCGATGCCTTAATTACACGTACCTTCACCAAAGATGAAGTCAAGAAGTTCCTGTGAGCAGACGGCCGTCATCAGTCCATCCCGGGTATGGATGGTATTCCATACTCCTTCTACAATGCGACATGGAAAATTTTTGGCCCTTTCTTGGTTCAAGTGCTGAATTCGATCATCAGAGATCCTTCCTCCATCACAGCAGAGTTCATTGTAGGGAAAATCATCCTGCTCCCTAAAGTGCCGAATCCAGAGCTAGTCACCCAGTGGAGGCCTATAACCTTTCTTAACATGGATTATAAGGTCTTCACTGGTGTCTTCCAATCAAGACTTAAAATCTATGCTGACGAGTTCATCAACCCCAGACAATCCTGCTCTATTCCATCTCACAGGATGTCGGACAATTTAATCACCATTCAGTGCATGAGGGAGGAAGCCTGTGCACGCCATCAAACTCTAGCTGTGTTAAGCCTTGACCAAGTGAAGGCGTTTGACAAAGTAATTCACTTATTTCTTTTTAAAGTATTTCGTCATCTTCGTCTTCGGGCATTCGCTATGATGATCTCCGCTCTCTACGATTCGGCCACATCATGCATGGCGATCAATGGTTCCACATCTTCCACCTTCGAACGTTTAAAAGGTATCAGGCAGGGCTGTCCATTATCCCCCCTCCAGTACATTTTTTACCTGGAACCATTACTACAGTTTTTGAATCGCCACCAAGATGTTCGAGGATATGATCTGCCAGCCGCATCCATAAACATCAGGACACTGGCTTATGCGGAAGACGTAGTGCTTTCTGCATCCGATTCATATTTCTTGGGCATCTATAAATAGAATTTTGACCGCTTTAGTACTTCGACGGGCAGTTCCATCAACCTCGTCAAGTCTAAAGGTATTGCTATTGGGAACTGGACTGTGGACAATCTTAAAACTTTCCCAATAACATGGTGTGACCGAATTGTGGTGCTAGGATATGTCTTTCTTACCGACTATGGACTCTATGCACTGGCAACAAGTGTTTGAGAAGTGCTTCACACGCCTTGACAGAAACTTCCGGTTTCCAATTTCAATGTTTGTTAAGGTGAGGTATATAAAGACACATGTGCTTCCAGTGTTAAGATCTAAATGCCTATTCACCTTGCCTTCTTACAAAGACCTTCAGAGACTGCTTAGTGCGATGGTGATCTGCGTATGGGGAATGTCTGCTTAGCGACGTCATCCAGTGCAAGCCTCATTCAGATTTACCCCCTTCGAGAGAGGTGGCTTAGGTTTACCTGATATCAAATGATATCTTATCGCTGCAAGACTGGCTGCAATGATTCGGGTATTCCTTTTCCCTCGCCCCATGTGGGAGAATTTTGTTTTCTCGCATTTACGTTTTTTCTTCAAAGTGACTAGCCGTTGCCTTCCTTGTTGCCAGTGGTTACTTATCATCGTCATCCAAACCTGTACATAACATTTACCACCGATATTGTGACTTTTTTGCCTATGTTGCGCCGTCTGGATCCACAAGAGTGGGGCTTATTACGTCTATCGTGGTTCTTCCAGCAGTCCGACCCAAGGGAGACAACTGATATCCTTAAATTCTTCCATAATTATCCGTGGGCAGCAGTCCTAAAGCTACTGAAATCCTTTGCTTTCGAGCGCACATTATTTAATTATCAATGGCGACTGTTGTATCACGGATTTCACTCTCTTACACAACTTCATCAGTGGCGAGTGGTCGTGTCTGCTGGATGTCTGTTCTGCGGCACTGACGAGATGGTCAGCCATATTTTCTACGAGCGCCCGTTTGCAAATTCGATCTGGGATCGTTTGAAGCAGCACTACGGGCTGGTGCATTTTTCGTATCAGTCTGTGCGCTTCTTCATTAACGATTCCACGAGCGAGGTATTGAAACCGGACGTAGCTCTGGCGATCGCCTCCATTAATAAAGAAATTTGGCTGGCCCGTGTGAGTCGATCGCAAGGTCATCCTCCATCACTCACAGCTCTATGGAGGAAAGTGGCCATTCAACTCCGATTTTTTCTTGTTCTTGAATGGTCAAAGCTAGGTCCGTCTCCGTTTCAGAAACACTTTTCAACATCCAAGTGTTTATGCGAGGTCATCAGAGGAGACCAGACTTTCCACCTCACTTTTCCGATGGCATTTTGATACTTCGCCGGTAGCGAATGGGCCTCGTTTTTGAGGCGTTTAAATAAGTTGCGCAGTCCTTAATTGGACTGCTAGACACTTTCAGCATGTGCACCTAGACGCCTAGAAAGTTAAGATCCTAGTTTAGGCATCTGCTGAGGCAACACCATCTGCCTTAGCTCCAAGAGCTGGATGGAAGACGTTGCCCTATCTTGAATAGACCTCGCAGTGATTGTTTGAGTGACTTTATTTCTTGGACTTTAAAATTTATTCACGCCACAACCAACCAACGTGTGCGTGAGTGACTGTGACTTCGAGTGACCCTCCCCCCCGCGACCCCCGGGGGAAGTTTCACCCCCCCCCCTTCCGAACTTTACTACTCTTATGCCATGGAAAACATGGTGTTTATGGTTGCTAACGAACATCCCACCCGAGTTACCATTTTGTGATCCTGCTGTTTCTGTCGTTCAGAGACTTTCTCCCAAAGAATCGAGGATGCTCTGTCAACAGTGAAACATAGCAGACCGCGTCGTGTCTGTGGATTTCGTCAAGGTTGGACAAACCACCATCAGCCTGGTTTATGCTAAGCCCGGATATCTTCCCATCTTTATCCAGGATGCCTCGCCGCTGATGGAAGAGGATTACCTGAAGCGTTACAGGTCTGACTACGGGCAGGTGAAGAATATAGCCTACCCAACTCATCCGGATTTTCCCCTGCAGAAGACTGGTGACATTATAGTCGACGTGAACCTTCAGAAGGACATTCCAGAGAACCTTGTAATGCACAGCAAGAAAGTCCGTGTGTCATCCAAGGGTCAATGGCAGTGCCGCTGGTACTGCAAGAAAACGTCTCATGTCAGGAAAGACTGCCCTCTTCTCAAGAATTGCGATGCATGTAACTGCATCGTAAGCAAATATCATCAGTGCCTGGAGAGGGTGTTTGCAGCGCCAGCAGATTTTCCAGCTTCGCCTAAAGGAATGTTGTCCCAGCAGCAAGCCATGATGTCATAACCGGCCAGTCTCCAGTGACAACCAGAGCTTTGGCGCCGTCATCCCCATCGCAGAAGAGCCAAGCTACACCGGCTCTTTTAACTCTTCCAGAGGTGCAGAAGGAGATGATGTCCCCACCACCTCGACCATCTTCGTCTCTAGCAACATCGTCGGAGCCCAGGAAGGAGCAGACATTGTAACCTCCTTCAAAGCTCCCAGAGATTACACCTCTTCCTCAGTCATCTCTGGATGTGTCGATGAAGACGAAGCTTTTGGAGATGATGGACGAAGCTTCCGGAGATGACAATGTAGATGCTTCAGTAGGAGCAGAATCCGCGTTTTCAGTGGAGGAGTTTCCAGCTCTTCCTCCACCAGCGCAGTGAGCAATATCACAGCCTGCGCAGACTATTAATACGTCGTCACCTTCAGGATGACATCTTCTGCTGGGACTTTGCTTCCATCAGCGCAGAAACAGCAGGATCATCTTGTGAGGACGAGAAGTCCCCGCAAGAAAATATCCAGACGGGATCGTGGTAGAGGGATGAGAGAACAGCCAATTCTTCCTCCGAGAGAGACAGCCGCGCGAGCCACCAGCACAGCCCTTCTTCCTCATCAGGTCGTCTGCGATCTACGATGAGAAGAACGACAGAGCCTCCTGTATTATCTAGGAAGCCCAAGTCTCAACCGGATACAGGTCAGCAGGTGCGCCATTAAACATCCTCAATGAAGGTCATCTCCCTGAACGTGTGTTCTCTTGGTTTCTCTTTTAAGCAATCGGTGTTGTCATCGTTCGTTGCCCTGAACAGGCCGGACATTTTGTTACTTCAGGAAGTAAAACTCGCCACTTCACAACAGTGCTACGACCTTCGCAGTCAATACACCAACAGACAATTCTTTATCAACTCTTCGTCACCAAATGGGAAAGGGGTTGCCTCCATCATCTTCAACCCCTCCATTCTGGTGTCGAACTGTGTGTATGACTGCGAGTGCAGGGTAATCTCTTTGGACATTTCAACATCCGGTGTCAATTTCCGATTGCTTAATGTATATGCACTGTGTAAAACAGCAGAGAAACTAAAGTTTTTCAGTGATTTAAATAACTTTTTGTGTTCATTGTTGCCTGTATTGATTGCTGGCGATCTAAACTGCCATCCAGACGACAACAACATCTTTTCGTTTTGTCACGTGTATCGTTTGTGCCAGCAAAATCCATTGTTCGACTTTTGGACACACCATCCACAAAATAGTCAGCTTGGGTCTACTTTCCATCAAGGGCCCACTATTTCATCAAGATTAAACCTTTTTCTCGTTGACATTGCATTTGCTGGCTCGCTTGGAAAGATGGAGGTAAATCCGTGTTCATTCTCTGACCACAGTGGCATCATGTGGTCATCATATATTGGTGCATCACCTACAGGCTCTGCAGTCCATCAAAATTGGTTACTGAACATTTCTCTGCTCGAAGAGGAGGAATACAAGAGAATGTTTGTTCAGATCTTCGAAAAACATCTTCATTATTGCGTCCTACGCTTGCTTTATGGTTAGAACTAAAAACCAAGATCAAACGTTTCTTTCGGAAGATTGGGTTAGATGCTGCTCATCGTTGACGTCGTCATCTCCTCATGCTACAAGAGATCCTTCGGCTCCTTGTAGTATCTACCCCGAGGGAGGAGTTCAAGATGGAGATTCTTCAGGTGAAGAGCGAGATCAATGCTCTAATGATCCAGAAGGCAGCCGACGCAGCGAATCAGAAATTTATCATCAGCAGCGTTTGCCGAGAAGAGACGTCGTGCCAACTAAAAACAATGTCATCGACTGGTCGTGGAAAATGGGGAAGTGAATTCTGACCACAACATCTTGTCAGCTTTTCACGCCCATTTTTCATCCTTTTTTGATAACCTAATCATTCCGTCAGACGAAACGAAGCAGTGGATTGAGGCGCTAAGACCTTTTTCTGAGGATGCTGACCTGTCTATCTCTCGTCCCTTTTCCGAAGACGAAATCAAGAAATTCCTGTCAGCGGACGGCCGCCATCACTCCAGCCCGGGTATAGATGGCATTACATACTCATTTTACAATGCGACATGGAATCTTCTTGTGCCTTTCTTGATACAAGTGTTTTATTCGATCATCAATGACCCGTCTTCCATCACACAAGATTTCACCATAGGGATAATCATTCTTCTCCCAAAAGTGCCGAATCCAGAACTTGTTACCCAGTGGAGGCCAATAACCCTTCTCAACACAGACTATAAGGTCTTCATTGGAGTATTGCAACAAAGTCTGAAAATGTATGAAGAAGAGTTTATTAACCCCGGATAGTCCTGCTCAATTCCATCACGCAGGATGTCTGACAATCTAGTTATGATTCGGTGTGTGATGGAACAGGCATGTGCTTGTCATCAAACCGTTGCTATATTAAGCGTTGATCAAGAAAAGGCCTTCGACAAAGTGAACCATGAGTTCCTTTTTGACATTTTTCGACACCTTCGTCTTCGGACTTTTGCCACGATTATATCCGCACTGTTCGGCCACATCATGCGTGGTGATTAATAGTTCCATATCTACTACCTTCAACCTGCTTAAAGGTGTTAGGCAAGGGTGTCCTCTCTCCCCCTTATTATACATTTTTTACTTGGAGCCATTATTACAATATGTAAATCGCCACCAAGATGTTCGAGGATACAATCTTCCAGCTGCATCGATAAGCATCAAGTCTTTAGCCTATGCAGATGACGTGGTGCTTTTTGCGTCAGATGCATATTCCTTGAGCATCTACAAAGAAACATTTAATCGCTTTAGGGGAGCACCATCAACCTCGTCAAGTCTAAAGGAATTGCCATTGGGAATTGGACCAGAGATTATCTTAATAATTTCCCAATATCATGGTGTGACCAAATTACAGTGCTGGGCTACGTGTTCACCTACAAACCAAATATGGATCTTATACACTGGCAACAAGTGGTTGAAAAGTGCTTTTCTCGCCTTGACCAAAACTTCCGGTTTTAAACATCAATGTTTTCCAAGGTGAGATACATAAAGACTCATGTGCTTCCAGTTCTGACATCCAAATGCCTATTCACCTTACCTTTGTATAATCTACTCAACAGACTCTGTGGGGCAATGGTGAACTGTGCTTGGGGGACGACTGCTGAGCAACGTCATCCATTGAGACCAGTGTTCCTCTTTATTCCCTTGGAGAGACGGGGGTTGGGTTTACCCGATATTAAACGGTACCTCATTGCGGCCAAGCTGGCTGCCTTGATTCGGGTATTCCTTAGCCTTCCCCCTTTATGGGAGAACTTCTTTTTCTTATATCTAAGGGTTTTCTTCAAGGTGAATAGGCTTCTGTTATCTCCCTTGTTGCCAGTAGTGATGTATCAACACCAACCAGACATTTACAAAGCCTTCAACCTGGACTTTGTATTAGTTTTACCAATGGTACGCCGTATGGATACTCAGCAATGGGGAATGCTTCGGCTTGCATGGTTCTTTCAGCAGATCTACCCTGGTGAATCGACGGATGTCGTTCGACTTCTTCCCAATCGCCCGTGGGCAGCAGTCATGAAACTTTTAAAATCCTTTGCCTTTGAGAAAATATTGTTTAATTACCAATGGCGGCTGCTGCATCACGGGTTCTACTCTCTTCAACGCCTGTTTCAGTGGAAAGTGGTCAGGTCTGGATGCCCATGTGCAGCGTAGCCAAGACCATTAGGCATATCTTTTATGAGTGCCCTGTGCTAAGTCGATCTGGGATCATTTGAGGCAACATTATGGACTGGTACAATTCCATTATCAGTCTGTGCGCTTCATCTTAAACGATTCCACTGGCGAGGTATTTAAACTGGACCTAGCCATTGCGATTGCCTTCATAAATAAAGAACTCTGGATGGCCCGTTGGAGTTGATCGCGAGGCCATCCTCAATAATGTTCGATCATATGAAGGAAAGTGACCACCCAGCTCCGATCATTTCTCCTCCTCGAATGGTCACGGCTAGGTTCATTTACGTTCAAGAAATGCTACACAACATCGAAGCGTTTATGTGAGGTCATCCGAGGAGACCAGACATTCATTTTTACTTTACCGATGGCTCTCTGATACCTCGTCAGTGGTGAATGGAACTCGTTTTTGAGGCGTTTGGTTAAGTTGCACAGCCTTGTATGGGCTGTTTGCCATTTATAGCATGTGCGCCTGGACGCCTAGATTATAAGACCTCTTGATTAGGCATTCGCTGAGGCAACACCATCAGCCTCAGCTCCAACAGCGGACTGAAGACCGACAGGACCACCCCATGGGCACGGATCTGGACGAAGGAAGGGGAACATAGACTGAGTCCATTATTAATATATCTATTCATAGCCATAAGTGCCCCGTGGAAGATAGTTCCCCAGCCGAGCAGAGGGTGAAAGAAAGTCCAGTTGTACATAAGCCAGCACCGTCCTTCAAGAGCGAGAGAACAAGAAGGCATCAGCCATCAGCCCACTCCAGATGCCGACGGAACCGATTTCGTACATCGCACAAAGAGATATTCCATTCCAGGAAAAGGTCGTCTCACCCACCCGCCAAAGCGGATGATAGCCATCGAGGTGTCCCGAGGTTGAAGGAGGACAGCACTTCCCGAGCCAAGTCTGAAGCTAGATGTTTGCGTCCACCTACCTGAAGCCCTACACCCACACGACACGATCATCATCCGCCCCAGAGACGTCTGACTATTTGGGCGATAAAGGAGAGGCCTCTGTAGACCCATCAGATGACATAGACGTCAGCGATAAGGATGTGCACTCCCCGAAGCACGCCGTGCCTACTCCGTTGAGCCATGACCCAGACGTTACACTACGCCCCCAAACCAAACACGATTATTCACGTGGAGCTTAAGTACATTGGAAGCGATTCTCCCCATTCCTAATTTAGCTGTTGGGCACCCACGCGATTGTCCACCTTGGACCTCTGGTAATAACAGTATCCACTTAAGATTCATAGGCTATAGTGTTGTAATTTCATTTAATAGAAATTCTTACCTGTCTCGCCATATATTTAATCCATTGTTATATTTTATAGAGTCACTCCTCCACAGTCGATTTACCCTGAGTGGTTGCCGCTGTCTGAATTTGCGGTACCCAGCGTGACCCAGTTCCTGCCCAAGTTGACAGCATCATTGTTGCACCGACCTACCTCACCGATGTTACTTCCAAGTCGTCACGTTTCTCGTCCCGGGTGAACAGGGAACTTCGAGGAGTCGAACCGCTTTCCTCCCAAAGTTTGCTGCAATCAAATTGGACTAATAGTCATAAAATCTACCTTCATTTATTGACATTATATGTTCGGCAAGCAGTTGCCTGTGTATCATAATCATTATATTTGATTAAATTTGCTTTAATTGTTCAGGAACTCTTCCCGCTCTGTTCTTTCATAAAAAATCCTTGACAGAGCGGGGAGGTGCTTTGATAGCAGACAAAGCAGAGACTACTGACAATATAAAGAAAAATTCCACTGCATAAGAACTTTGCTAATAGTCAAATTTTATTTTCTTGTTTGTGACCCCTCAGTGAACAAGAGAAGTCTATGATAGCGAGCGGTGAGGTGCTTCAGAGGAAGAAGTAACGCCTACCTTCAGCAGCAGCAAGGTCATAGGACGTAACTGAAACACGAGATTCGGAGGTTGCAACAAGAAAATTGAAGCTCTTCAGTGATCGTGAGTACAATAGAAAAATAAGAAAATGGAAAGCGATAAAGAATTAAGAGATTGGCTCAGAGAAGAGCACTATTCGGAGAGAAGCTTAAAGAGAATAGAGGAGTATAATAAGGAGTATATGCAATTAATTAATTTGGTGAATAATTGGAAAGAGGAAGATAGGATTAAAGCATATATAAATAGCTTTTCCTAAAAACTACAAATGAAATTAATATACCGAAGGTCGGCAGAACTAGAAGAAGTAATGAGACACGCAGAGAAATTTCAAAGTCGTGACATAATTAAGAAGGAAATAGATGCTAATAATGTTATATGTGAGCAAGAGTTAACAAAGCTAGCTAAACGTAGAAAACGGTAGAAAAAAGGAGTCGCAGCGGCTAATATAGAATTAAATAATATAAGAATTGATTATTTAGACATTAGTTAAGAAAAGAAAGCTCCTAATGTAAGTAGAAATAAGAAGAGATTAGCTAAAGGATCGTTAACGAGAAAAACTGGACGAATGGAAGATTCGGAACGTGTATTAAAAGAGGACTCCGATATAGAAACAATCCAGAGGCTCACAAAATTAAAAATTCTGTCAATGCACAAGTTAGCAATAATTTAGAGTTAACAGTTATGGCTAAGAAAGAATTGATGAATGAAATTAATTTTTTTAAAGAAATAATTAAGGAGAGCAAAGTGAAAAGTGCCTACAAACAGTCGGTAGCCATGTCAGTAGCCAATGCCACGGGATTGATAGATGACAATCTGTTTCGCGATGGGTTAAGGGAGGTTATGGTAACGATCCCAATAAGACAAGCATGAAACAGATACTTTTCAGGTAGTTGAATGAATTCACATATATGGAGTTCATCGAGCATCTTCATCATATTTATAATAAATGAAAATAGGTCCAAAGAGATGCGGTAGAAACCTTTTATTGCCTGACGCGTTTCAACTAGAAGTTATCATCTGAAGCGGTTAAGCTACAAAGATGTCGACAATCGACAATCGAACAGTGAAGTGTATATTTGTTAGGATGGGACAAAAGCAGCGCTTTCACAAAGCTCATCTAATTAGAGTAAACTCCAAATGAAATACAATGAGGTAGTCAAGAAGCCTAACCAACCCAAGCAGTCTTCCATATTATGCAAAAAAGAAAAAAACATTGACGATTGTCAGAAACAAAAAACAAACGAAATAAAAAATACAAGGAGAAAGAAGATTATCACATCTTCCAGTAGTCCGGGAAAGAGACGTTGCTAATATCTTCAAGATTGATGTCAAGAATGTGCCTCGGTTTACGTACTTCGTATGCCAGTTCATATTCATTGAGTTCTTCAGTATCTCTTTCACAAGATTATTGTCGTGAGTTTTCATCTTCTGTATCATAATCAAAAGGAGATCCTGTATAAACTTTCCGATATGGGCCATGTTTAAATCCAAGTGGATGGATTGGTTTTTCACCGTCCTTCTGCCGAGCTGGGCAATGGACCTCAGGGTAACATTCTGGAATGACTGTAGTTCACTCCATCTGGTTTTACAGATAGTCGCCCACGCAGGTATGCCATAGAGGAGTATGGTCCGGATAATCAATTTGTACAGAAGTAGCTTGTTTTCAATGCTGAGGGCGCTGTTGTGACCCATGAGAGTTATGATACTGTACTTAGCCATCTTCGCTTTGTTCAGAGCAAAGGACATATGCTGGTTCCATGAGAGTCTTGAGTCAATGATAACTCCCAGATACTTGTAGTTGTCCACCCAGTCCAGTTTCTTATTGAACAGAACAAGAGAATTTGGGGGATGCCTGAGCTTCCTATTGAGGTACAAAGCCTTGCACTTTCCGATGTTAAGGTTCAACTTCCAGCAGTTAAACCAATCTTCGAACTGCTTCAAGGCACACTGCAGCCGAGTGATAACGTGAGCCGGCTGGTGTGCCCATGTCATAATGGTCGTGTCATCCACATAAAAATACAGATTACAATTATCGGGTTTCGGGAAATCATGTACAAAGTAATTAAATAGCACACGCCCGATGACAGAACCCTGAGGGACACCGGCCTTTACAACACGTGGTGTTCAAAGATTTTCTCCAACTTTGGCTTGATAGGATCTGCCGTCAAGAAAGGAGTTCACCATCAAAATCAAATCGGCAGGGAACCCGTCTCTGATCATTTTGTAGACAAGGCCCTCATGCCACACATGGTCAAAAGCTTTACTGACATCGATAAATACCACCCCACAGTACCTGGATAGGTTCAGGGGGGTGCTCAGGTCTTCAACGAGCCTCCATATCTGCATCGGACAAGAGTGGGCAGCACGAAAGCCAAACTGCTCTTACCGAAAAAAGTCATTTGCTAGACAGTGATCTTGGAATCTGACGAGGATCGTTCTCTCCAACACCTTGGACATCGAGGGTAGCAAGCTAATAGGTTGGTAGCTCGGGGGAATTGCAGGATTTTGCCCCTGCTTGGGCATACTCAAAACAATTGATTTCTTCCAAGCCACAGGGAAGTAAGAAAATTTCCAGCAGTCGCTAATGATATTGGTGAGAAAGTCAATAAAGTTATTTGGGAGATTCATAAGGGCGTTATTACTCACCTTGTCTTTTCCTGGAGCCTTCTTCTTTTTTTACTTATGATGTTGGCGATCTCTCCAGCCACGATGTTGTACTTCGTTAAATGCTGCGGGACTTCATCAAAGTTGACAATACCTTCTTCCACACACTGAGACATGATATGGCTCTCGGGCTTATCCTGGTAAGAGTAACAAACTGCATTTCCAATGAATCTGCAATGGCTTGGACCTTGTCCTGATCAGTTTGCACATAGTCACCTTGTGGAGTACGTAGTGGAGGAAGCGTATCATTCTTCCTCTTCTGTAAAGCTCTGACCATACTCCAAATGGAATTGTCGCGAGCCGACAAGCTTTTGAGTTTTTCATTCCATTTAGCGTAGCGAAGCTCTTTTATGTCCTCTTGGACTCTTTGCACTAGCCTGTTATACTTAGTTTTGATATCTGTGGATGTCTTCAACACGTTGATTGATGTCCTCTGTACAGTCAGCAACGTCGGGATGGCAGCCATATTCCTTAAGAATATCTTTGTAGAGCTTCCAGTCTTGATGATGTATCAGTTCCTCTCATAAATTTATGTCGACATTGTCAAAGTTCAATGCCACAGGCTTGTGGTCAGATGAAAGGTAATCAATCGTGAAGATATTGTACGGTTTGAAGATGTGACTTTGGGTGTTATCTGGGTGTTTTGAATAATTTTTACTACTACGAGAAGAAAATGAAGTAACTAAACACAAAGAACAGAAGCCAACAACTATGCTCAACAACCAAACCATGTTGGAAAGAACGGATACGATCCAGCTGCTCATAAATTTCACCAAGATGAAATCCACCTCCAACCGAACAGGAAGTTAAGACCTCCATAAGGTCCGCGCTTTTGCTCATAAAAAAAAACAGATAACACCCAAAGTAGTTAAAAGTATTTAAAACCTTCAAGCCAGCCAAGCCATGCTCACTGTCGCCGACAAAGGAAAAGCCTCAATAATCGCCTATAATAGTGAATACAGCCAAAAAAAACATGAAGTTTTCGTCAGTAATCAGTTCAAACAAATCTCCAAAGATCCCACTACCAAATACGCCAATCAACTCAGATCTGCATTCAAGAACTTCCAGTCCAAATTCTATCAAGAAGAGTCCAAATCGCTCACGATAAAGAATCCCCAACTCCCTAAACTGCGAGCCCAGATTAAGTTTCACGAGGACAACAACCCCATACACCCGATAGTGATTTGCAGAGAGGCAGGTTTTTTTCAAAATTGCGAAACACGTCAGCAAATTGCTCAACGTAAACTACCCTTTTAACAATAAATATGTGATCAAAAATAGTACAGAACTAATGGACCAATTACTCCAAATTAAAATAGATATCCATTCCAGAATGATGTCGCTTGACATCAAAAACCTCTACACCAACGTGCCCTTAGAAGAAACCATATCCATCGCCCAACAAAAACTGAAACAAACTGACATCAACCACGAAGAATGCAGTGACGCCATCACGATTCTAGGAAGACTCAAAAAACAAAACTACTTTATTTTATGAAATACCAGAAGGCATAGCCATGGGATCGCCCATCAGTTCAGTCGCATCCAAAATATTTCTACAGCAACTCGAGGAAACCATAGTCGACCAACTTATCAATAACTCATCCATATTATACTACAGAAGATACGTCGATGACACTTTCATAATATATGATAGCCAAGTCACCAACGCCGAGGATATCCTCGCAACATTTAACAACGCCCACCCAGCCATGCAATATACCGCTGAAACCGAAGAACTAGCACACCTAAATTTCTTAGATATCAAGATACAACGCAGCAACGACAAAATACAATTCGACATCTACCGCAAACCATTTATAACTGCGAGCATCATCCCGTACTCTTACAATCACCCGAGCCAACACAAATCCGCGGCCATCAGCTATAACTTTAGAAGGGCTCGTACGTACCCAATTTCCAGAACTAATGTTAAAAAAGCAATCTTCCCTGTGGCTTGGAAGAAATCTATTGTGTTGAGTATCCCAAAGCAGGGGCAAAATCCTGCAATTCCCGCGAGCTACCGACCTATTAGCTTGCTATCCTCGATGTCCAAGGTGTTGGAGAGAACGATCGTCGTCAGATTCCAAGATCACTGTCTAGCAAATGACCTTTTTCGGGAAGAGCAGTTTGGCTTTCATGCTGCCCACTCTTGTCCGATGCAGATATGGAGACTCGTTGAAGACCTGAGCACCCCCCTGAACCTATCCAGGTACTGTGGGGTGGTATTTCTCGATGTCAGTAAAGCTTTTGACCAAGTGTGGCATGAGGGCCTTGTCTACAAAATGATCAGAGACGGGTTCCCTGCCGATTTGATTTTGATAGTGAACTCCTTTCTTGACAGCAGATCCTATCAAGCCAAAGTTGGAGAAAATCTTTCCACACCCCGTGGGATACTGTAGAACTCAGTAAATATGAACTGGCATACGAAGTATTGTAAACCGAGGCACGTTCTTGACATCAATCTTGAAGATATTAGCAACGTCTCTTTCCCGGACTACTGGAAGGTGTGATAATCTTCTTTCTCCAGTTTTTTTTATTTCGTTTGTTTTTTGTTTCTGACAATCGTCAATGTTATTTTCTTTTTTGTATAATATGGAAGACTGCTTGGGTTGGTTAGGCTTCTTGACTACCTCATTGTATTTCATTTGGAGTTTACTCTAATTGATGAGCTTTGTGAAAGCGCTGCTTTCGTCCCATCCTAACAAATGTACACTTCACTGTTCGATTGTCGATTGTCGAGCTTCACATCTCTGTAGCTTAACTGCCTCCGATGATAACGTCTAGTTGAAACGCGTCAGGCAATAAAAGGTTTCTACCGCATCTCTTTGGACCCTTATTCATTTATTATTTTCAGGTAGGATAAAAGATATCACTCAATCGAAAATTAAGACAGAAATCCGGTTGAGTAGACAAGAAATTAATAGATGTGCGTCTAATAATATAGCATTACTCCAGTATAAGTTGAATGTAATGGAAACATTAAAAACGGCGCCATTGGTATGTTATGCATGGCATAATGCCATGAAAGAAGAAAAGAATAAAGATGTTAATAAGCATCCGGAATATGGAGAAAACGGTAGTATAGCGAAAGATTGCGTGTAGACGAATGTTCATGCTAGAATTAGAAGATTACAGGAAAAGAAGTTAGCAAAGTTGCAAAAGGCAAATCCGGAAGAGGAACATGTTGAAAGCAACCCCTTCAGAGCGGAATTACTAGACCTCATAACGGGAAAAGCTAGTTTCAATAGAGACAATAGAGTACACCCCTATAGAAGAATAATAGAAGAAAGTGGTTTGGAAATGAATAGGAAAGTAGCTGAAACGCTGGACAAAGCAGTTGAATGAGGCATAATGAGTAAAGAAATGGGTGATGACTCTCAACAGGAGATAATTACGCCAAAATCTGTGGATAACTTCGAATATCAGAATGAATAAAAAGACCACTATTCCACAAGAATTTCTTTAATTGATGGATACGTATTTCGGCAGCACTGCTGTCTTCTTCAGCATCCAACTATCGACCACGACCAGTAGAGTAAAGACGTGGTCTTCTACTGGTCGTGGTCGATAGTTGGATGCTGAAGAAGATAGCAGTGCTGCCGAAATACGTATCCATCAATTAAAGAAATTCTTGTGGAATAGTGGTCTTTTTATTCATTCTGATATTTGGGTGATGACTGTTTAAAAGAAGAAGCTGAGGAAATACAAAAAGAGGCTTCAGGAAGCTATGCAGCAATAGTGTTGGAGTTTCGAGGTGACTTCACATGTAAAACGCTAGCCACTCGTGAACAGAAATCTAGAGAAATGAAGACAGGTTTAAGCAAATTAGATATAGAAGAACTACGAAGGCTAAGAGGTTTATATCTGTATGGGCGGAACCTAAATAAAAAGGCAGAGGAAACTTTTGCTAAGCTGTTGATAGAAGAAAGCCCAAGGATGCTAGAAAGCTGACTCCAACAAATGAAAGATAAAAATAATCCAGCTCTGAGTCATCAAATAGAAGATGAAGCTGAGGATAAAGATGGAAAGTAGTTAGAATTCGGCAATGAGGGAATTCGAACCGAAGATAACGAGAAAGAAAAGGCAACGCTGTTAAGAGAAATACTAAATAGGCTGATAATTCTAAAAGCAAGAATAGGAAAGCTAGAAAGCCACAGCAAGTTAGTAATTCATTGCAGCAAGATAATTAGAATTGATGTAGAAGAAAAGGGTAAAGCTAGGAAGCTAGAAGAAGGCATCTATGTCGGAGAAGACAAAAAGCCAGCCCTTAAGGGAAGTAAAGAAGTCGAACGAAGCTATAAAACGAGAATATTCTATGGAAGAAATTACAGAAAAAGTAAAAATAGAAACTCTCGAAAGAAACAGTCCAGAGAAGCAGCGGAAATAAATAAAGCTGTGGGGAAAGAGATAAGGACAGTTTCAACTAAAGGAAAGGCTTTATCTGAAAGTAACATTGGTTTTGCCCCATTACAGGAAGATCGACTTAACATACACATAAGGTTAAAGAATAGCCTGAATCAAGAAGAAATAAATATGATTAGGAAAAGTAATAAAGATATTTTTGTTGTTACAGAAAATCAGAAGAATGAAAATACGAAGGAGAATAGACCGCGATCGAAAAAAGACGATTTTCGATGCGGGTTCAGCGGCGGGATGGTGTCCGTAAATCCAGAAGAAGGAGGTAGCGAAGATAAAAAAGTTAAAGAAGAAAGTTAAAACGAAGCAATACCAGCGAAAAGACAAACGGTGGAAGAGAGATGCCAATTCGAGAGCTGATTGGAGATTGCACAGCGCAGAATCGACCCAGAATCCAACCAGGGAAAATAAAAGCGGAGAATTTGAAAGGAAGAGACAGAGTGCCTTTAGTGAGCGACTAATGAAGGATGGACGGAAGACCGACAGGACCAGCCCATGGACACGGATCTGGATGAAGGACGGGGAACATAGACTGAGGCCTGGCAGACATAAGAAACATAGAATTTCTGAGTCAATTAATAGTATATCTATTCGTAGCCATAAGTGCCCCGTGAAAGATAGTTCCCCAGCCGAGCCGAGGGTGAAAGAAGGTCCAGTTGTACGTATGCCAGCATCATCCTTCGAGAGCGAGAGAACAAGAAGGCATCAGCTGTCAGCCCGCCCCATATGCCGACGTAACTGAATTCATATGCCGCACGAAGAGATATTCCATCCCAGAAAAAGGTCATCTCGCCCACCCGCCAAATCAGATGATATTCGTTGAGGTATCCCGAGGTTGAAGGAGGACAGTGCTTCCCGAGCCAAGTTCTGAAGCTGGATGTTCGACGTCCACCTATCTCAATCCCTACACCCAAACGACACGATCATCATCCGCCCCTGAGACGTCTGACTATTTGGGCGATAAAGGAGAGGCCCTTGTAGACCCATCGGACCACATAGCCATCATCGATGAGGATATGCACTCCCCGACGCACGCCGTGCCTACTCCATTGAGCCACGACCCAGATGTTACACTACGGCCACAAACCGAACACGATTTTCTCCCCCGTGGAGCTTAAGTACATTGGAACCTTTTCTCCCCATTCCTAATTTAGCCAGCATTAGCGTTGGGTGCCCACGCGATTGTCCACGCTTGGACTTAGGAGCAACTTCCTCTGGTAATAACAGTATCTACTTAAGATTCGTAGGCTATATTGTTGTAATTTCGTTTGATAGAAATTCTTACCTGTTTTGCCATATAGTTAATCCATTGCTGCCACTGAGTGGTTGCCACTGTCTGAATTTGCGGTACCCAGCGTGACCCAGTTCCTGCCTAAGTTGACAGCATTGCTGTTGCATCGAGCTACCTCACCGACGTTACTTCCAAATCGTCACCTTTCTCGTCCCGGATGTATAGGGAACTTAAGGGAGTCGAACCGCTTATCTCTCAACGTTTCCTGCAATCACTTTGGACTGATAGTCACAAATCTACCTTCGTTTATTGACATTATATGTTCGGCAAGCAGCCGCCTTTGTGTATCATAATCATTATATTTGAATAAATTTGCTTTAATTTTTCATCACCTCTTCCCGCTCTGTTTTTTCATAAAAAAATTCTTGACAGAGAGGAGAGGTGCTTTGATAGCAGACAAGGCAGAGACTACGGACAATATAAAGAAAAATTCACTGCATCAGAACTTTGCTAATAGTCAAATTTTATTTTCTTGTTTGTGCCCTCTCAGTGAACAAGAGAAGTCAACGACTAGCGAGCTGTGAGGTGCTTTGGAGGAAGAAGTAACGCCTGCCTTCAGTTAGAGCAAGGTCAAAGGATGTAACTCAAACACGAGGTTTGGAGGTTGCAACAAGAAAATTGAAGCTCTTCAGTGATCGTGAGTACAATAGAAAAACAAGAAAATGGAAAGCGATGTAGAATTAAGAGATTGGCTCAAAGAAGAGCACTATTCGGAGAGAAGCTTAAAGAGAATAGAGGAGTATAAGAAGGGGTATATGCAACTAATTATTTCGGTGAATAATTGGAAACAGGGAGATAGGATTAAAGCATATATAAATAGCTTTTCCGAAAAAATACAAATGAAATTAAAATACCGAAGGTGTTGGAACTTGAAGAAGGTGTTGGAACTAGAAGAAGTAATGAGATACGCAGATAAATTATTAAGTAGAGGTGATAGTCAAAGTCGGACATAATTAAGAAGGAAATAACACTAATAATTATATTTGTGAGCAAGAGTTAACAAAGCAAGCTAAACGTAGAAAACGGAAGAAAAAAGGAGTTGCAGCGGCTAATATAGAATTAAATAATATAAGAATTGATTATTATATAAACATAGGAGTTGTGATAAAATATATATTAATTAAGAGAAATAAAACTCCTTTAATTAAAAGAAAACTAATAAATAAAATAAGTAATAGTAACAATGAAAAAAAGTCACCCAATTGATAAAGTAGATGTTGAAGGACGCAACACAAATGAAACAAAGGTCTTGTGGAGAAATACAGAAGAAACACTGAAGAAACGAAGATCTAGTGGAGGAATGTTACACGAAACAGGGAGGTACACAGTTACAGATGAAGAAGGTCTATGATGAAAGTTCGATGAGTCGTAACACGTAGATGACAAACATGAAATATATTTAAAACGTTTTCGGGATTTTTCCCCATCTTCACCAACACAACAAAAAATAACACAAACACAATACGAACAATACCGAAGATATTCAATACAATACAATAATAAAACCTTTCACAAACAGAAAAAAATTCTAGAACAGATACCAAACATTAAAATCATACCAAAAATTACAAATAACATAACCAAAACATTAATAACAACCACCAGTATAAAAACAACAAAAAATCAAAACAATAACACAATCTCTAGTTTCAAAGACATTTGCCAAAATAATAAAGAAAAATGGAAAATCACTAACATAATATATCAAATTCCATGCGCCAACTGTCAACACATTTACACAGGTCAAACAAAATGACAATTAATAACACGAATAAAAGAACATGAAAGAGCCCTTACAAGCAAAGATAAAAACAATCATTTAGTGAACCACTGCATTAACCAAAATCATAATCCGGATTGGAACAAAATCAAAATCATTAGTAAAGAAATAAATTTAAAAAAAGACTAATAAAAGAAACCATTAACATTATAGAAAAACCATTAACATTATAGAATAAAAAATTTAACCAAACCATCTATAGAAATTAATAATAAATGGAAATTACTACTAAAAATATAATATCACTTCCCTTGCACACAACAATCCTGTTCACAACAATCAAACCAATCATAATATCACACATTGTATTTGATTACATTGTTTTGTTTTATATTATTATATCTTCCATTCATTCAAAAAGTTTACTACTGAAGATGGGAAAAGAATCCCGAAAATGTTATTTATATATTTCATGTTTGTCATCTACGTGTTACGAATAATCGAACTTTCATCATAGACCTTCTTCATCTGTGTGCCTCCCAGTTTAGTGTAACATTCCTCCACTAGATCTTCGTTTCTTCAGTGTTTCTTCTGTATTTCATCTGAGTTTCTCCACAAGACCTCTGTTTCATTTGTGTTTCGTCCTTCAACATCTACTTTATCAATTGGGTGACTTTTTTTCCTTGTTTCTATTATTTATTTTATTTATTTGTTTTCTTTTAATTAAAGGAGTTTTATTTATCTTAATTAATATAAGTAGTGATTATTTAGACATTAGTCAAGAAAAGAAAACTCCTAATGTATATAGAAATAAGAAGAGTTTAGCTAAAGGATCGTCAACGAGAAAAACTGGACGAATGGAAGATTCAAAACAAGTATTAGAAGAGGACTCCGATATAAAAAACAATCCAGAAGCTCACAAAATTAAAAATTCAGTCAATGCACAAGTTAGCAATAATTTAGAGTTAACAATTATGGATAAGAAGGAATTGATGGATGAAATTAGTTATTTTAAAGAAATAATTAAAATTGTCCGTGCTTGGAATTAGGAGCAACTTCCTCTGGTAATAACGGTATCTACTTACGTTTCGTAGGCTATAGTGTTGTACTTTCATTTGATAGAAATTCTTACCTGTCTCGCCATATATTTAATCCATTGTTATATTTTTTACAGTCACTCCTCCACGGTTGACTTACGCTGAGTGGCTGCCGCTGTCTGAGTTTGCGGTACCCAGCGTGACCCAGTTCCTGCCCAAGTTGACAGCATCGTTGTTGCATCGACCTACCTCACCGATGTTACTTCCACGTCGTCATCTTTCTCGTCCCGCATGTGCAAGGAACTTTGAGGAGTCGAACCGCTTATCTCCCAACGTTTGCTGCAATCAACTTGGACCGATAGTCACAAAATCTACTTTCAAATATTGATATTATATGTTCGGCAAGCAGCCGCCTTTGTGTATCATATTCATTATATTTGATTAAATTTGCTTTAATTATTCATCACCTCTTCCTGCTCTGTTCTTTCATAAAAAAATTCTTGACATACACAAACTTAAAGCAACGCAAAGAGATCTCTCTGTCCACTGACTGACAAATCGAGCCCCTAAAGCACACCAGATGTTTTTTCGAGTTTTTTGGATTCACCAAATCTTACGAGGTCAGGTTTTCAGTTACCCTAAATTTTCAGAAAGTCATAAAATGTTCAGTTGACTCACGCTGTCTAGTGAAATTGCAAGGTAAGTTTATATTTAAAAAGTCTGCTTTGTTCTCTTGCTGACGCTAAAAGGTCCGAACTTTTCACTTTCGCAATCAATAAGTTTTCTGTAATTGTCTTACTTTCTTACTTTCATTTGTAATTTTCCACCCTCAATGTTGTCACAGTGTATGTTATATTGTCCACGGTCTTCTACTCACTTTACTATATTTACCGAAGTCGTTACTTTTTTCAAAGTTGGGTACCATGTCAAAATATACTTTTACATGTTCAAAAGTTTTACTGAACGCTTTTTGAACGATTTTTAATGTTGGAATTCTAAATTTTTGTCTTTGCATTTAATCTTACAGATGTTTTGTATTTATCGAGGTGATTTTCTTGTCTCGATTTTTATGGTTCTCCAGATATCTACCTTCACATTCGGAGAAGACAATAAGATTTCAGTCCTTCTCAAGGACATTAGAACCTAAACATTTCAAATTTTATAAAGGCCGTTAAAATCTTTTTTTCGATGCATTTCAAGATTTTTCTTATTTTGTTAAATTACAGTTTTGTCAACCCTGTGAAGGTTACTCAGTACGGTAATTCTCGATTCAATTGCGATTGCAGAACCATTACAGGTTCCTGATTCTTCACACAGATGCCCTGTGCTACCCAGTTCTCGGTCTCTTGACAGAGGACTAGGAAAATTTCAACATAGTCGAAAAACCTGGCTTGTTAGGATCTCTGTTACGCATATCTAAACCAACGCAAAGACATCTCTCTGCACACAAAGCAACAGCTCGAACCTAAAGAATGCCCGATGTCTAAGATTTGATTACCCTCTGACATGTAAACAAGGACCAAGTGTACAGACAACTACTAGAGCTAACTGTGACAGCATGCGAGATGTGTTACCCTGAGATTGAAACTGCGTGACTATTGCATAGCACCCACGCAATCGCGCTATGATTACAGGGCAGACGTTACAGCATCTTCAATAATTCTCCCAAAAATATACAATTAACTTGATCAATTGTGTGTTCTTGTTTTTTTTTTCAATCTCGGATAATGACCTTGGATTCTCATTAAATCAAAAGTATGTGTGGAATATACATGCTTAACTAACTTCTCTCTCGTTTCGAGGTAGTCTTTGCATTTTACCTAGGATAAAGAATACTTTTTCCTTCTTAACTGAATTTCTGTTATTTGCCTTTGCCATCCTACTTCCAACTAGTTATTTATGTTTTTCATCTAATACGCTGAAAGACGATAAATCTGTTGGGAATCATAAATCCATCACTCATCAAAAACACTATGGGCTCCCCAGCATTTACTAGTGAAATGAATCCGTCCTAGCTGTCATGGATAAAAGTGTTCCTGAGTACTTTTCTATCCCTGCAAATCTGAACAAACTATTTGATTAATTACTCCAAAGGATCTCGCTTAAATTGGACACGAAACTAACAGATCTAATTTCACGCATTTCTTCAGTGGAAACAGGTCTAGAGGATCTCAACAGCCATCTTAGAAACCTGGAATTAAACCTCTCCACCCTCGAGAAGAAATGTCAAGTTCCATTAAGCACCCCCAATTTACCTAAAGAATCGTTACAGGATCCTATCTCCACTTCTAACTATTGGGCGAAAATCCAGCAGCAAATCAATGACAGAGATTAGTATTCAAGAAGACTCAATGTCAAGATCTATGGACTACTGGCATCGCCCACCGAAAACACTACTAAAAAGTTTTCTACATCTTCAACTCGATCTTCAACTACCCTTTTCATCTATAGTTTCAGCACCTCGTCGGATTGGATCCCAATTCTCATCCAATTTTCATCTATGGACTTTAAAGACTGCACTATTAAGAAGAGAAAGAGACTGAAAGGCTCCTCAACCCACATCTCGGAGGACTTTATAGTAACCTGATATACACTGAGTTAGCAAAACTCATGGGATAGCAAGCATATTGATTGATGGGCATGGCTCACGAATTCACAGGGGTAACGGATCCTGGGAATGGACCACTAGACGTTGTGGGAAGAGCTTGGATAAGAGATTAATCAGAAATGGCACGTCGTCGCGAGTTGACGTCTTTTGAACGTGGTATGATTAGGTGCCCTACGCATGGGATGTTTCATTTCGGCAGTGGTGCAGGAATTTGGCTTTCCCCGCTCAACTGTCTCCAGGGTGTACAGGGATGGCTGGATGAAGGCATCACAGTCCACAACAGGCACCATACCGGGCGTCCAGCTGCTCTGAATGATCGTGACCGGCGACACCTGGGACGAATCATTCAGAGAGACAGGAGCGCAACAGTGCAGCAAATCACAGACCAGCTCAATACTGGCTGCACTAGAAACGTCTCTCGGTGGACAATCCGTCGGAATCTGCATGCCCTCGCGTTTGGCAGAGGTCGCCCTACATGGGTGCGAATGCTTACCCATTCTCATCGGACACTCCGGCGTGTATTTGCCACCAACCATCTTGGCTGGACTCTGCAATAGTCGCGTAACGTCGTATGGTCAGATGAGTCACGATATCAACTGTACCACGCTGATGGGAGGCACCGTGTGTGGCGCAGACCTCACGAAACGATGGATCCCGCATGCCAACAGGTGGTGGTGCAGGGTGGTGGGGCGTCAGTGATGGTCTCCGGTGCATTTTCCTGGTTTAGAATGGGCCCTCTGTTTATCCTGGACCAAACGTTGAATGATGCGCTGTATCGTCAACTCATCAGAGATCATCTGCACTCGTTTTTGACATTTCAACACCCTGACAACGTAGCAGTCTTTCAAGATGACAATGCTCCACCACATGGCTCCAATGTCATCCGCGAATGGTTCGAGGAGCATGCAGGAGAGGTCCAACGACTGAGTTGGCCAGCTCGGAGCCCTGACATGAATCCCATCGAGCAAATCTGGGATGCTGTTGAAGTCAGGCTCCGGGCACTGGATCATCCGCCCACGAACGGGCAGCAGCTATCTTCGGCTCTGCAGACTATATTGTGTCAACTGCCTCCAGAAGTGTAGCAGGGACTTGCAGACTCACCGCCACGCCGTATTTCTGCACTCCACAGGGCCAGAGGTGGCCCGACCAGATATTAAGTAACTATCCCATGAGTTTTGCTAACTCAGTGTAAATTGCTGTGTGTGGCTAAAGCCAAGCTAGGCCCACGCAATGTTTGGTCCCATGGGGTAGAATTATGTCTAAAGAATCTACTAGAAATATAAGTATCATTCAAAATATAGCTGAACTATATTAGCATCATCTGCTATGATTAGTTTTCTATCTATAATTTACAGTTTATTACTTAATCAATTTTACCTGTAATTTATTGACCTAATTTTTTATATTTCCCCTACCTTAATCTTTATTTATTTCTATGTCATATCAGACAGATCCAATTTAAATTGAGGAACTAAATTCTATAACTTCAAAATTATCCTTAAGCTTCCCCCCTACCTTTTCCTTATTCTAAATATTCGCAGTTTGCGAACTAATTATGATTTTCTGCTTACTACAGGGTGACTCAGTCAATTTCTGACCATTTCAGTACTATGATTTTTACTGATGTTTACAAACTTAGCATTTCAGTATGATACTTTTTATTCTGTTAAATCCTGATAAACATGGATCTTATACGGGAACAGGTGTAAATCCTTTCTCAAAATTCGCCACGTCGTGGAATACGACAGCCCTTCTTCAGTGGATAGGCGGCGAACAGATTTTTGGTAGGGAAATCGACCAACCTTGTTCGAATATTTTCGACAACTTCGGCCGTTTGAACACAAGCTTTGCTCCTGCCTTTGTTCTTGCCTTTAACACATCTAGTGGCACGAAATTGCTTGAGAAAATCCATGATTGCTTGCCTGCCTGGTGTGTCTCGACACTTCTTTGCACTGTTACAGGTGATTTTGTCTCGAAATACCATTCAACAACCTTGCATTTCTGCTCTGTTGATAAAGCGGGCGCCATTTTTCAACAATCTGATTTTCATGCAGCGCCGTTGCAACAATACAAACTCCAACTATTTAGAAATTCGATATGGTGCTCATATTCTTTCAATTGTTTATCCCTAATGCACGTCATTCGAGTGAAATGGTCAGAAATTGACTGAATCACCCTGTATGATAACCTCATTGAACTCACCACCTCATATGAGGCGTTGAGCGCAATAGTGGCCCAACCAACAATAATGTTGAAAAAGAGTAACATGTGGAAATAACTTGCTGATAGATTGCTGATAGATTGCTTTTTACAGTGCCATTGTGGCCCATCCATTGTTTGGTGTGCGTACCAACAGAGGTCGCTAACTTCCATTTTGCATACATAATAGGGAAAAATTCTGTGGATTTTCTCAGAACATATTTTTTTCGGCTTGGGCCACTTTTGCGCTCAACGCCTCATATCATCTCCCTATCTGAAACCTGGATGAAATTCTCCCAATGGTCACTGATTACTCTACAGTGACTAGTCACAGACTACAAAAAAGAGGTGGACTATACATTTACGCCCTAAACTCGTTACATGTTGTCTCAATCGAAGAACACACCAAGTGACCCCCCGACTATGAGCTGCTAACAATACTCATTATTAAATTTTTTTTCTTTATTTCTCTTTACCGTCCCCCTTTTAAGAAACTTTACTATCTTTTATGCTTATCTTTCTACTAGGCTGTTAGATCTAAGTTTTACTAACAAAAAATTCTTTTATCTGGTGATTTTAACCTCAATTTTTCCTAAAGCTCCCCCAAAACCTACGTCACTACGGATCTAGTTCTTAGATTACGCCTGTCCCCATTAATTTCCCAAATTGACCAATTTTTCTCATTACCTTCTGATAATATTGAAAACAGCACAATTGATTATCATATAGCTGATCACTTCCCTTTATTTACTTTCCAATTCCCCCCCAGTTTCTCCCTTGCCCAGCTCCTCCTATGCTTGCATCAATCTAATGGCGGAACTGATTTTATATTTTAACAGGGCCCTTGAATCTACTGATTGGCTTTCACTCCTAAACCCTAGAGAACATATAGACATTATCATGGTTTGACTCATCTACATTCATGATTAACGAGTTTCTCCCCTCCGAGTCAATTTGCCACCCAAAAGCCTCACACCACGATACAGAAAGCTTGGTTAACTTCTACTATTTTAAACACAAAAATGCTTTATACAGAAAATACAGACAATCTCCAAATAATTATACTAAAAAATATTTCAATCCTTTTCTAACCACGTCTGGAAGGTGATATAGGAGTCTCAGCTTGCCTACTATGCTCGTATATTATAAATATTTCTAACAACAAATCCAAGTGGAACTCAATACAAGTCTAAGTCCATAATCACCCTCCTAAGATTCTACCTTTCTCTGATCCCTCAAAGATAGACTCCCACTATCTCACCTCCTTTTTAGACACTCTGCTACCCAAACCACCTTTAACATTGCCTACGTCTTCTGAACCTTCATTCTCGACTACCTCAAACCTAATTCATTTTTTATATCACCAGTCACCAGGGAAGAGGTTGCTGCGATAAAACGCAAAATTAAACCTTCATATGAACCTGACTAGCTAGGCATTCGACCCATTCTTTTGACTTCTGCAGCTAGCGGTTTTTCGGTTCTTCTGGCCTTATTATTCAATTCCTCAATAACTCAGGGCTATTACTCTAAATGCCTTCATACAGCAAGAGTTGTGCCTATTTTTAAAAAAGGAAACTGGGTGACTTCGCTAATTAATGCCCCATATCTACAGTAGCGCTCAAAAAATAGTACACTTTCATGTTTATTGCTAGAATACTTTTAAAAATTAAGAACTTATAACTAAACTTTGTATACATATTATCTATATAATTATACAAAAGTAAAACTAGAAATAAGGTCACTGTTATTTGCATTTGCGAGGACACCATTAAACTGCCAAAATACAAAAGTCATAAAATAGTACACACGCAAAAACAATCTCAAAAATGAAGTAAATACAATGAAAAATAAGAGTTAGCAGATCAATATTTTGTTGCAAAACCTTTTGCATCAGTAACAGCTTTGTAGCGGGCTGGCATTGAATCAATTAGTTTAGTGATTTTGGCCATTGGAATTTTTTCCCATTCTTTTCATAAAATTTCAAATTTTTCCAGTCAATTTCGTGCTTTCTGTGACTTGCAGCTGCGGTCTTCTTTCCACATATGCTCAATAGGATTTCGTATCTTCTTTGACTTGAACCAGTCTTTGATCACACAAGCGGTATGTTTGGAATCATTGTCTTGCTGATAAATCCATCCATGAGGCATATTTGCTTTGGCAAAAGGAAGCATATGTTGCTCTAAGATATTCTTATATATTATTTTGTCCATTATTCCATCGATCTTTATCAGCAGGCCTACCCCTTTATGACTGAAACAACCCCATATCATAGTGTATCTTCCACCATGTTTAACGGTTGGTAATTGGTATTTTGGATCAAATCTATGGTTTGCAGGACGGCGTACATACTGGATACCATCAGACCCGAATAGTAAAAACTTCGATTCAACACTAAAAAGCACTTTATTCCATTTTTTGGATGTCCACCTCAAATGATCTTTGGCAAATTTGAGGTGGGCTATCCGGTTCTTCTTGGAGATCAAAGGTTTTTTCACGGGACATCTGCCAAAGAAATCTGCATCCCTCAGATATCTTTTCGTGGTACTTACACTATGTTAACATTATGGAAGGTTGCCATTTCGTTATTAAGGTCAACTGCAGTTTTCTTCGGGTCAGCCTTAGACAGCCATATCAAGACTTTATCTTCTCGTGGAGTTGTTGATTTTGGTCGGCCGACCCTGGCTTACGAGTTACATATCCTTGCGTGCAAAAACGCTGAAAAATTCTTGCCACCATGGACTTTGGAACTTGAAATTGCTCCGAAACTGAGGTGTACGAGTTGCCATTGTTGATTGCATCTATAATGTGCTTTTTTATTGAAGATGGCAGATGAACTCGAAGCGAAATGTTAAGCGAACGAACCATAAATGAAGCATTGAAATTCATTTTGTTTGTTACATTAATATTTATATTAAATAATTAAATAGACTACGATAAATAGGCTGAGCATCATACATATCTTCCCCAACTGCAGAAAATATTGTCAGCAACAGCAAAATGTCAACATCAATATAGAGAATATGAGAAAATTCTACATAAAACTCAGTGTGTACTATTTTATGAACTCACCTCTATCAATAATGGATGAGTCTTCGAACACTCATTAACTCTAAAAAGTTTGAATTTCTTTCAATATTCAAATATTTATGCAGTCTATATATTATTACAAATTCTTTAATTAAAATTCAATACTTTAGAAGTTATAATGATAAAACATAAAGTGTACTATTTTTTGAGCGCTACTGTATATTGTCAGCTTTTGCTAAAATCTTTGAAAATCTGTTCAACTCCAGACTCGCTTACTACATACACAGCAACAGACTTCTCTCACAAGCGCAGCATGGTTTCACTCCTAAACGAAATACTTCAGCAGCCTGTTTTGACCTAACCGAATACATTATTACTAATATGTCTAAAATAATCTAGTTATCGCTTTGCTTTTAGATTCCGCCAAAACATTCGACTCTATCCCCATGTCCACTGTTAATTAAACTAACTCATCTATTTAATATACGAGGTCCCCCCTTAATTGCATTACTAGTGTTTTTACATAATAGAACTTATTTATTAACCTTATATAATATATCTTCATCCACTTTAGTTCGCAATGTAGGAGTATAACAAGGTTCATCTCTATCCCCTTTATTATTCAACTTATATATAAATGACCTCCCTACAAAAAAACCCTACAACCATGTCACCTATGATATTATATGCTGAAGACACCACTCTATTATATGACGACCTAACACTATCCTCAATTCAACTAACCATCAGTTCAACTTTAACAAAACTTCATTATTGGAACACGCTAAACAACCTTCATATAAATCTACAGAAAACTACCTATATTATATTCCATCTACGTTACAAGAAACTTGATTTTACCAAATTCTCATTAATATAAATCCTCTATTCTAAATCTTTCAAAAACTTATAAATTCCTAGGGATTTATTTCTCGTATAATCTCTCCTGGGATGCTCATATTACTGCTCTGTCAACTACTTTAAATCAAGAGCTCGGCCTTTTTTCCCAACTCCATTTTTTACCCAAAAACATCCGTATTATATTAAACTTCACATTAATCTATTATTCCCTTATTTATGGGCTCCAATTTTCGGGTCCACAACCTTAACAAATCTAAAACGTATCCATTGCATACAGAAGTGGTTTATAGGAGTTTTTTATAATCTAAGAAAAAAAACCAAACTCGGTGTTTTTCCCCCAGTAGGCATTCTTCCAATTTTTTAATTATATTCGTTTTATTTAGCTATATTTATCAACAAAGGTCTAAATAATAAATTTGAGATTACACTTCCCTAATATTTATTTTCCCCTAAACCAACCGGACCTTATAACTTAAGGAAGAAAACTTTTTTTTTAAACCCATTAGTTAAATTTTCTTACCAAATAGTAAGTAGGTAGCAAATTATACTGACAACTTCAGCCAATAGTTCGTTTGTCTCCTAACTTAGACGTTTTCAAATCAAGAATAAATCATTACCTCTCTAACATTCCTCTTTAGCCCTTAAACTCCCTACTTTACTTATCCTCTATAGTGCAATGTGTTTAATCTTAAATTGTTGCTTATGAATTTAAAAATCCAGTTAGGGACCTCACTCGTCGGCCATTACGCCATACTGGCTTTGACTGTATTCTATGTATTCATCCTTGAAATAAACAAATAAATAAATAAATAAATAAAAAAGTAAATAAATAAAGAAATTATAAAAAATTATTATAGGATAAAATAGATTTATGCATAAACGCTTTTCTCCACAGGTGTTTTCGAGGACTTGTTCAACTTTTCGCGTCTCAGAGGTGTCTCACATATGAATTTTGGTACACATTGTTTAAAAAATACTCCAACAACCTGTAAATACGCCAGCCAACAATATGCTAGCTCTAGCATAAATTAAAACATCACCCCAGATGACAGGCACCTAAAACCAACCAACAGGGTGATCCAGAGTCTAATCCTAGCTGGATCACAGACTAGGTTTTCAACCATCAAATGGTTGGTAACATGGCGGCCAGTGAGGGGGCTTTTCCAAGTTGTTGGCTGTTGTATTTACAGGTTGTTGAGTATTTTTTTAAAATAATGTGCATAGAATTCATAATTGAGACCCCTCAGACATGTGATAGTTGAACAAATCCTTGAAAAGAGCATTTGTGGATAAAAGCATTTATGCATAGATTTTTTTATCCTAAGTGAAACCAACTTTCATGTATAAATTAGAGCAAATGCCCTGCAAAACTAGCAAAAATTGTAGAAACCACCCAGTAAAGTAGTCATCCTAATGGACTCACCACCTACTGGTTCTCATAAACTCCTATTTGTGGTAAACCCTGGGGTAATACGTATTGGTCCTGAGGTAATTGGTAATACATAGGAGTTAACCAAAATCAGTCGATTTAATAAGTCTCACTTCGGTAACATTTTGGTTATTTTCACACTTATAATTCTTGTTTGTAGATTTTACCAATGGCCTAATCGTCTTTAGTAATGTTTATCTTTTATTTTTTAAACAACCTGATTTCTATCATCATTTTAGAAAAAAAACTCAAATGCTAATGGTCTCCTCTAAAGTAATTAACATTCGTTTTTGTTCGTGATATATTCACGTGACCTCTGCCCTGCAATTCATAGCACGACTGCAGGGGTGCTATGCAATATTAATGCAGTTTCAATGAGAGGGTAGCATATCTCACATGCTCTCAGTTAGCTATAGAAAGAGTTATATTACTCTCGTGTGTTCCACCTCACACTGAAGCCCGGTTAGTCCTTGTTTACATGTCAGAGGGAAATCAAACCTTAGATTTATAAGCCATGGATCTTGGCTTTGTTGAAATTTTCTTAGTCCTCTGTCAAGAGACCGAGAATCGGGTAGCACAGGACATTTGCATGAAGAATCAGGGACTTATTGTGATTCTGCAATCGCAATTAAATCGAGAATCACTGTACGAGTGACCTTCACAGGCTTGACACTGCTGTAATTTAACAATATCAGAAGAATTTTGAAGTGCATGTAATAAAAGATTTTTAAACATGCCTGTTTTTTAATCAAGGATAAAGTCGGCCTTTATAAAGGGTGGTTCAAAAAGCACGCCGGTTTTGATATATTATTTTTACAAAAGAAACAAAAAAAATACATAAACATGATCATTGCACCTTCCCATTTCATGTATGAAAAATTATTTCGGGCATATAACCTCCTCTACTGCGCTGGCAGGAGAGAACTCTGTCCATGAAATTCACTATGACTGCCCGACAAGTTTCCACTTCGATGTCGGCGGCAACTCCTCTAATTTCCTCCTTTAAGTCACGGATGTATCGGGGTGTGAGGTCACAAGGAGTGAGGTCACATTATTATTATTATTATTATTATTATTATTATTATTATTATTATTAT